>CM076461.1:1903988-2341488 GCA_038419695.1 Scomberomorus guttatus
TGTTTTTTACATTTTTTATATTTTGAAACACACATTTTATTAATTTGTTTTACAACAATATCTTTATCTTATCTTTATTCTTTATTGATATTTTCAAATAACATCCGTCAGTATAGACACACATACTGTACGTTCACAGCGATTATGAGTCCGTCCTTCTTTACATGTCAGATATTTGAATAGTAATAACAAAACATGAGATTGATTAATTAATTAATTAATAAAAGTAAAATTTAAAACAAAAGGTTTGTCTGCTTTTCAGAAGAGTTCCCATACTGTTAAATTCAAATTATATTTTCATTATTTGTATCTGTATTAAATTCAAAGGTATAATTCAAACAAACCAGGACACATTTTAATCATTAGATTTATTTATGTATTTATTTGTTTCAAAAAGAGGTTAAAATATAACTTTCTTCTGGAAAACATTAAAATAATAATAATAATAATAAATAATAAAACCTTTATGTGACCATTTGGGCGTCTGGTTATTAGGAAACATGTTTTGTAAAGGAAACAAAGTGAATCTTAATCTCTGGAAGCTGTTTATTTATTTATGTGCTATGTTTGTTTTCTCATGTGGACGAACTCTTTATCTTTCCTTTTTAAATAACAAAGATCCTGAGTGAGGGATGTTCAGCCTCAGCAGGATACTTTCATTTCATTGTTTAGTTTTGTTTTACTGAGTAATGAAGCGTCAGTTTTGTTTCTCCGTCAGTCTGAAGCTGCAGAATTTCTGCTTCTCACATCCTTTTTCCTCCTCACACACATCCCTCTGTTTCCTCTCACATTTGCTGCTTCATGCCTGCTGTACACTTTTTATTTTAACTCTCTACACAGAGGTGGAACGTAACTAAGTACATTTACTCAAGTACTGTACTTAAGTAAAACTTTGTGGTACTTGTACTTTACTTAAGTATTTCCATGTGATGCTACTTTATACTTCCACTCCACTACATTTCAGAGGGAAATATTGTACTTTCTACTCCACTACATTTATTTGACAGCTTTAGTTACTTTTCAGATGCAGATTTGACACAATGGATAATATAACAAGCTTTTAAAATACAACACATTGTTAAAGATGAAACCAGTGGTTTCCAACCTTTTTGGCTTTTGACGTCTTACAAAAAGCAGTGTGTAGTCGGGGTCACATTTCAGATGTCTATGAGTTGTTAACAGCTCCACCAAATAGTGATTTTTCCCTCTAAACTTCTCACATGGTTTCATTTCAATAAATGTTCAAATGATCCAATATTTCAGCAAAAATCAAAGATTAGAGAAAAAGTCCAAAACCTGAAAACAGATTTGTGTATCAGAACTTTGTTTTTTCTTCTTTCCTCTCCCATTAATCATCTCACGACCCCTCAGATTTATCTGCTGACCCTTTGGAGGGGCCCCACCCCTAGGTTGGGAACCACTGGACTAAACTAGCTAACTGTATATAAAGTAGTTGAAACTAGCTCCACCTCCAGCAGCTACAACAGTAACATGCTGCTTACACACTGATGCTTCAGTATTAATAATCTAATGATGTCATATATAATAATATATCAGTCAGAGGGACCAAACCACTACTTTTACTGCAATACTTTAACTACATCAAGCTCATAATACTTATGTACTTTTACTGCAATACTTTAACTACATCAAGCTCATAATACTTATGTACTTTTACTGCAATACTTTAACTACATCAAGCTCATAATACTTATGTACTTTTACTGCAATACTTTAACTACATCAAGCTCATAATACTTATGTACTTTTACTGCAATACTTTAACTACATCAAGCTCATAATACTTATGTACTTTTACTGCAATACTTTAACTACATCAAGCTCATAATACTTATGTACTTTTACCGTAGGAGGATTTTTCATGCAGGACTTTTACTTGTAATGGAGTACTTTTACATTGCTGTACTGGTACTTGTACTGCAGTAAAGGATCTGACTGCTGGCTGTACAGTCTCACCTACATGTGAAACTACACAGGAAACAGCCCCAAACTGTTATGAAGGAGAGAAAACCTCCTCAGACGTGATCTTACAGTGTTCATTTAAAATATTTAAATTCACTTAGTTTAACTTGTGTCTCTGCTGCAGCTCGGATCACTCAGCTTGTTCGGGGGTTTTCTGGCACGTGGAAACAGTCTGTGGAGTCAATGAGTCAGGACGTCATGAGGTCCTTCACCAACTTCAAGAACGGGACCAGCATCATACAGGTGAGACAGCAGACAGGTGTATCAGTCACATGAATGTGTCTCAACAGAAGCCCTTTTCAGACCAGGAATACTTAACATTGCTGCCTTAAACACAGGTTGTGTTTGTGGAAAATAGAAGAGCAGACATAGAAATAGCACAGGTGAGGTTTACACAAACCACTAGAGAGGTTGTAGTGGATTCAGATTCATTCTAAAGATATTTTGAGTCTGTCTTAAACCAACAGTCAGGAGCCCAAATGAAGAGTGAAACCTGTTTTTCTTGCTGTAATCATTCCTCCTGTTCATACTGACCATTAGAAGATCCCTTCATAATGCACTTACAATGGAAGTGATGGGGGACAAAATCCACAGTCCTCCTTCTGTGCAAACATGGATTTCTAATATGAAGCTTCAGCATCCAAATGAGTCAAATCAGGTAGATATCTTTTAATATCCAGTATGAACAGGAGGAATGTTTACAGCGAGGAAAACCTCTTTCACTGTTCATATGGACACCTGACTGCTGTTTTTAGACACACTCTCACTCTACACAAAAGAAAGAAAGTACCAGCACACTGCTAACGCGTCGACCACTTCTTCAGGTAAACGTGAGGATGTGAACACACTTGTGTATATATACTGTAGATAAAGGTTCAAACCAACCTATGGCCGTGGTGTAGACAGCACTCTTCTCTCACCTCAGACTCATCTCCAAGGTGCCACATTTTGTCTGCGAGAAAATAAAACATGTTTTAAACTGTTGTAGCTCACATCACAGTGCAGACTCGTCTCTGAACTGCTTCAACTGAAGTCACAAATCTAAACTGGTCTGGGACAGAAGTGTGATCCTCTGCACGTGGCTTCATTTTGTCTCAAATAATCAAAATATTATTTGAAATTTCTTTCTTTACAGTTTAAAAACCTGAATTTAGAAACTTCTCTGTTGATTTTAAGGGCTTTCATTCCACAATAGTTGTGTGTGTGTTAGAAGAAGTCATGAACACGACATTTAACTTCCTCTTCCTGCCGCAGGGCGCTCTGACCCAGCTGATCCAGTACTACCACGGCTTCCACAAGATCCTGAACCAGCCGACATTCCGCAGCCTGGCCGTCCGCTCCGAGCTCATCAACCTGCACCACCTCATGGTGGAGGTCAAGAAGCATAAACCCAACTTCTAACAGGACGGCGGCGTCCGCGGGGAACGAACCAGACAGGCTGTATTTTTTTTTTTTAAACATGAGCATGATACAGGAAAACCTCCAGTTTTCTCCTCCTCCGCTCTCACCTGAAGGACATTTTTGGACTTTTTTGAAAGCATTAAAACACTTTTCTCTCCAGCTGAAGAACAAGTCGTACCGAGCTGATTAACCAACCGACCTATGAACCAAGACTTTAAGTGTTTTTTGTTTTTCATTTGTCACTTTGCATTTAAACACGACCTAACATCTAAAGTGCTGAAATATGGAAAAAAATTAGATTCAAGCTGTACAACCAGTGCTTGCCTGTACAAAATATTTCATTTAATTTTAAAGTTATAATCCTTTAGATTTCAGTCCTGGTTGGTTTGGTGACACCTGTGGTTACTGTGGGAACAGTAGACGTGTCTGTTTACCAGGGGGTGTACACAGGATGCATTCAGGCACAGTACTGAGTGTAGGTCACCTGCATTTTAGCAGCACTCAGAGTCCAACACACCATCACTGTAGTTAAGCATGTAAAATGGAAGAAAACAGACTTGACTTGAAGGGTAAAAATATGGTTTTGGTTGCGTAAAGCACGTGTAAAACGCAATCGGAGTTCTGCTCAAAGAACAACTGGTGTCTCTGGTTACAAAGCAGCCAAGCAAACTCTTCTTTTAATAAAGAAGTTGGTAAATAATCAGCCTTTTTCCATCATGTCACAAGCAGCTGAGATCTGTTTTATTGCTGCACACAATGCGAGTAGTTTCTCTGCGCAACAGCAGGACACAGTGAAACACAAACAGTCATCTCATTACACCTGGACATATTTAAAACCGATGCGCTGTCAAAAAAATGACTGAAATGACTGTTATTTTGTTTTTGAGGAACAGTCACACATATATTGCGTTTCCTGTGACTGCTTCATGATAAAAACCAGCCCATGGTGCGCCTGTTGAGTGCTTTCGATATGAAGCAGCAGCTTTGGGAAATGTTGGCGTTAGCAGTAACTTAATCCAGCTCTGAAGCGTCTGTGGGAGAGTAAACAGAGAGTAAACTGGACTACTGTGCGTGTGAAGGCAATCAGGAATTGTGGACATCGACACTAACAGTAAAAACTACCACGTAGAGAGCAAGTTACTGATACAAACACATTCAATAGCTCTTACTGGAAAAAGGGTAACCATAAATAATTAAAATCTTAAAGATTATAACTTTTAAAAAGACATTTGAAAAATCAAAATACTGGTGAAATTTGACTATATATATTGATAAAATTAGCATTCACATTTAAATTACTGAGTAGTTTAGTAAAGCAGCGACAAAAAAACTTCCTTCGTGAATTTGGACTTTGATCATGAAACTCTGAACATACACATTTATGTTTTTATTTTGTCTTTGTTGTGTGATATAATCCTGATGAATAAACAGTAAAGAACTGATTCATATCACTGCACTAGTGAGAGAGAAGCTCTTACAAACACATTACTTGAAAAACTGTAATTTTTTTTTTGTTGATCTGAGAAGCAGCTTCAATGAACCTCAGCAGGTTAAACTGACCATTAAAATATAAGTCTGGTGTTATTCTAGGTTTTACTTTATTTTCAACAAATCCCATGAAAAGACCAAAACCAACAATGTGTTTGTCTCTGAGCTCATCGGTTCCTCCTGAAGACATAAATCTAAAAACACCTCACATGTATAGCTAACTGTTAAAAAATGTTCAGTAATTCCCCAAAACAGCTGCTCACTGTAGTTTTTAAACTAAATTGTGGGATTTGTTGACAAGAAGAAAACTATAAAATATCAGCAGACTCATCCTTTAAAGATACGCTCCTTCAGTTTGTTATAAAAGCTGCCGTTGGCACTTTAACACACTGACAGAGTGAATGTTGAAGTTGCTGTGTGCCTTCGCTCATTTTGGTTTTTTTAGCTGTACAGAGTTCATCATGTTGTATTTGTGTGAATCTGTGTGTGAAGTCATTCCAGTCTGTGGAGTTTAACAATGAATCATGGAAATATGATGGATCAGTGTTTTATTTGTTCATTCATCTTTATTAGATTGTTATGTTGTGTTATGAGACACAGAATGAAGGAAAGACAGTGAACATAATTGAATTGTCTATATTTCATAATTTAAATATATTTGAATACTGCTATCATGTGATGTTGTAACACAAAATCACACAATTCTTTTAAAGGAATACCAAAGTTTTTTTTTCTACTAACTACAAAACACCTTTTACATTACAGTTAAAACATGATGACTTTAAAACTACGACAATGTTTGTGCATCACCCGTTTGAAATACCCTGCATTACCACGTAGCACTGCAGTGTTGAACAAAAAAATTGCACTTAGTGAGTCTTTAAACGCACCAACAAGGAAAGTTTCTCTCTTCCAGGTCTCAACAACGTTACAACATCAGTATTTATCTGTTAAATCGTTAAACATCTGATAAAGTTAAGAACTATATTTCCATAATTTTACAAGCCAACCAGCTACTTGCTAACACAAACTTTTCATCAAATCCTTGTATATTAATTATTTTAGATGCTTTATAAAACAAAACAAGTGTCCCTGTACACTATTATCACATAAAGACACGGCTGCAGCCTTCATCTGTTGAAAACAACAACTCATAATACAGGATTAGACTTGTTTCAAAATAAATAACTGAAATCTACATACATACATACATACATACATACATACATCAGCAACCAGCATTAGGTTCACCTGTCTAATGCAATCCAACACAACAGCTCTGCCATAAATTCTACATTTACGAAGCGTCTACATTTTCAGTTTTTATTGATGTTGTCAGAAAAACTGAATGGTGTTCCTAATATTTTGTCCACTCCATTAACATCCCAACCACTGAAAGAAAAGTGAAGATAATTAGTTTTATTGTACATTTTGCTTTTGGGGTTTCTTTTTGGTTTCTAATTATTTTTATTCACTTTCTATTTATTTATTTGTTTGATTATTACAAGATTTTCTTCAGTTATTATGACACAAATCTAATCCCGTACAATATATAGTGTCCAATTCAGCTCATATTTTTTAAGCTTGGATCTCTCCAAACTGAGAAATGAATGACTTCTCCTGTAAAACTGTTCATTTTACACTTAAGTTTGTGTATGGACTGAGCGAGCGTTAGAGTATTTCTGTACTGTGGACGGAGCCACGCTAGCTGTTTCCCCCGGTTTACAGTATTTATGCTAAGCTAGGCTAACTGTCTCCAGCTTCATATTTAACGTAAAATAAATGAGTGGTATCAATTTTCTCATCTGACCAAGAAAACAAATAAGTGTATTTACAAAAATGTCAAACTATTCCTTTCAACACATTTAGACATCAGCCTATCAAACAGCTGCTCACCTGGCTCATTTAAATTACAATTCTGTCCATATTTACAGTTCAGAAACACAATGATAGTAAATGGCAGAGAGTAAAGTTCTCAAAGTGTGCAGGACCATTACTGATACCTCCATGTGTAGTTAGTAGTTTTAAAGAGGAGATTGTCTCAGAGGAGATGAAGAATTTGGAAATTCACAACAAGAACACACAAGATGAGAAGAGCTGAGCAGCTGCTTTTGGTTGCGTCACCTGGAAAGACAAAGAAGGTGAAGACAGAAGGTTATTCCAGGTTAAGACTTGTTCTTTAAAACAACTTTCTAGTAAATACGTGTTAGTTTCTTACCTGCTGGTACTTGATCTTCAAAAATCTGTTGCACTTTCTGAGCTGTGGATTTTTCTGTGGAAGCCGTAAACAGTTACATGTGAAAATTATGCAAATCATAACACAAAATAATTTACAACTGCTCGTGGAAAGATTTTATACAAAAATACAGTCGTCCTATTAGTCTGAACAACCCAGAAGTGCCAAAGACGAACTGTAGAGACGCCTTATCAGCATAAATTGTTCTGCTGTATCATCATCATCATCAAGGGAAATGTTCTCACTTTATTTAAAGTTAAAAAGTAGAAGTCTAAAGGCAGCGGTGGAAGAAGTACTCAGATCCTTTACTGCAGTAAAAGTACCAATACAGCAATGTAAGTAAAAGTCCTGCATAAAGAATCCCACTACAGTAAAAGTACATAAGTATTCTGTACTTTTACTGTAGTAGTACATAAGTATTATGAGCTTGATGTAGTTACAGTATTGCAGTAAAAGTACATAAGTATTATGAGCTTGATGTAGTTAAAGTATTGCAGTAAAAGTACATAAGTATTATGAGCTAGTTTAGTCCAGTGGTTCCCAACCTAGGGGTGGGGCCCCTCCAACGGGTCAGCAGATAAATCTGAGGGGTCGTGAGATGATTAATGGGAGAGGAAAGAAGAAAAAACAAAGTTCTGATACACAAATCTGTTTTCACTTTTTGGACTTTTTCTCTAATCTTTGATTTTTGCTGAAATATTGGATCATTTGAACATTTATTGAAATGAAACCATGTGAGAAGTTTAGAGGGAAAAATCACTATTTGGTGGAGCTGTTAACAACTCATAGACATCTGAAATGTGACCCCGACTACACACTGCTTTTTGTAAGACGTCAAAAGCCAAAAAGGTTGGAAACCACTGGTTTCATCTTTAACAATGTGTTGTATTTTAAAAGCTTGTTATATTATCCATTGTGTCAAATCTTCATCTGAAAAGTAACTAAAGCTGTCAAATAAATGTAGTGGAGTAGAAAGTACAATATTTCCCTCTGAAATGTAGTGGAGTGGAAGTATAAAGTAGCATCACATGGAAATACTCAAGTAAAGTACAAGTACCTCAAAACTGTACTAAAGTACAGTACTTAAGTAAATGTACACTGTTACTTTCCACCTCTGCCTAATGGACTATTTCACCTGATTAACTTTGCACAGCTTTAAGAAAAAGTAACAAAAAAAATCTGATTTTCTGAGTCTTTACACTGCAGGAACTGCAGGACTTGATTGAAACAGAAAGCAGCTCGTTTATTTATCGGAGGTCATGTTGAGGTTTCTACAGTCTCACCTTCCACAGAGAGCTGCACGGTACTGACAGCGAGGCCGTGTTCATCCAGAACTTTGTAAATTCCTACATCTGAGCTATTTAACCTCTTTATTGTCAGCTGCTCGTTAACCGGATGTTTCTGCAGACGCTCGCTGTCTCCATCCCCCCTCATCCACAGGAGGGACCACTCTGAGCTGTTGCTGTGGAGAAAAGTAGTAATTGTTAGAACCAGACACACACTCACATCACTAAAACATTAAAAACAAGATGTAAAGTCTACCAGCGCCACCTAGAGGCTGCAATGTTCATTACAGGGCAGAAAAAAGATAATGATGATTTAGCGATTCTTAGCTTTACCACTAGAGGAGCTAAAAATGTAAAGTTTGTCCTGATGGTGGTGCTAGAGGGAAGGTTACGGGGTCATTAACATCAAAAGGGTTCATCCTCTGAGGAGCAGGAATGTGCTCAGTGAAATTGAAGTTTGGACCTCAGGCTGGTGCTAAAGGAAAGGTCAAGGGTTCATTAAAATAACATGTGTTCATCATCTGGGGACCATAAATGTCCTCAGTACATTCAGGGACAATTGATTGGATGGGGCAATACTGGGAACCTTACAGTGCAACTATAAAGTGCTAAATTACCATCACACAAGATCAAATATTCACAATATTAGATTATCTTTGTCCTTTGACATCAGAGTAGACCTCCATGAAGTCAGAGATCCACAAAATGAACTTTTCCTTCCTTTTAGCTTTTGACTCTGATGAAGACACAGTAGACGTTTGCAGTATTGAAAGCTGCAAATCTATCTGTGTGCTCCAGTATTTTATCTGTAAAGTTTGCTTTTTACTCAGCTTTTCCTACATTCTTCCCCCGTCAATACTAAAATCAGCGTATTTGGGTTCAATTTAGTTCAACTTTGGTCAAAACCTTTGGGAAGCGTACACTGCTATGGCTCACACAACTGCCCGAGGCATTTCTCTGCACAATGTTAAAATTTCACTTTTGGCCTCCTTCGACATAAAACTGTTGCTGCAACTAAAACACTAGATTTATCAAGATGGCATTGCAGTCAGTATTATTACTGTCACCAGGAGTTCTGGGTACAAACATAAAAAAGATGAACAATAAAGGCCAGAAGTGACTCATTTGGTTTACGCTCGCTCAGCACTCTGTGCTTTGTAAATACAACGTCTTGCTGTGCAGCCAAAATTTCACAGACACAAACAAAATCAGCAAGAGGTTTAATTGAATATTTTGAACCACCTACTTTGGAAAGTTCTCCTACATTAAGCCTTTTTCCCCCCAATGATTGTTATAAAAGCCTCTAGTTTGTGAACAGAGTTTATTGGATGACTCATAACTTGCCTGTAAAGCCTGTAATCTTTTTTAGTCTTTGGTTTTTGAAGTTGTTTGGGAAAAAAAAAAAAAAAAAAAAGAGTAGGTTAGATGAGGGTGGGAGCAGAGACGAGACTGGAAAATAAGATATGAAAGTGGGCGAGACGTGAAAAGAAGAAACGAGGAGTAAAGGACGGAGGATGTGAAACTTTCTCAATAGGGTGAAATTCAATTTGTAAAACCCACAATTCTTATTATTTATTAAATTAAAGTCTCAGTTTGTAGGCTTATTTTGCAGGAGACAACATCATTTGTTTTCTTTAGTTTTTCTGTAAGTTTAGAGGTCAGCAGCTCACCTGCCCTGGTAGACCACTCTCACTGAGTGACCGGTGTAAAGATCCAGAACCAGGTCCTCACCTGGGGCACGAGACTGAAGAGACTTGTGATCTGACAACAACAATTAAGAAAAGAGTCTGAGTTAAAAAAATGACAATAAAAGAAGAGAAAATAAAATAAAATGAGGTGAGAGAAGATGGCGCTTCAGTTATCTGAATGTAATCCAGGCAGTTTGAGTTAGGAGTAGTTGCTGCATATGAATGAATGTCATATAGTTTCCTGTAGTGATATACAGCACTTTTGTACACTTGTATTGTCTCTTTTTTCACTGGCTTTATTTCCAAGCAAGCCACTTTATATGCAGACTGACCTACAGTACATATTAAAGAACCAGTGTGTAGGATTTAGTGGCATCTAGCAACCAAATAAATTCCAAAATTGCAAGTCATAAAAAAGAAAGAAAGAAACATGAGATGAAAGATAAAACAACCAAAACTAACCAAACACAGACAGCTTGACGCCCTGAATGAAGACCCTGGTTTTTTCGGATATCTCTCCGTCCACCAGCATGAAGCTCTCGTATTTCCCCGTGTCTCTGATCTGAACATCGTTGATGATCAGAGAACAATCCCCGGACCCCAGCTTCTCCTCAGGAACCTCCACCCGGCCCTTAAACTCCACCGCCTGCCACTTCTGTTCCCCCCGCTGTTCGAACACCGTGTTAGCCGGCGTCCTCCACT
The DNA here is from genome assembly GCA_038419695.1 of Scomberomorus guttatus. Taxonomy (NCBI): domain Eukaryota; kingdom Metazoa; phylum Chordata; class Actinopteri; order Scombriformes; family Scombridae; genus Scomberomorus; species Scomberomorus guttatus. The sequence continues at coordinate 1,914,773 of CM076461.1, forward strand.
GGACGTGACAGGCGGGCAGATCCACTTCCCCCAGGCGTGACTTCCAGCTGCAGGGAAGCACCACCTGGTTCCCCACCATGGAGATGACGGACGGGAAGTGGGCGGCGGAGGACAGGGAAGAGGAGTCTGGAAGAAGAGAGGCATTGAAGGAGGGAAAAGAGGAAAATCTCCTCATCAACACGGAACTCCTTTGGAAGATGATGTTGTGTTAGTACAATTATTTCATTGTTTGATTTTTTTTTGGCATTTTAAATCTTCCATACAATGCGATAAGACCAAAACATTTGAGCTACTTTATTCTTCTACACTTCAGAGTGAATTATTGTACTTTTTACGGCACTACATTTATTTGACAGCTGTAGTTTTACCTAAAAAAAACAACATACGTTTGACAACATGTTAAAGATTAAACGAGTGGTTCGCAGCAGCTTCGGCTTGTGGCCCCTCACAAAAAAGCAGCGTTTACTTGGGGCTGCTTGTCATGTTTACTGTAAATGTGTAAATCAGTATAAAGAAATGCATCATCTCTCTCTGTCTCGAGAGTCAGTGAGTTGTTAACAGTCTCATCAAAATCACTGTAATTGCACAACTGCATTATCTTTACACACAATGAACATTTAGAGATTTAACAAACGATCTGAGCTGTAGGAATCTGCCAGTTTAAACTGCAGCTTCTGACGACACAACAACAGGGTTTAATCACTGTGTGATTATGTTCCAGACAGCACAGTAAACCACACCTAAAGTCCTCACCGCCGCAGGGGAAATAATACTGTAATGTTTACGATAATCGCAGGTTAATACTCACCAACTAAACTGCCAATCAGGAAACAATGAAGAGGGATGAAAACCCTGAAAGAAACATGAGAAAAAAAAAAGATATGTTTTATAATACCTGCATGCTTCTGACAGGAAATCTGCTCATAATCTGACACACAGACATAAAACTAAAAAGTAAACTCTCATGTAAGCATTTCAGGAATATAATTCAGATACCACAGTATAAAGAAACCAGTATTATAGAGCTATAATCCTAAATGTCTCCAGACATTTAGTTCTTGCCAAAAATGCTAAAATTCTCTGGTTCCAGCTTCTTAAATGTGAATATTTTCTGGTTTCTTTAGTCCTCTATGATAATAAATATTATAATAAACAGAATATCTTTGGAGAAAGGTGATCAAACAGAGATTAAACTACTAATCGATTAATTTGTCAGAAAAAAGCAGGAATTTGAAGACCTTGGACTCTAATTGTTATGGAATTTTTTATCTTTAGCGGCTGCAAATCGGGTTATACTGGGTCAGGCATGGTGATGTCTCAGAGTGAGCAACACTAAAATCTTAAGCTGAAGGAAACATTGAGACTCAGGGCTGCTGTCTGTGGTGTTTGGGGAAGCAGGAGCCATTCTGATAAAGGGTAAATTGGCGTTGCCATGGTTGCCATGGTCAGATGGGGGCGTCTCTAGACACAACAGACAGGTGTCTGCTAAGATTCACTAAACTTTACAGTATAAGACATTCAAAGGCAAAATTTCCACCACACTTATAAGGTAGAGATATAAAGTGCATTTATTGATACTTTGACATTTCAGTTCATGTCATAATGAAAAACAAGTTATTCAGTTGTAAAAGAAATAAGATAAATTATTCTCATTTAACGTTTTCCATTTAATTATGACACAGTACACATATGTGTTTTGTATCCACTTTATTTCATCATTTGATTTTTTTAGGCATTTTAAATCTTCTGTGTGATAAATTAAACATATGAACGTTTTTAGTCCAATTATAGACTTTATAAAGACTTTTTTTAAGATACAGAATGAAAAGATTATTTTTGATTAATGTAGTTTTTCTTAATAGTCATAATTTGGTTGAATTCAAGTTGAAAATCTAACAAACATTAAGGAGATTTTTACAATTTATTATACATTTACTTGCTGTACATTTACATATTATATTTTCTTCATATTTTCTTTGATATGACATTTCATATGACACCATGTGACTGTTAATTAATCCTTTTTTAGATGGTTATTCTTATTTAAATCAGATGTGATGCTTCAGGTTATTCTGTACATTTAACATCTGTGTTTGAACAAAACTGAATTCATACCGAATAAAGAAACTCATTTTGTTAATATTATTATTATTAATAATAATAATAATAATAATAATAATAATAATAATAATAATAATAATAATAATAATTTGAGGCTTAATTGGCATCACTGCACCATTCAGCATCATTGAAACGGAGTCTAATTGAGCTACGTTTCGTTTCTGGACACCTATTAGTTTCCTCAAAAACGAAACTGCAGCAGGCGTGTGTGTGTGTGTGTGTGTGTGTGTGTGTGTGTGTGTGTGTGTGTGTGTGTGTGTGTGTGTGTGTGGTCCAGTGGTAACATAACAGAAATGTATTATTATTCTTTCATTTTGCAGATATGTTCAGTCCTGCAGACTCTAAACATATTTACTGTCATTTCTCATGCAAAAAGCAACTTATGATTATTCTGCATGTCAAAACATAAATCAATACAAACTCGGTAAATACTCCAGTTTTTTTTAAATAAAGTGTCATTTTTCTTACCAGCGTCGCTTTCTGACGGAGTCCATAGTTTCACCTGTGAGGAAATTCAGTTCAGTCCTCTTCTCTCTGTGCAGTCTGTGCAGTCTGTGTTTACAGTCTGATCAATCACGTTTTATAATCTACTACACTTCCTGTAAGAACCTTTCAAAATAAAACGTGTACTCAGTTGTCCCAAAGCTTTAATAATAATAATAATTTATTTAAGCTGGAACATAAATGATGAAAACTCTCATTTAGTCAGTTGTTTTATTGATTTTATGTTATTTCACTGAAGTTTGTCCTTCATGTTTTATTCTGAACCCGCCCTTTAACAACCCACATTTTATTTTGAAGCCAGCTTCCGGTTTCTGTGTCTAAGCTAAGCAGTCACTTGACTGGTTTCTGCAGAAATGAAACCTTACAGCTGTAGAGCATTACGGCGTCATCAGTTTCAGGGAAAACAGAAAGTTTGGTTTAGTGGAAAATATTCAGAGTGGTGCTTGGGGGTCTCTGACTGTTTGTTCCTAATAAAGCTCACTTCCTCCAAGTGAAAGCATTGTTTGTTCACTTTATGAGCTGATCAGTCTGCTGCAGCACCTGCATTAAACCTGGAGAGTATTTACATTAATTATGGCAGGTCTCACATGGATCCTCTCTTTCATTTGTAAGTGAATATTTATTTATTTGATGGTTTAAATGCAGACAGAGCAGACTTTGGGGATTAGATAAAAGCTTAATTTAGAAGCTTATAAACATATTTTTATGTGTGTTTTGTTTATGCTCATGATTTCACTCATGACCCTCAGGTGGAATCAGGTGGTTTGTGGTGAAGTCACACAAATATGAAAATCAAAACTAAACTGAAAAAAAAAAAACGGTCAGGGCTGAGGTGGTGAAATGAACATCTGGGGCCTCATTTATAACTGTTGTGTACGCACAAGACGGGGCGATGAATGTGTGCACCTGTACAGAAAGTCTAACCCATGTGTACGAACATTTTGGAAACTGGCGACGCAGATGGTGAGGTGGTGTATTGAAGCCAGATTGTTTAATAATTCCTCTCACACATTTAATTTCTCTTCATATCAAACGTTATTTATGACTCACTACAATGGATGACACAGTGAGACATTTTTCCCATAGATAATGTTAACGTGACTCACAGTTTGAGCATTTGTACTGTTTGGACGGTTAAATCATCAGTACACAAGATGAACTACGTTAGAAAATATGGTTCTTCAGTAAAAAGTCAAAGGACATAAAAATTTCAGGGTAGACGGTAACTACAACTCCCTTTCTCCTCCATTTCAGCAAGAAACAGCCAAACACAGAGCTTAAAATTCAATAAACTAAAAATCACAGTGTTTATTTTACAATCTACACAGTGAATCAGTTCACTTAATTTCTGCGTCACTTCTGGGTGAATTTAGCAACTATGGCGCCGCGTTGACTGTAGAGACGAAGCATTTTGAATTCCTTATCGCTCTGTGAGTCCCAAGTCCTTCTGTGTTCAGTAACAATGAGGAGATTGTTTAAAGAAAAAACTTCATGCATAAAGCGGTGAGGTGTCGTCCTATCACAGGCAGAGCAGACGGTCACACTGAGCCTGATAACATCCTGCTACACAACACAAGAGCCACAGACTCTGAACAACAACACACGTTAGCTTTCCTGCTAAAGTCTCCCTCTTATCTACCTTACAAACATGAACACGTTGACATTATTTTTGACTGCAAAGATGGAGAAATAAATGTGATTTCAGTTGGATTTCAAGAACCTGCAAAAGTCCAGGTTTATGTAACTGTTTCATAACCAGGACGCCCATATATGGACTAAGTTCTGTCTACTGAACCCTCATCAAAGATTACGGATAAATAACTTTATTTTGTGAACCAGAAATATATATATTTTTCTTTCTTATACCTTTAATCAGCTTGTAACCCCACAGATTTATCTCAGGACTCGTCTAAAATATTGTACTGTAGCATTCAGATTTCCCTTCATTGGAACGTCAGTGTCCACATACTTTTGGCCATGTTGATGTACATATTGTCCACTATATATGATATTTACTTGAAGGTCAGCGTCATAACCTTCCTGCTCACCTGTCCGCTCTCCCCCCTCTCCTCAGGCGTTGCAGGGTCTCACCTGTCAGAGGCCTCACCTGATCTCCTCACTGCCCTGGTGGTCCAGGCGGGGGACAACGTCTCGCTGACCTGTAACATGACGTCCAGTGGGGAAATCACCTGGTTTGTGCTGCGCTCTGATCAGCTGCTGCCTCTGCTGACTGTTACATGGAGTGAACTGGATGGAACTGTGGTCAACTCTTACACAGCAAACAGCAGTCGCGTCAGAAACCAGGCAGATAAGAAGGGCGGCCCGGTCAGTCTGGAGATCACGGAGGTGGAGGAGCAGGACGCAGGGCTGTATTTCTGCAGCGGGCGCTGTGAGGGAGCTCTATGTTTTAACCGAGGAATTCATCTGGCTGTTGAAGGTAAGATGGTTATTTATTGATTTAGTTATTTTTCAGTTTTAAATCCAGTCTTTGCTGTATACAGACTCACTTTTATCCCTGAGGATGTCTGTGTCACAGGTTTAATTGCAGTTGGAAAACAGTACAAAAGCTTAAAAGTGTTTATAATGATTCTTATTCTTCTTGAGTATTAGTACGAAATGTATTTTTAAGAAAAATACAGACTAAAACACACTGATGAATCAGGATTAATGCTCTGTGAGGCTGTACGTCACACTGTGAACTGTCTGAGATGAAAGTTGACAGTTGTGAGCAAAATATGGTGAAATCGTTGGTCGTCAGTCCAGAATGATGTGCTGGAGCTCACTGTGAGTCCACCAGCGACTGATTTAGAGCTTTGGAGACCAAAGACATCCTGAGGCTAAATTTCTGACTCTCAAGTTTCCCCTTTAGTGTCTTTAAATGTGTAGAAACATCTTAAACTCTATCAATAGATTGCATATATATTATGTAGCAGCTTGATTCAACTGAAGCCAGATGTTGTTCACACCGAGTGAAATAGTCAACCTCAAGAGTCTTTTTTGCACCATCATATCCAAAACTGAAACTGAAATATGAAAATACAGGTGCATCAATTAGAGTGGAACATTATGACAAAATCAGACCAACTCATACAAACAAATACACCCAAATATATTAAAATGAATACTAGATTTGAAATAGGAACATGCTGCCTGCTCAGCTGAGACATAAATGTTGGTGACATTTCTGTGGAAAGTGGTGGATTCAGTGGTGAAAATGTGGTTGGCAGAAAACATGATGTTTTTTAGGATGTTTTTCACCTGAGCTGAGTCAAAAAATCCCTTTCCTCAATACAAAGTTATGCTGAAAGGTCGTTAGCAACCAAATATAAAAGTACTTTTCTTAAAGTCATGATCCAGTTTATACTAGTTTACAGTTACTTCCTCAAAGAAGGTTTCTTTATAGTCTCTCTGAGGGACCTGAAGATAAATAGGTTTCTACTGGACAGTGAAATTGTCATTTTAATAAATATAAATCAATAATTATTTTTGATAGCGTTCAGCAGCTACAGCTCCTGTGTGTTTGTTTTTCTGTGCTGGTTAAAAGCAGGTGCACATACTGTCTGTTGTGTAGAATATGGAGATAATATAGTAAATACTCATTTATATGAAAATATGGACAAAAACTTTCCCAAAAACAGTTTGAGTTTTTTACAAAGAAGAATTAAAAGCTTGAAGACGTTAACTTCAAAAGGGATCAACTCAACTCTTAGTATGAAAGTTCATCCATGTTTACAGTTAGTTTTTAGGATTGTTTTTCATGTTATTAAGAACATTTAGTGGCTTTTATTGCTGCTCAGGCTCAGCAGCTAGAACTCTAATCTAATCTGACTGCTGCAGTTTATTTGTACATGCTGTATTTCACCTGAAGTAAGAACGCTGCAGGTGTGTGAACATGCAAAATGTTTCATTTAGTTTCAAAAGTTGTGTTTCTCACAAGTATCATTTTCAGTGTTCATGTGGTTCAAAATGAAAATGAGTCACTTAAGGAGCTCGTTTTTAACTGGAGCTCTTTACTCCACCCTGCTGGCAAAGTACTCAGATCCTTTACTGCAGTACAAGTACCAGTACAGCACTGTAAAAATACTCCATTACAAGTAAAAGTCCTGCATAATAAATCCTACTACAGTAAAAGTACATAAGTATTATGAGCTTGATGTAGTTAAAGTATTGCAGTAAAAGTACATAAGTATTATGAGCTTGATGTAGTTAAAGTATTGCAGTAAAAGTACATAAGTATTATGAGCTTGATGTAGTTAAAGTATTGCAGTAAAAGTACATACGTATTATGAGCTTGATGTAGTTAAAGTATTGCAGTAAAAGTACATAAGTATTATGAGCTTGATGTAGTTAAAGTATTGCAGTAAAAGTACATAAGTATTATGAGCTTGATGTAGTTAAAGTATTGCAGTAAAAGTACATAAGTATTATGAGCTTGATGTAGTTAAAGTATTGCAGTAAAAGTACATACGTATTATGAGCTTGATGTAGTTAAAGTATTGCAGTAAAAGTACATAAGTATTATGAGCTTGATGTAGTTAAAGTATTGCAGTAAAAGTACATAAGTATTATGAGCTTGATGTAGTTAAAGTATTGCAGTAAAAGTACATAAGTATTATGAGCTTGATGTAGTTAAAGTATTGCAGTAAAAGTAGTGGTTTGGTCCCTCTGACTGATATATTATTATATATGACATCATTAGATTATTAATACTGAAGCATCAGTGTGTAAGCAGCATGTTACTGTTGTAGCTGCTGGAGGTGGAGCTAGTTTCAACTACTTTATATACAGTTAGCTAGTTTAGTCCAGTGGTTCCCAACCTAGGGGTGGGGCCCCTCCAAAGGGTCAGCAGATAAATCTGAGGGGTTTTTGTAAGACGTCAAAAGCCAAAAAGGTTGGAAACCACTGGTTTCATCTTTAACAATGTGTTGTATTTTAAAAGCTTGTTATATTATCCATTGTGTCAAATCTTCATCTGAAAAGTAACTAAAGCTGTCAAATAAATGTAGTGGAGTAGAAAGTACAATATTTCCCTCTGAAATGTAGTGGAGTGGAAGTATAAAGTAGCATCACATGGAAATACTCAAGGAAAGTACAAGTACCTAAAAACTGTACTTAAGTGCAGTACTTTAGTAAATATACTCAGTTACTCAGTGACTTGCCTGTTCTGTTATATTTTGTGTTTCCAGGAGTTGACGGGGAGTCGGCCAGATGGAGACAGCCATGTTTAAGTCTGGGCATCTGCGTTCTTCCAGCTTTACTGCTCTTCTGTTTCCTCTGCATCATCGTATTCTACCTCTGCTCAGGTGTGTGGTCAGTTGTGTCTTCATGTCCTCTTCTGCTGCTGACACTGAGGGAGAGGACAGGTGTGGAAAGTGAAAACATTTTATCTGGTCATCACTTCTTCAGGGCTTTTGAGGGTTACGACCAGCATTTAGGTTAAAGTCAGAATTGTGTTTAGGTAAAGGTTAGCATTGGGTTTAAGCATGCAGCTGTGTAGCTCCAGTTTAGCCTCACATAAAAACATTCATGTCACAAAGGTAACTAGCTGATTATTGTGGGTAAAAATATCACGGTAAACGGTATTATCATGATAATCAGATAATCAGTTTCCTGAAATTCTACTATTACTGCTAAAATATAGTTAAATTACTTCACACCTTGATTGCCTGGGATTTTATTCACTGTATATTGCAGTTTTTTAGACTCTACTTAATAACATCAGAACAGTTTAAACTCTGTAAATACAACACGTTAATACTAACTAGCTTATGTCACATTTTCATGGTAGAATCCTTTAATGAATAGGTGAGAATAAGTATCATCACGTTAAATATAGAGCTGCAACAATTAGTCGATCAACGGAAAATTTATCTGCAACTATTTTAATAATAATAATAATAATAATAATAATGATAATAATCGTTTCAGTCATTCTTTAGACAAAAAGGTCAGATATTCTCTGGTTTCAGCTTCTCAGATGTGAGGATTTGCTGCTTTTTTATCATATGTGACAGTAAATTAAAAAACTTTATGTTCTGGATAGTTGGTCGGACAAAACAAGCAAACTGAAGACATCACCGCAGATTCTGAGAGACTGAGATTTTATTTTCACAATTTTAAACATTTTATAGACTAAACAATTAATCAAGAAAATAATAAGCAGATTAATCAATGATGAAAATAGTTGCAGCCCTAGTTTGATATTACAATTATAGAAAAAATCATTATTTCCTCTTTTTAATTACACACAAGCTGTATGTTGCCTTCATGTCATATTGGAGTTTTTGTAAAATGTCATTACTGACTTGTAATAGCGTTCTCATCAACATCCAAGTCGTAACGACATTATGACTTGGAAAATCTGGAGTTTTCTGACAGCTCTGATATATCTGACTTACGCTTAATTATATGGATGCACCATATAATTAAAAAAACCAACAAATAAGGACGCCTCATATCTCCAAAGACCAACATTCAGTGTAATTAAACCCAAATTTAATGGTGTTATATTGTCAGTGAACTGTGTTTAAATCTTTACTCGAGCGACTCTGTAATGATACATCTGTCCTGATGACACATGATGAACGTGGGAATCTTTCCATCTCTCAGACATACAGTACTACAAAATAAGTACTGTCATACCTCATAACAACGTAGTATCTCTCATGTTGGATACTCTAAAATCTCTAATACAAGAATTATAAAGGCAGTTTAATTATGGACACTTTGTGCAACGAGGCAGGAAAAAAGTCAAGTAACAACTTAAATAAGCAAAGATTCTATTATTTGATATTAAAACTAGAATAACTCAGTCTCACTACTTGGACAGCAGTTTTGCAGCAAAGAGAAAGAAAATATCCCATGATTCAACCACTATATGGCAGCATAAATCTGCCTCTCACATACAGAGAGCTCAGACTGGCTCGTTTCCTGCCGTCTTTTCCTGCAGAGAGAAACTGACTTTGACCACTGCTGAGGATTTATGTTCAGTGTTGACAGATGAAACCACAGCTGCATGCTTGTTTTCTTTTTATTTTCTATTAGTTACACCCATCAATACTGACACTAATGTGTGTCTGACAAACTGAAACTGATTTCCACAAAGGTTACAGTAACATGAAACTCAAACTCAGAAGGTAAATTAGCTCAGCAGAAAGTCAGTGAAGGCTGTTTTGTTAAAAAAAAAGCAGCATAGTTTTGATAAAATGTAAGAAAAAAGGCCTTATAGGTAACTCTAGCTCTAAGCTATGGAAACATTTTTGTGAGGTTTTTTTGTTGATAATCGAGATGGCTTCAGGTTGAATTCTTTCTGTTGTAACCCTGAAGAGTTCACACCTGCTTTAGCAGCAGGCCGTATGGACGGATGGACTCCTGCACGACGGCCCTCGTCTGGACGTCGGTGTAGCCTTCAGGGATGTACACCAGCCACACGTCCTCTCTCTGGCACTTCTTCCTCTTCTCTGGGTTGATCCGGTTCTGAAGAACCACCTCGTATGTCTTCCCGTCCACCTTGGACTTGAACTTCTTGCAGTACTTCTGCGCCATCTTGATGTCTGGTGTGGAGTACACCCCTCTGCCCCAGGTCTCCCCGGTGACCAGAGTGGCGGCGGCTGCGTCCAGAAACTGGGGCTCGTCCTCCGGGCCGTCGCTGCGGGTCAGGATGATGCCGAGGTTGCCGTCCATGTTGTGTCCGTGGTAGGAGACGGGCCAGGCGTCCTTCCCCATCCCGAGCCAGCGGTCCCCGCCGTCGTACCTCTGCGTGACCCGCAGGGCGACCCGGTTCCACCCACAGGGGCGCGTGTACTGCTCGTTACCACGCAGGAATTTAGTGTTGCCATCCTGGAGGACAGACGGGTTCAGAGCCAGAGACAGAAAATGTAGAAAACAATGCTGATAACAAATTTCAATCAATATTTGCTGCATCAATCCTGCAAGTAACACTTCATCAAGTAGTTTTCTTATTTTTCAGGTTAAATTTACATCATATGTTGCAAACAGAGACTGGTTCACTCATTCACACTGTCATGTGTTCACCCAGTCACTTATTCACTTGCTCACTTACCTGCTCACTCACACCACTACTCACGTATTCACTCAGTCACTTATTTGCTCACTCACTCATACACTCACATACTTATTTACTCACTTACTTATACAGTACATTCACCCACTTATTCATTTGCTTGCCATCTCACTCATTCACCAACTCACCCATTCATTCTCACTCTCACTGTCTCATTTATTTACTTTATTTACCTGTAATTCACCCAGTCACTCATACGCCCAGTCACTGATTAATTCACTTACTTATCTATACATCAACACACTCACCCGTTCATTGTCACTCTCATTCATTAGACCACTCACTTATTAATTCACTCACTCACTCACTCACCTATACATCACTCACTCATGGAGCCACTTGCTTACTTATACATTCATTCACTTATTTATTTATTTACTCATCTATACATTAAATCACTTATTCATTTACTTGCCACCTCACTCATGCACTAATTCACCATCTCACCCATTCATTCTCACTCTCACTCATTCATTAGATCACTCACTCTGTATGAATTTAATCCTGTAAATAATCTTAATCCATTATTGAACCATTAATCTCTGTAAAGTAAAGTGTGGGTCATGTGTGAGGCCTGTGTCACGTGACCTCAGACGACCTCACCTTGATCTTGGTGAAGTCGTAGTTGTACTGCGGATGGAAGAAGTCCTGCGGGTTGATCTTCACTGTGGTTCTGAGGTGGGTGGGGGCCTCGGTCAGCGCCGGGGGGGAGCTGTACATGTCCTGGTCGTCCAGGTCCTGCAGGGACAGCGTCCCCAAACTGGGGTACTCCAGCTCCTTGAACCCCTCCTGCTTTAAAAACTCCTTGAGGGCCACGATGTTGACAAAGTCCTGCGGGGTGAGCTGCGAGGCTCCGTCAGTCAGCTCCACGATGCAGCCGGAGAGAGCTGTCAGGGCCTCCAGACACAGCTGGGTGTCCGGCATGCTGCTGACAGGAAGAGGACGGCAGCGAAGAAGAAAGTTTGCTTTTCCCTTAAGAAAGAAAGAAAGAGAGGGGAGTCAGTCTATTCTCAAATCTGAATTAGCAGCTTGTCTTTTCTTTTCTTGAAGAAAAACCTAAGAGCTCACTTTCTGTCTGACTGTTTTCCGGCAATAACAACCTGCTATAGTTTCACTTTCATACTTTCACTTTCACTTGCTGCCTGTGCATCAGAGTCTGATCTGGAATGAGGGCTGGGTTTATAAATGAACTCGGTACAAGTTCACAGAGGAAGAAAGAGCTCAACAATCCAACATGTGAATGAGATGTAAACAGTTATATGCTTTTTATTTGTGCATTATGTATTCTAGCTTTTCTCTGCTGAAAAAGTTTTATTGAACCACTTTGTGATGTTACAGTTTTCTCAGTTGTTTAAAAGGTTCACAATTTTTCAAGTGTGTCTTAAACCAACAGTCAGGAGCTCAAATGAAGAGTGAAACCTGTTTTTCTTGCTGTAATCATTCCTCCTGTTCATACTGACCATTAGAAGATCCCTTCATAATGCACTTACAATGGAAGTGATGGTGCAAACATGTGCAAACATGGATTGGACACCTGCTATAATGTAGTTTTATATCTCCACAGTCTGATCTGTCAGTGTGTAATGTGTTGGTCGTGGCTCGTAGTGATGAACCTACAGAGAATTATCAGTGACTCTGCAGCTCCCCTCGGCTTTACGGAGCTTTATAGTGAGTTTCAGCTCATTGTTTATCTGTCCGGCTGCAACTTTACTGTTTTGGTTCACTCTCAGCGCTCTCATAGCGTCGTTTTGGGCCGCAGCAGGCAGCTGTTTACAGAGAAAAAGCTGTAAAAAGCCACTGTACACTACCTGAACCTGTTGACCTTGTCTGCATGCATTTCTACATTGGGTTGATGCACATGATTGGCTGATTAGATATCTGCATTAATGAGCAGGCGTGTGTTAGTGTATGTGGATTAATTACTCTCCTGATTTGAACCTTTAACCTCCTCTAGGTCATAGCTACAGAGCAGACTGTACCTGTAATTTACCTGAGAAGTGTAAATATTAATCTGTTGCTTGAAAATGTTGACAGCTAAATAAAGATTCATATTTAATGATTCATGTTTGATAAGCAGAACATAAACGTGTCTCCTCACTCTTGTCAAACCCAGTAAAAACTGTTTGACCCAGTGCAGGTTAGCCTCATGCTCGGTTATCGTCTCCTCTATCTGCAGATAAACCAGCTGTTTGCTGCTGTTATACAGTGAGAAGCGACGCCAGGCGGAAGGTCATAGAGGTCAGTAGACGGTCATTTTGTACTTTGGATGCAAGTACAATTCATAACTTAAGTTTTAAGTGAGTTTTTTTTAAATGGTTGATTTATTTTAATGTACATCATTTGTTTTGATGTGTATTTTAAATTTATTTTACATTGTGACGATCACAACAGCAGATCATAGAGTCAGAGTCATTTCTAAAATTGACTACATGCACATACGTTCACTCTAAAACTTTTGATTTATGTAAAATCCTCAAAGATCAAACCAAACTAACTCGGTGATCTGTGCATGTGTTCTGTCTCTGCAGGAAGTTTCTTTACACTACTCCAGTCTGAGGCATGCAGACAAGCCCCGCCCCTCTGGCCGAGGAGGGACAGGATTGGTCAACGACGATGTCACATACTCAACCGTGGCCAGTTGCAAGGACCTAAATGTATCACATGACCACAGATAGCGATAAAATAGCTTTCTTTTATCTGTATTTTTACAGCAGAAAAGCCTCACTGATTGTAAATCGGATTCCTCTGACCTGATCTGATTTTTAAAGTTTAGTTTACTATTAAAAATACTTTTTTACACATTAGAGTGTCAGTAATGAGTTACAAGCCATATTGTTTTTAATATGTTTCTATATATTTTATAGAAAGGGTTTTTCTTCACCACCAGGTGAGAAAGTACATTTTTTGTGTTTCCACTGATTTAAAGACAGTTTTCTTTGTTGTTTTTCTAAACTGGATATATACAGCATACTGTAGACCGAAATTATTAATATGATGTGAAAAAACAACCTCTGTAAATGTAATTCAGTTCTCTGACTGAGATTCTTTTAAGCTATTTCACAGTTTTTTTTAAAAGAGTTAAATGCAGACTAAGACTGTGTGACTGCTGTAGAAATGTTTTAGTTTTAAACCAACTATTTTGCTTCCTAATAATCAGTTACACAGATATACCACATAAAGACAGTGTTGGGCAGTACTGTGATGACTTTTTTCAGTATAACGAGCAGTGTAAGGGATTATAATTTGAAACTCAGTAATTGCATTAGTTATAATTCCAGTAACGCTTCGTTACTTGGACAGTTTGAGGGTCGACCTATTTGCTGTTTTACTGGTAGTTTGATGTAGTTTGATGGAGGGTTAATACCAGTTTGGTCTCTGTGTGTTCAGTGGACAGACTCGTCCGCCGTGTGCTTGCTTGGTACCAAAAGAGGAGAAATGTGACTCCAAAGTTGTCTGATTAAGATCAGAGGTGTCTTCTTAGCTGGCTTGCTAACATTAGCTACTGGTAAGGCTGCTGATGGTCAGTAAATACCTTCAAACTGTAGGCTGACTGCCTAAAAATGTCTCCTTTTCTTCATTATTGTCATTATTGATTAATCAATTAGTTGTTTTGTCTGAAAAATGTCAATCACTGTTCCAGGGTGACATCTTCAAATGTCTCTTTATTTATTTAGCTTACCATAACAGAAGACTAAATAAACCAGAAAATATGATTACTTTTTGAATGAGTAATATGTAAGTTTTTTCTTGCCCGACACTGTATAAGAATGTAAAATGTTAGTGTAAGCTGACAAATGCACATAATGATAGTTAATGTTGTACATATATGTGGAGTAATACAAAGCTTGCACCGTGTTATAGTTCCTCTTGTGTTTCTGTGATGTGTCTCACTGTTAGTTGTTTGTATGTATCTGTCAACAATTAGTTTTAATTTTTAATAAACACATTCTGATATAACACACTCCTTATTAAATGCTGTTGCTTTAACACTGCTTTTGGAAATCTTTCTTTTGTTGGATTATATTTTCTTGTGTTGTGAGAGAGCTTAAAAACTCAGATAAGACTGATTAGACACAGTTATGCTTTTAATCAGTTGGCTTGTAAAGCTGCAGATGGTCCTTGTTTGTTGTCTGCATGTCAGTTAAATGTTCCAGTTGTCTCCTTTACAAAAAAATAACTTTCATGATACAGCAGGAGATACATTTATTTAGTCTTTGCTATCATGTTTTAAATGTATTTCAATTTTAGTTTAACTTATGTATGTATTCATGTCCTCTCTTGTGTCTGTAATGGCTGCTGCAGTGCGAATTTCCCTTGAAGCAACAGTAAATTTTAAGTGAAGTGAAGTATAGACAATATGCAAATCAGTATTTATCACATTTGGATACATAGAGTATTGATTACTTTAAGAAGGTGCATTTACATGCATGGTTAAGCTCAATAACAGCTTCTCATAGGTTCATATGTAGAATTTCATCCCAGTCTGAGCGTGTTTCTGTTTGGAGTTAGTAGCAGGTCTGGTGATAACAGAGGAGTAGATGACGTTGTGGTGGTTCTGATGCGGCGGAGACCTGCTGGGTCTCTCCCTCCAGTTCTGTCGGCCCAGAGAGGCGTAGTGGATCATCTCCTCCGGGGATGGACTCTCGACCGCGTCACACTCTGTGGACAGACAGGTGTGTTTAAGTATTGAAGGTGAGAAAACAGCTGAGGATTATTGAAACACATAAAGGCCTGATGTTGTTACCGGTTTGACTGTCTTCTGTCTTCCACGGCTGCAGCTCAGTGTGTTCATGTGTTTGTGCTGCTGCTGCTGCAGACAAAACAGAGCAGGGCTGAAGATATAGGATATACAGTATCATATAGGTAACAATAATATTTATTTACTCATGGAGCACTTTTCAAGCAATAAGCAGAAAGCGCTTTCCAAGATGAAGTGGTGTGTCCAAACTTTTGACTGGTGCTGTGTACATGTATATAGGAATATATGAAAAATGGCAGTTTGCTTATATCATGACAAAATTTCTCTGAAAAGATGCTTTGTTGAGCCCAAATGATACTGGATTTTTTAGTACGATACCAATGTTGCTATTTGAGAGTAAAAAAAACTGTGATAACAGCATATCAATATAATTGTGACCAAGATATTTACTGAGTATGGAAGATTTAAAATGCCTAAATAAAAACAAGTCAAACAATGAAATAAAGTCAAGTAAAATACACATTGTTATATGTATTTACTTTTTATGTATGCATCTACTGTGTCATAATTAAATGGAAAATATATGTTGAATAGCAATTATTGACTGAATGAATTGTTTTTCATTGTGACATGAATTTTTTATGCTACTTTACAATCAAATCACAACACAGAGAACAAAGTGAGGAGGTGTATTATAGTTCACTGTTGTCCAGCAGAGGGCAGCATAGAATAATAATATAATGATAATATACAATCAAGTGTCCAATCACAGATGGGGTCAGGACCTCAACTGATTTGGTTTATTTTAGGCATTTTAAATCTTTCATAACTCTGGTGCAAAAACTATGAACTGAAATGGAGAGACTGTTCCTAACTTAAAGCAAACATATCTTTAAAATTTCTGTACTGAAATTCCTTGTTACTTGACTGACGGACATATGTGACAATAGCAGTGTGTCTGTGATAAATAATATCAGATATAAAAAATGCTGAAAGAAAGGATGCATTGATTTTGAGCTGGACAGATGTTCAGTATGATTAATAAAAAAATGTGACTATGATGAGTTGTAGTATTTTCTAATTTTACAAAGGACGATGAAATCTTTCAATAAAAGTTAAAGTTACACAACATTAAAGCCAAAATTGTAACTATGAGATTCAACTTATGAAAGTGTGTTTTCACACATATAGTCTATGGAGGACAAAACCTGACTTATCAGAAATTAATTTCTTTTTTAAAGTGTCCATATTTAGCATTTATAAGGTTTTGTAACACACTATAATATATTTGTAGGCTAAAATGTGTTTGTCAACTACTGTTACTCCTCCTGTGCACTTCCACTGCAGGTCCCTGGGCTCTTAGCAATACATCTGCCAAGTATGAAGTTGATCCGATAAATGGTTCAAGAGATACACAAAGGACATACATACAGACAGAGATTCCTTCCTTTAGTACAGAGATGAAATAAACCAAACATAAGATTAACAACACTTATGACCTTCTGACGCCCACCTGCTCGTCTGTATTTCCTCTTCCTCCTGCACTTCATGCTGGTCAGTAAAACACAGACGGCAACCATGAGGAGGATCATTAACCCCAAACTGATGATGGCCACCATCAACAGAGCTGAGAGGAAGACCACAGGAACAACATCTGGTCAACAAATATTCAAACATCTGACAAGGACAAATATCTACTTGTGGTAATAAACTGACTGACAGTGTGTGAAGTGTACATATGTTTCAGCTGACTAACCGTTCTCTGGTCTCTTCTTCTCCTTCTTCTTTTTTTCAACCACATCTGATAAACAGAACAGGAAAAACATAAAACACGTTCAAACTGAGGTTGCATAGTATGAATACTTTATACTATGAAAAAAGTATGAATACTTTTTACTTTTTCTTTACTGTTTTCTCAGAGATTTCAAGTGAGAAAATGTAATTTATGGATGTAAAAATTGGAAGTATACAAATAATAATCAACTCCAGCAACAAATAATGAATTAAAATTTGAGTAAACATGTTAAAGACAAAGACGTTAAAGACAAATGATTTAAAAAAGGATAAATCAGGTATGCAAAGTGGCAAATCACAGAGTCACTGCATTAAATAAAGATTTTTAAGATGATTTTAATTTATGATTAATCGTCTTGTGCGCACACATTCAGAGCTTCATACTGATTTTGTTCACACAACTACAAAGAGACGCAAAACGATTACAAAGACTCAAACAACTAAAAACAGACACAAAACAACTACAAAGGGATGCAAAACAAGTACAAAGACTCAAACAACTAAAAACAGACACAAAACAACTACAAAGGGATGCAAAACAAGTACAAAGAGATGTGAAACAACTACAGTAAGAGACCCAAATGACTAAAAAGTGATATAAAGCAACTACAAGAGCTGCTAAATGACTAAAAAAGTTAATGAAATGACTACAGAGATGCAAAACGTACAAAGAGATGCGAAACAACTACAAGAAGAACCACAAAACGAGTACAAAAAGGCACAAACGGCTACAAAAAGACGGCATTTTACATGTCTGTGCCCCGGGGGGTGCTCCGTTCATGATTCTGTCATGGCTGAAAAATCGAGGTCTTACTCCTTCAGATATTTATATATAAGTGTAGTAAAATATCTTTACATGCAGTATTTGTGTGGTGGTGTTGATGTGATATTGAAAGAAAATCCCACCTGTTTTCATGTCAGCAGGTGTTGGACTTGTACTGGTGGCTGAATAAATTCTGGTTGTCTCTAATGAATGAAGAAAGGCCAACAGAGTAATTTTTATCAGGTGTAAAGGTCAGAGTTCATGACTATCAACAAAAAATATGAAGTGCAACTGAGAGAATTAACCAACAATCATATTTTTGTCAGTTTCAGCACTCACCTGTTGTCTCTCCTTCAAAACAAGTCGACACAAAAGTGTTATTACAATGTGAATATTAATGCTTGACATGTTTTTATTTTTTATCATTTTATGCGTTTTAGATTGACTTTCTCTTTTAATCCCCTATCTTTGTTTTTATTAGTTTTTTGTGTAAAGCACAAAAGTGCTGTACAAAAAATGTTATTATTATTTATTATTATTGTATTAATTTATACAGTAACTAATTAATGTAACATTTAAAAATAAAAACAAAACAAATGTTTACATATACCCTTATACTCTAAATGATGAACTAAACAAAAAATCTGTCTTGTATAATTAAATTAATAACTTTTAGTCATAATACACAAATGAGAATAATTACATTAAATGCACAATACAATGAACTTTGCACAATAATAAAACAGGTGAGAGAAATGAAAAAGATGAAAATATTGTCAGTTGTTTATACAAGAGCTCAGAGTCTAAACCTGTAAATGCAAATAAGCAAAACAGTGGTGGTGTACACCTGATCCTCCGTAGCTGTAGAAACAGAACCATCACCTTCATGTTTTACCCAAGAAAAGATTCCAATGTTTTTGAAAATGAATATAAAATGAAGTCATTAACTGAGCAGTAAACTAAGCTACCTGTCAGGACAGTGACTCTGGCCTGCAGCTTTCTGTTGCACAGATACTCTCCAGCGTCGGCCGGCTGCAGGTCCAGGATCTGCAGGGCATTGTTCACGAAACTATACCGCCTCTCCTCCCGCTCCGGTTTCACCGTACCGTTTCTGAAGCGGGTGAAGATGGCCTCCTGCCTCCCTCCTTCCCTCCGATGAAACCACCTCTGTTTGGGTCGGGTTGAGCGGCTGCAGGTGAGCAGCAGCGTCCGGCCTTCAGACACCAGGAAGTCCAGACCTGGGGGGGTGGACACAAAGAGTGTAGGACACTTTGGATGATTCATGGATGATTCATGTGTAAAACAGCCTTTCTTTAATTTCAAACTGAGAGACATGGAGAGTGCCTCACCCTGGACCCCAAGCTGACCTCTCTGCCAGGTGGGTGTATGTTAACAGGACATTTAACACTGTGACAAAATTGAACAGACCTCCTGAGAGAGCATTTCTGACCAATAACTAATTACAGCCAGAAAACTCCCCTTTTCTGGTCCTCTTATCTGTCCCAGACTAGAGTCTTAAACTCTAACTCACATTCCTGAAGTCTCCCTGCAAGTCTGAGCCAAACCTGAATTTCATGTGATTAAATGTCTAATCATTATGCAGGTTATGAAATGTTATTTGTCACGTAAATACATGAAGAATGGTATAACTTTGATAGTTGTGTGGTAATCTACATTACATTACTACATGTGACAGTTCTGCCCTCAAGTGGTACAATCTTGAATTTCCTTATTTAAGAGTCAATAAATGTAAATAACTATACAATTGTAACATTTTAACATCACCTAAGTATTTAACTTTTGATCTATTAACCTCATAGACAATCATATTTTGATAGTTAAATTAGTTAAGTAGTTGTATTGAGAGTGAATTTTGGTATGTAAAGATGTAATGTTTGGAGAATTTCAGGCTGAAGTTTCTTGTATTATTAAACATTATTCACTGAATGTTTTTATATTATATATTTATATTATATTATATCTGAGCTGGCCTCCACAAAACTCATGAGCCACAACAAATTCTTATTAAGACGTCTCTTTTCTTTGTTTTTCTTTTGACTATGCATATTTTAATTTTATTGAAATAAGTTTAGTTTAGTTTTGTTTCTCTTCCACGTACAGCATTTTATTTTTGAAGTAAACGCAGATTTGAGTGTAGTCAGATTCAACTTTATTCTGCATCAAAACTAAGATCAGCCAGTGTCTGAATTTTTCACTTAATCATCGCCTGGAAGCAGATAGCGACGCCTGAAACTGTAACTCGGCCGGCTAGCTGACCGCAGCTCTGACCCGTTAAACTGAAAGACTCTTCCCAGAGCGGCCTGAACACGGCCTGACTCCTCCCCATCAGTGGTTCAACACCACTGCACTGCAAAGACTAAACCCGACCCAAACTGGGCCTGCCACACCAAACTGTACCTGCTGAGACGACATCACTGCAGCAACAAAACTCAACAGTAAGGCCTGACATGTGATCAGGGGTTAATGTTGAATAATGTTAAAATTAAAAGATAATTTCTTCAGAGAAGCTGAATTAACATTCCCTGTTGCCTTGAGTCACACACTTCGAGCCACTATTCCTCAACCATTTTCTTTATTATTTTATTTTATTATTGTTTATTTATTATCTTATGCGTCATCATGTATCCTCAAGATGTTTAGCTATTAATAAATGTCTTCATATATCCTAAGAAGCTGTGGTTGGTTGTTTTCTTTGAGCACAGTAGGTCACACAGAGGTCACTGTCGGGACAATCAATTTAATCATTGATTAAATTGAATCCTCCTGGCACTAACACATTCTAACCAAAAAGGGAGGTGGAGCCCAGATGAGGTTATTTATATATTAATAAAAGTGTTCCGTTACAACAAAGAGGAATTATAGGTATCAGTCATAGAGACAGTCCGCAGGGTTTTTCCCCTCCAGTATTTATAAGTTTAGGGTGAAGAAAGAAGAAAAAACAAAGTTCTGATACACAAATCTGTTTTCAGGTTTTGGACTTTTTCTCTAATCTTTGATTTTTGCTTAAATATTGGATCATTTGAACATTTATTGAAATGAAACCATGTGAGAAGTTTAGAGGGAAAAATCACTATTTGGTGGAGCTGTTAACAACTCATAGACATCTGAAATGTGACCCCGACTACACACTGCTTTTTGTAAGACGTCAAAAGCCAAAAAGGTTGGAAACCACTGGTTTCATCTTTAACAATGTGTTGTATTTTAAAAGCTTGTTATATTATCCATTGTGTCAAATCTTCATCTGAAAAGTAACTAAAGCTGTCAAATAAATGTAGTGGAGTAGAAAGTACAATATTTCCCTCTGAAATGTAGTGGAGTGGAAGTATAAAGTAGCATCACATGGAAATACTCAAGTAATGTACAAGTACCTCAAAGTTTTACTGAAGTACAGTACTTGAGTAAATGTATTTAGTTACTTTCCAGCACTGTTTGTAACAAATCAACTTCGTTGGAAGAAATGTATCATGTAAAAGCTGTTTCACAACATCTTTCATAACTCTGATTTACTTCTCTGTAGACAGTTAGTGGTTTCTGTTCATGTTTCTGAAAGCAGCCAACAGAGATGTGTTGGTTATAGTTGATCCATCACCCTGAATATGTCGTCACCTTTATTTATTTATGTTTGTTAAAGTTATGTTATGATGTGTGATAACACAAGTCCAGTTTGTAGCTGCCCTCCAAATGACCCAGTAAGTTCCAAAACTATTACATTAGACTGTTTTAAAATGATTTATATGTCAGTTTTCTGTTCTGCCACCTCTACAGTTAAGGTTTGGCAATGTTTATGCAACAAAACTGAAAGACACCAACACTGACATCCACCCTGAGGTTTTCCAGTGTGTTGTGTAAGTCATGTGTCTGACTGTTACATCCATGTGAATTACTATATATTTATTTTATAATGTCTCATTTATTCATTTATTACTTCACACTCTGGGTCTCCATAGATGACAATCTCGATAATACAGCTGGTAATGTTCAAACTCTTCCTTTTTTGGTGCATTGAAAGAAACTTCAACATTTGAAAATTTAAAATTCTGCCTTTGAGCTGCGTTGCTTCCAGTTTACCACAAGATTATAATAACTTTGACTAATTGCTCAATTAAATTAACAGAACATCACAAGGATCAGAGACTTGATGTCAAAGCAACATCTAGAGACACTTGTACATGTTTTTATCTCCAGCAGGCTGGACTACAGCCATCAGACAGAAAAACCAAAACAGCTCAGCATATAACTCCAGATCACTACACTGGTTCCAGTCTCTCAGAGAATCAACTTCTCAATCAATACTAGAATCAATACTATTTCTTGTCCATAAATCACTGAAGGGTTTAGGTCCTAGATACATAGATAAGCAAGAACACACTGAAAAGGTATAATTTGGACTACTGGTTGTCAGAAATGTTTAGAAATATACAAAACGCCCACAATGATCCCTAAACTCTGACTTGTGTATTCTGGCACATTACACATTAAATGGTTTAAAGTTATGAGGATTTCAGTCCTGGTTGATTTGGGGACACCTGTGGTCACTGGTGGTAACTACATGTGTCTCAGCAAACACACTGAGCAGCTTCTTTGTAGAAGAAACATAATTACAAGATGTAAATACATTGAAAGGCCATTAAATAGTATCAGGATTATAACTTCACAATGACTCCCATTTATACTGAGTGACTTCTTCATGTGTTTTGGTTGAACTGAAGCATTAGAGATGGATTTAAATCCAATTGCTCAAATGCTGAGAGGACTTCTATCTAGATTTTGAAAAGGTGTAAATGCATCGTTTTCTCCAAGACACACACAGGTTGCAGTCTTTACTCCACCCAAGTGTAACTATGTCAGTGATCAGCCTGATATTAGATCACAACTGGATTTTATCTGGATGTGATTCCGGGAATCAGTGTCCAGCTTTATAGACATGTTTTCAGATATGACACTCATTCCCATAATGCACCACTCACAGCTCCAGTGTACCTGTCAGCACCTGCAGCTCAGCCACCAGCTGCTGATTGCAGCGATACTCTCCGCCGTCAGAGTTGTCGAGCCTCAGGAGGCAGAGGCCGCCGTTGGGCAGCAGATAGTAGTGCCGGTGGTCCCGGTTGGTCTCGTAGTTTCCCTGCCGGGTGGCCAGGACCTTCCTGTCCTGACGGGTCCAGACCACATCAGAGCCATCAGAGCCGCCACACTGTAGGCACAGCTGGTGACCCCCCGGGACTGAAACCCGGATCACTGCAGGATGAAAGAGACGGCCTGCAGAGCTGAAACTCTCCACCTGAAGGCCTGAGGATCAGAGTGAGAAACAGCTTTATATCACTTCATAATGAAAACTTACCTTTAAATAAGACTGTTTATGTCATTTTGTCTTCTCCTGTTCCAGTATGATGTTTTCTTTCTCCCTGTCTCTACTTTTAATCGCCTGATTTTACTTTAAATATTTCATTATCTATGTAAAGCACCTTTTAACCTGAAAGATGCTGTTTTAATAACGTGTAAAGTATATTTATTATTTTGTAATTCCATCTTTGTATATAAAAATGCTGTTTTTAATACTAAAAACATGTATTTCATGTTGATATATTGTTTTTTTTATAATGCTTTTAAACTCTTTATTTTCCCTTACATGTAATCAGTTACTCATTTTTCCTTTTTTTGTCTTATTGTAAACTTCAAACAAATAAACAATTTTCCAGAACTGTTTGACAGTATTACATGCAGTGTATACATTGAGTATGTGCTTTTTATAACTCTTCATTGAAGCTATATTATCTTTACCCTGAGAGAAATATTGTATGTCTACACATTCCCATCAGTACTTATATTTTTGTTATTTATTTCTTCTATATTTACCCGCTGCTGTAATTAGATTAGAGGCTGTATCACTCACATCCTGCTGATCAGTCAGTTTTTAGCCTTATTTCCTGTTTTATCTCATGGAAACAGGCTCGCTGTCTGCCTCAAACAACAACGCAGAAAATATAGTGACAGATAGAAATACAGTGACTGTAAGCTGCTGATGACAAAAAGGACGGCAGTAAAAATATTTGGCTTAAATGTGCAGAAATGTTCATGGACAGGATTAATGTGGAAAATAAAACAGTCTTGAAAGTCTTTTTTTTACATTTTTAGTGTCACTGCCAGAAGAAAACTTCATGTTTATTTTACTATTTAATTTTTAGTTGAAGAATTACAGAGTATACTCCTTTGTCAGATGAAATTTGTGACTCAAAAAGCATATCTGTCTTCATCTGAGGAGCATTTTTCCTCAGTTTGTGTTCTATATTATGTAAGTAAACAAAACAGGACAATAATATCACAACAATTAAACATATATTTTCAATTACTTTAAAACTACAAAGTAAAACAGTAAAGATTTGATCAAATATAACATGAAAACCTTGAAAAATTTAGTTGAGTTTAATATTCTACTTGTCATTAAAGAATCACTACTTATTTCCATTTGTTGGTTAAAGTGTTGACAAGTGGCTGAAAAATATACATATCAATTGTAGTATTGAATTATATTTTTACATAACATGACTGTTATGTAAGCTTTAGGATTTGTATTATAGTCCAATTTCTTATGACAGAAATCTTTCCACTTTCCACAAATAACCACGATGTAAAAACACTACTACTCATACACAATGCAAATATATGAATCCACGATTAATACAGAAGTAATATATTACAATGTAATTATGAATGAAGATGAAATTCACTTGTACCTGTGTCGTTTTCACTGCATCTGATCAGACGTGTCTGCAGGAACCAAACATGGCAGAAGATCATGAACTTGAGCATCTTCAGAGGAAGAAGAAATTGAGCAGAGTCATGCAGAGCTGCTGCTGCAGATCTGACAGTATGTATGTACCTTCAGTGTGTGAGACAGTTTTCCATTCGTCCCTGCTGTTCTTCTTCCTCTTCCCTTCACACTGACTCTGGAAAACTGAGCGTCACAGTCCTGAAAACTGTTTGAAACGATTTGTCAGAATAAAGACTCAGAATATGACCTTTCATACAGCGGAAAACATCCAGAGTAGCTGAGTTTAAAAACGCTGACCCATCTGTAAACAATTTATATTAAAAATTATATTAAAAATAAAAAACAAATTATTAAAAATAAATTAGAATACATGTAAAAACTAGTTTTCAGTGCAGTATCATGTGGGCTATGTGTATTTTACTGGTCATAGTTAGTAAGGAGTTATTTAGCATTTTATTATAGGGCCAAATAGTTCAATAGTAAGATGTGAATTTGTATCAAAAGTAGGCTATAGACTGGCAAGTTTTCTTGTGAACAAACAAAAGTTACGTTTACATTGACTGTTACTCTCAGAAACTTGTGTGTGTAGCCTTAAGGTTTCCTTCCTCATAAAACATTTGCAAAGACAGTTTTTTAAGTATGTTTACTGGCTCCCTGTCTTCTGTTTCTCTGCCTTTGCTGTGTTTCTTGGCACATTACAGCCACCTGTGGATCAGTGAAACAGTGTGAAACCACTGGCAGGACTGTGTATCGTGGTGTTCATGAGCATGCAACAAACAAAACAGGGACCCACTCATGAAAACTGCTCCATAGTGCAACTAGAGGTCAGAAACCCAATTCACTCAATCACCGGCGTTGGGCAGTACATCTGGTTTAACTACAGATGTTTTAAGCTTAACAGTTCAACTAAACGCAGATTAAACTGAGTAAAATTAGTCAGACTTGACATGACAGACAACAATTGCCACATTTTTGCATTATTGTTACAGCAGAATCATGTGACAAACAGTTATTATTCTGCTAATGTGCTTAATGCTGGCTGACTATTGAACCACTGGGTTTATGACTTCACTATTTTAGTTACATTTTGGTGTAAAATAACCATCAATAACCTAAAAACATCCCACAGAGAAATGACTGTAACTGTGTGTGCTTCTTTTGAAGTGCATAGTACATTATCTATAGTATTAGTATTATCTAACTATCTATATTGATTGTTTAGCAAGTATGGAGATTACAAGCATCAACGTAACATTATTTCTAAACATAAATTTATGAGTTGAATGATTTTAAAAATAGTAAAATTAACGCTTTGGACACATGAAAAGAAGAAAATAAAACAGAACTCTGGTGTGAAGTATATAACATCTGTTTTTTAGTAAGTTAAATTTAAACACTTTTTAAATTACATTTACATATACATTTTATACATTAATTGGATTAATGTCCAGTTAGCAGGAGGAAGTTGTGACACTTTCTTCACTTAGACCAAAGAATCTTCTGTAAAAAATATTAAAGAGGACATATTCTGCACATTTCCAGCTCTATATTTATATTCTGGGGCTCTACTGGAATATATTTGCATGATTTCCAGTTAAAAACTCCTTATTTATCTTATACTGGCCCTTTATGCAGCCCCTCAGTTCAGCCTCTGTCTGAAACAGGCCGTTTTAGCTCCTGTCTCTTTAAGGCCCCCCTCCTGATAAGCCCGCTCTGTTCTGATTGGTCAGCTTCAGGAAGCTTCCTCCGGCTCCGGAGGCTATGTAAACAAACTATAGTAGCAGGATTTCACTTCTTTTTCTCCTTCTTTACTCCAAATGTCAACTTCTCAAATCCATCCGTACATGTTGGAGCTGAATCAGATCTGAAATATGAGAGTGGACAACGTGAACATATGGAAACACCTTAGCATCAAAGGCTATGGAACAGACGACCATTTATGCACAAGCTTGTCGGCAAGGTAGAAAAAAACTTTGCAAACGCAGTGTTCAGAGCAGGTTGAAGCCCTGACTTTTGACTTGCAAGCCACCATTTCTACATACGTTCAACTCAAGTTTTGGAACCATGTTTAACGTAGATATTTAACATCATAACAGGATATAAATAACATAAAATGACAAATGA
The DNA here is from genome assembly GCA_038419695.1 of Scomberomorus guttatus. Classification (NCBI taxonomy): domain Eukaryota; kingdom Metazoa; phylum Chordata; class Actinopteri; order Scombriformes; family Scombridae; genus Scomberomorus; species Scomberomorus guttatus. Next base: position 1,941,651 of record CM076461.1, read on the forward strand.
CTGCTGAACTCACTCAGAATTATCACTTAACTATGCAGCTGTCCCCGGCTAGCTTTTAGCCTCTTTTGCGTTTTTGTTTGTTTGTCTGTTTATTTTAGCTTATTAGCTTTTTTGTGGTTTTAACAGCACATAGACTGTTTGGTCCAGTATCATGATGATTCAACTCCTCATTAAAAAACAAAGACAGAGAATAAGTCCTAATAAACCTGCTGTACAGACAAAATTAGCAACTAGCTGGTGAACAAAGTGGAACATCTAGCTGCTACAGAGCCTGATATTTTTTCTCAGGAGTTAGTGGAGACCAAATCAGAGCTAAATGGAGTGAATATTGGACTTAAGTCCCTCAGATGGACACAGATTTGACTCTAAATGAATGCTAATGTTGCTCTGTTCACTGCTGGATGTGTAAGTAAGCAACCGTTTGCTAACCATGTTAGCCAAAAAAACTTCACAAGCTTATAGTATATTAGGGCTGTGTGTAAGTTTGTTTTCTGTCTTTTCCCTGCTTAGAACTGAATAACTGCTTGATGCCTTCAATTTTTCAATAACTCGGACCCTGACCAGTGTTGTTTTAGCTGCCTAACTGTTTTAGCTAACGTTTCCCAAAATGTTTTGTGGATGTTCTCCAGCAATTTACAGGTTCTATGTCTTTGACATATTTTATCTTTTTTGTATTTGATAATTTTAAGAGCCTAATGTTTAGAGCTGCAACAATTAGTCAATAAATTGATTATTGATCTGGTTTTCTCTGCCTTCTGTGACAGTAAACTGAATGTTGCGTTTTAGACTGTTTACTGGACATTAGACCGACTTAAAGATGTCAACCTAGGCTTAGGTTATTAGAAATTGAGATGAGTATTTTTCCATTTTTTCAGGATTTTTAGATTGTGGGACCATCAAAGGCAGGCCATTATGTTTTGTTTATTTCTTTTAACTTATTTAAGAATAAAATATGTTTATAACACTGTTAAGGACTGTATCTGAAGGGAAAAATGGCATCAATATACCATTTCTGTTTGACTGCCAACCATTTGTGTTTGTGAAGAACAAATCTGTTCTGGTCGCACAGACTAAATTTGTGAAATTCACACATTACATTTGAACTTCTGGAAGGTTTATTAGACTTTATTTCAGCACCATTCACTGTTTAAATAGCAGGGCACAACCATAGCTTAATGCCTCCTCGTGTGGGTGCAGGATTAGATGTAACAAGGTTATATTATAATATAAATTAGGATTTAAAGGAGCCTTGTGTTTATTTCTGCAGTAGATTTGTGAAAAAGTATGTAAAAGTTTTGATATACTATGAAAGTCAAAACTTTTATCAGGGGGCCAAATATTTTTGCTACAGGGCCGGATTTGGCCCACGGGCTGCTATTTACCTGCCACTGCTTCATTGAGCAAACAATTGATTAATCAACAGAATAATCAGCAGATGAATCAGTATTGATGATAATTATTATTGTAGCTATAATAATGTTGAAATTACCTTCATATTGTACTGTATAACTGCTAAAAATGTTATGTTACATGCTACGTGATTAAATACCATCAAACCCAACGTGAAGAACGTGGTAAAAGTCACCTTTATTATTTCGTGACGTCAAGGTTCGTTGATCAAGGAATAAAGGGGCTCATTTGGTGGAGGTGCCACTGTAAGACGAGAACATGTGATGAATATTATTACGAGTAGTGTAAAACCAGAACAGAGGTTGGATTGCGACTGTAATTGTTGATGACAGCTCAGTATTTACCGGTCTTGTTTCCATTCGTTGGAAGATCATAGATGATGGAGTATGTGCAATCAGGTTGGTTTGGTCCTCCTACAAATTAAACATTTATCCAAAATTTTATTGAACCTTTTTTGGATGTTGACCAATTGCAATTTTTTTTACCCATGTATGTTTTTTTTTTAACCACAAAAAGACCATTCTGTACACATGTAAGGAACAAATAACACTGATGATGGCACTGTGGTGTGTTTAACTAAACACAGAGTATACTCATTTGTCTTGGTCAAAAATAAATCCAAAACTGCTTCAAAGTGTCTCATTTAGACCATTTTTAAATGTAGATCACTCAAGCACAGAATAGCGGTTTTGTTTCTCACCTTGCGTATGTTCACACACTGACCCATCCAGCATCTCTGCATAGACAGTCTCAACTATTTGTTCACCACTTCCTGCCAAACAAGAGCATGAATGTTACGAGGTTATTTCTCCACTGCATTGCCACAGAGTGTCTGCTTCAAACACTGATGTCAAATGTCAATCTTGCAACCACTGACATCAGCTGCTTTCCATTTAAAAAGCATCATTTGGTTTTAACATGTTGCAAAGTTTTCATTTAAGTTTGTATTCACTGATATCTAATTTGATCAAAAATAATTTCCATGTATGTATGTTTCCATATTGTCCTTCATTCACCTTGTCTTTTGAACCTGCACCTCCAAGTGAAGAAGAAGATGATGATGATGATGATGATAATGACGAGGAGGAGTGGGACGCCCAGCATCACAACATGCCACTGTATAGGAGCTGGAAGATAACAAAATAAAATCCAGACTTACAATGCATGTTTTACAAATTAAAGAGTTGAACTGCATTTGCTGTGAAGGAATCTCTAAAAAAACATTATATTAGAATTTATCAGTGAGTGTGTTTTTTAGGACAACACACATCAATAAAGAGACACAAGACAGAGGGACAAATACATTATGAGGGTCACATGACTCATAAAAGTGGTTGAAAATGTTGTTGGAAATATGTGGATAAAAGCAGCCAAACATTGGATTTACAGTGATTTAAAAAAGCTAATTCTGTTTTGCTGCTGTGTGATTTTGGTTTGAGAAATGTTGATCTCAAGTTTACTCAAATAAAACGAGGGCAAAATTTGGAAATTAATTACATTTGGATTCCAGACTCTCCTCACTAACAAACAGGTGACAAGTTCAATCCCCAAAATAATCAATCTGACCAACAACAGTCATGTTTAAAAGTCTTTTAGACTCGGTTTGTTTTCACACAGAGAAAAATTCAAGCGAGCCAAAATGCAGCAACACAAGCCGCGTGAGAATGTTCACTCATTGGTCAGATGTGTCTGGGGCGGGAGCAAAAACGTAAACAGGAAGAAGGTCCTGGCCCTTTTTACACGCTTTTTCAATTTGCGTATGATGAAAAAAAAAAGTGAGTGGAAAACGCTGGAAGTTCGAAAAAAGTTGAAATATTGCATAAAATGTTTTTACGCTTGGATGAGGTGGAAAAGTTGACGTATCCATAAAAGTAAAATGCAACAAAGTGCAATGGGAACAGATTTAGCGAATAAATGATGGCGTACAGGAAGCATGTGACTTAAATGTCTCCGAAGCTTCCGCCCCGCTGGAGAGACGAAACATGGCGGCAGATGTTTTTCACTGTCGGCTCTCTTCTTCGTCTCTGTGCAGCGTTCAAAGCGTGTCTGTATAACTGCGCCATCTTCTTCTTTTTGAGGTTTGGGAGAATCAGCGCCACCAACTGTTTACTTCGACGCACTCAACTATTAATATTTGCAAAACTGTAGTGGATGGAAACGCACATCGATTTGCATTTTCTTTTATCAATTTCCTGAAATTTCTGTTAAATTTTTCACTACATTTGGATGGAAACCTGACTTCAGGCTGCTCACCTTTGGTCACATTTAGATACGCAGCTGGTTTTCCATCACAGTAGTACAGTCCAGAGTCACCAGGCTGCACGTCTGGTATATTCAAATACTTGTCAACAGCTGAAACATGACGACTGATTTGTTGTTGTTTTCCACCAGTCTGTCTGCTCCATGTTGGAACATGTGACCCTCCAACATCAGGACATGTCAGATTAACGCTGGACCTCTCTGTAGCATCCTGTATGATTGTTCCTGTACACAGCAGACATAAAGAGTTTAAAGATCAAGTTTTAAACAGCCCATCATTAAAAGAGTCCTCCAGAGATTTATCATTGCTCTCCTATAACACTGTCGAATTCATGATGGACAGTTTATTTATTTATTTTACAAAAGAAATTGATGTGGCAGAACCAGAAATATCTTTTCATTTTCAATTAGGGAAGAATTATTGCCACCGGTCTTCTGTTTTATCATTGTAATCAGGCAAACTCAAACCCACAGTTACAATGAACAGATGTTACGTGTTTTATCACAGAACTATGATAGACTAATATTTGGTATAAGAAAATACTTTCAACTTAAAAGTCGTACTAAACTGGAATGACATTTGTTTTTGACGCTCATCAGTTATCATCATGCATATAAAGCTGAGCTGACTGAACTGTCTCAATACTCAGATGATAGGAGGATTTATTGGAATATAACCAAACTTTTCCTCAGTGGAAACCACCCAAATTATACAAAAAGTAGCCCAAATTATCACAACCCATCCCAAAAATCTTTACCTGCATAATTATATAAATCCTTCCTAGACATGGAACAAAACATTTAGATTTAGCAGCACTAATAGATGCTAAATCAAGATCAGGGGGTGTCTGTCTTTATATATATATAGTCCTCACGTCCAGGTCTAAAGAGGACTCTTTTAAAAATCACAAATCTTTCAAAGGGCTAAACATAAACAGAAGTAAACATAACCCTAACTCTAACCCTAAACATTTCATCTAAAATGTATTATTATTTTGCTTCTGAAAGTGTATTTTTACCATATTCCTTCAATTTTGGAAAATTTGGAAAATTTTGTCTTTTGCTTTTTAATTTTGTCCTTGTAAAGCACTTTGTAATCTCTTTAACTTTATTATTATTATTATTATTATTATTATTATTATTATTATTATTATTATTATTATTATTATTATTGTTATTATTATTATTATTATTATTATTATTATTATTATTATTATATCTTCTATATGTCCAAATATAAGTTATTGAGTTGCATTTTAAAAACTTTAGGACAGAAGATTTGATTTTTCCAACTCTAACAAGAACACAGAGCTTGTTTCTACTAACCAGAAAAATGAGGAATAATATTCAAACAAAATAAAGACAGTTTTCTCTCCACTTCTGCACTAACTGATAATAAAATGCAGATTATAACTGTCCAGCACATTTTACATGAATTGATTTATGGGGCAGCATGATTCTTACAGTATGACAATGACTCCAGTCTTAAAAAAACTCAATAAATACATTTATAAAATGAACATTAATACACATGTATGCAAAAAACCTACTGAATTATAATAACAGAGTAAATGTAAATTGTTGTTCTTGCAGTCATACTGAGTAAGAAATGAAAACTCAATTTTTACTGCAATATTTACAGTGTACACATGATTTTTGAGAGTAAACAGAAAGCAGAACAATTTTGACAGAGTTTGATGTTACCTGATGGGATCACCGTCAGTTCCACAGCTGGTTCATTATTACACAAGTATTTTCCAGAGTCTGAGACATTGACTCTGCTGATGAACAGTGACTTATCTGCTAATGAACTGTATCGTTTGTCGCGGTCATTGAATCTTTTGTCTCTGTCACCATCAACTGTAATTATGTTAACTGTGCTTCCATTAATCTCTCTGCTCCACGTCACTTCACCCTCCACAGAGTGAGGACAACGCAGAGAGACATCTTGCTTCTGCTCGACTATTTGATGGATTATTTCTGCAAAAGAAACACAGTTTACAATAACTAAGCATCAATTTTCAGAATGTCAACATTTCTAATATTACAAGGAACTGAAAAGTTGTTTTCCATCAGAGTCAGAATCACATTTAAGTGTCGAGTGCTAACTGCTAATCATGAAAACTGTGACGACCTTAAAGCATCACTTCACTTCACCTTTAACCTCTAACTTTACATTGGGGGGGTTTATAGTTATATACAGTCACAATGTGCATCTAGTGGGAGGCAAACTGTCAGAGTACGGTGCAGACCAGGTGTACTTTATGAAAATTATTAGATTACAGTTGAATATAGGAGACAAGCCTATGGATTAAAAAAAACAACTGGTAACACTGTATCATGTATTCCTGCATCACTTCATGCATGAAAAAAACATGAATTACCTCATGAACTATCAGGAAAGTACAATAATTAACAGTATGTCATTCATGCCGTAATGACAGAACAATATGTTAATTAATGCAACAACTAAGGTAGTTCAATCATTGTGATTTCAGAGTTATTAATGATGTTCACGTCTTCTTCATAGTTTAGTCTGCAGTTAAAGGGGCGGGCTAAAAAACTGACCAGTCACAGTCGTGTTATTATCAGTTGGAAAAATGTGTAAACATTTTAATATTCTGCATATCATACAATATTACATCAAAGCTCACAAAGCATTTAAAGGATAAGTCTGGTGATTTTCCCAAAACTAGATTTCAGACTAGAGAGGATCGAGCCTTTCAGGGCAAATGAACCAAATCATTATCTTTGTATCTTACTTTTTCAATTTTTATCTTCTGTCTGGCTCCCTGGTTCCTGTTTCTGTATTTGTTCTATGTAGAACACTTTGTAAAATTGGTTTAGAAATGTGCTACACAAATAAGCTTTATTATTATATTATAAAAATGTAAATTAAAACAGGTGACAAGAAGTATTGGACATATTAACAGATTAATTAAAAAACTCCTTACCTGCAGTGACATTACAGCCCAGAACAAAGACTAACAGGCAGCTGCAGATGTTCACCCTCATCCTGACACAGACTGATATGATCCAATATTCAGAATAACGTCTGACACATTTCTGTGTGGGCTGAGAACAGGCGTTTACTTCTTCCTGAAAAAGGAAAAGCTCTTAACACATCTCAGTGTCTTTTTATCGTGAAAGAACATTTATGTTCCCTTTTATAGTTTATTTCCCTGATTCGTTATCTGCACAGTAAAACACTGAATCCACATCTTCAAATCTCTTCATACAGCCGACACAGCAGCAACAATTATGGAGCAAACTGTGACACATTTGCATTGTTTTCACACAGAAAGCATTCAGTGACTACTACAGTTTATGTTCAAACACTAACATGTATTCATACGGACAGCAATCTGCCAAATCATAACCACACTGAAATACATCTAGAAGTGTCAGAAATAAATCTTTCCTGCTGCATTTCTATGACTGGTTCCTGTAGTACTCAGTGTTGAACCATGCATGAAACCAATCCTAAAAAACGTAATATAATTTATCATATACAGTACTGTGCAGAAGTTTTAGGCACCATATCCATAATGAAATACCAGGCCGATCAGGGACGCGTCTGATTCTGTATCACAGTGACCCCAAACGTCCAGCCAGAGTCATAAAGGACTATCTTCAGTGACAAGAAGTACAAGGAGTCAGATGCTTTAAAGGCAAAACGTGCTTACACCAAATATTGATTTTGTTTCGGTTTCTTCTGTTTATTCCACTTTTTCGAAGTTAATTGATAAATAAAAACTATTTATAGCATCATTTTTGAAAGCATCCTCACTTTACTTTTCGTGCCTAAAACTTTTGCACAGTGTTGTATATAATCTAAATTCAGTAACAACTAATAAAGCCTCACTGCTGTTTCATGCAGGTGCTCATTTCTGCTGAATTACATGTTTATCTGCAGCGACTGTGAAGTGACACACATTTCAGTGGTAAGTGTCCACATATCTGATCAGAGCAGGCAAAACTGTGTGACAGAAAACTGTTTCCACTGTAATGACACTGAATGAGACGTCGTGCTTTGCGTGATATGACACGTCTCTCCATCCAGCGTTGCACCACAGATCACTGATGCAAGTGATTGCTACATCCTTCTCTATTTCCATTTGTGTGCTTTGAAATAAAGTTAATTCCTATTCTGTGTCTGTGTGAAAGTCTCTAACAGAAAGTTGTGTGTGTTGTGCTGGCAGTGCTGTTTGGACTGTGCTGTGGTTGAAAGTGGCTATGTAGACTCTTTTTTTGGGTACAATGACAGTACAAAGAAAGCATTTTATGTAATACTGTAGACAAATAAGCCCTTAAATCACTCAGACACATGCTGTTCACACTCAAAGACGTTTACCTCTTTTGCACTCTGTACTTTCCCAGCAAACACTCGTTGTATGTCTGTTGTACGATGAGCAGCTCCAGCAACGTCGACATATTTTGTTACCATCATCAACGCTTCTTTTCAGCTATGCTGCTAAGGTTTATGTACATTCTGCAGCTTTATACATCTCATATGTTCAGATTAATAACTTAACATGCTCTACTTTCTAAAATGGTCCAAATTACATTCTGGTCATTTTAACAACGTGTCACTTTCAAGATAATCCTGGTAATAAAAGATATATTACCAAACATACAGCAAACACATGAAGTATCTTAGTTAATAATACACACAATGTTTTTAGTTATGAGAAAGGAGACAATGTTTTTATTAACATATCCATTTGTCTTTATTGTTATTTTGTTTAAATTTGATACAGACAGCATTATCACCACATTCACTTTTTTCCTCCAAAAATACGCTAAAACACCCTCATATAGTTATTTATTTCTCTGAAGGAGTCCCACTGTGAAAATAGTGTAATTATCAGGCCACCACTGGTGCTGCTGCCTTCGATTTCTGTGCTGTCGCCTAAAACAAACAAGATGACATCATTTCCTGTGGCCATCTTTGCTAATCTGGAGAAAAAGTCGTATTAACCGACAAAAAAAAATCTTCCTTTTCGTGATCCAGATGTTTAGGAGACTCTTTAAAGATTCTGGAAATGCCTTCGGAATTGGATGTTGTCAAACCCCATTTTAAAAGTTTTGCCTCGTATTTATTCTTCATGAAAGGCTACGCTTGTCTCTGTGACTCGAATGCAGTGAAATACATGAGAGGCACAGACTGGGGTTTTAGTTTTCAAAATCAAATGAGAAATAAACACTAAATTTGGATATCAGAAGCATCATAACTGCAAAAAATGAGCATTTAATTTTTATTTTCAGAAAATAACTGCTGTGAACATGCAAAAATCAAAAGAAAATAGCTCTGTATAGTATTGTACAAATGTATATTCATAAAAGAAACCAAAAATACATCGACATGAAAAACAACTCAAACAAAGCTACAAAGCTCATGAAAGCATTTTGTTTCCTTTCCTCGTTCTTTTTAAAAATTTGTTTTTTTACAACAAAATATTTATTAAAAATATTTTAGAATTATGAATAACAAAGGCTTTAATTATGAAATTATTGCAGAATTATAATAAAATAGAATATGATACATGCACCAAAGTCCCACTGAAACTGTTTTAACATCCACCTCCAAAACTTGAGGAATAAGCATTTTTTCTTTCCATAATTTCAAACAACTGTTTGAAGTATGTTTTTACCTGACAGAAGCTAAACGTTTACATAAAAGTATGCAGGTATTGGTCATTGTTCTCAGCCGCTTTGGGTTTCTCCAATAAGGAATACGTCTGGTTATTCAGCTGGGGTGTACCTGTGTATCAGGATGAAAAATTACAAACAGGCAACAGAATTCATGGCAGGGAAAATTACAACCATCTGCTTCCTATCAGGTACATTTGTTTAATTACCATAAAGACCGAGCTCAGAAAAAAGAAAAACTGAAAAATGCAAAGAAAAACCGAGAAGGACAAATCAAAAATAAGAAACTCAAACCAAAATACAGTCAGTACAGGCCCACATCTCTTTCACCTTCTAGCTCGTTGTCATATGTTGGAGTGACAATAATTTTGGGTTGTTTCTTTTTATTAACGGACAGAATTTATTCCATCCGACATGCCTTTTTACACCTATGTTACATGGTGCTTTAACTTTTAAAAACAGTACATACCAGGTAACACATAAATACCATCCAAGCCAAAATGAAGAGCCAGTGATTTACCTTTCTTATCAGGCAAAGGGTTGGTGATCAAGGAATATGGTGACTCATTAGTTAGAGATGTGTCTGTAAGAAGAAACAAAATATAATTGATATGTAAAGCGTGTAACCAGAAATATGTCTCTAGAATATTTGGTTAAACTGTAAAGCTGTAAATATTGATGACAGTTCAGGCTTTACCGGTCTTGTTTCCTGTTGTTGGAGGATCAGGGATGGTGCATGTGGAATCATTTTGGTTTGATCCACCTATTAAAACATTTACCAACAAGCATTTATTACACAGAACTGACCTTTTACACCACAGGTATTAATTCCAACATTTGAGCTGGCTGTCAACATCAGGGACTAATGGGTTGATCCATTTTTAAGGTGAAATAGTTGTGTTTTAATAATAGGTGTGCTGCTGCTGTTTGGATAGTTTGTTTCTTGGACCTGGCAAAGAGTTGATGACACAATGAAAAGACATTTTCAGGTAAAGGCCTTTGCACTCCAGGTCCAAATATTTCCAATGTGCTTTTAAACACATCGTCTGACAAAAAGTGTGGTGAAATGCTAGCCATGCTAGCAGCTCTGTGAGGCTGTACTTTGAGCTAACGTCAACATGCTAACATGCTCATAATGAGGTTGACATGCTGATTTGGTGTGTTAGCATGCTAAAATTAGCTAATTAGACAGAAAATATTTGATCATTTACCTGAGAAAGTCACTGTGCAGTATGTAGCTGATGGTCCACCAGAGCTTTCCACACCTGCCAAAAAAGAAGATATAAAATAATGGAAAATAATGTTCATATAAAACAGCCTCAGGGATATGACTACTTGTTATGGCTCCCATCTTTATTTGGATTACAGTAAAACACTGAGTTGCATCTCAGGAAACAGGTAAGAAATTGTGTTTATTGTGCAGCGGATTAATTATCTTTTGATTCAGATGGTGACAGTCTTTGAGAAGCTTTTGAGAAGCTGTGGAAGCTCGCGTTGTGATTTAATATAATGATAATATGCTGTATAAACTGGAGCTTATAATGCTACAAGTTCCCCTCTGAAGACTACAAGCGGTTACAGTTGAATGACTTAAACATCACAAATGTGACAGTGCATGAATGCAAGCATAGAAAGTACAGCGTAGGATTTAATTTTAGATCAGTCTTGATCATAACAGAAAAAGGAAGTAGTCATTTTAAATAGGAACACTTCTCATTTCTCACGCTCTGTAGGTTTCAACACTCCATCTTGTATCTCGTCGTAGACGGCACATCCATCTTCACCCCCTGCAGAAAGGAAAACAAAATTAGTGAATAACTAAATTATGACTTAATTATTACTGAATAATCACTGATTACCTGCTTTAAACTCTGGTGACAAACAGGCTGACTTTAGTACCATCTAACTGTGAAAACAGCCCATAAAATGATGTCACATTGCACTGTGGTGAAGTGTGACATCATAGTTGGGGGGGGGGGGGGGGGGGGGGGGTTCATATGCAGAAAAACAACCAGCTTTTCTGGTTTCATCAGTTTTCATTTTATAGAGTAATCAGGGAATTTTATCTGCTTATGGAAGTGTGATCTGAAAAAATGATCTGTGATTAAATCAAAAGTCTAAAATTAAAGTCAAAATTCTAACATGAAGACTGATTGTTTAATTTCAGAAACTTTATTTATAAAATTCTGAAAAAAGGTATTCTCATTTTCTAAAAGAGAAATCAAAAAAGAAATATATTTAAAATTTAAAAAGTAAATTAACCATACTATGTGTGAGGTATAAGTAAATGTTAAGTAATGATAATTTTGCATTTTGTAAGAATGCCTTTCTTTTCTGTTAAATACCCGGAACATTTCATTTACGAGCACATCTTCCTCGTATTCATCAAAATTTAATGTGATTGTAAATTTCCAGGTCAGACTTCATTTACCTCGTCTTTTAAACCTGCGTCTCCAAGTACAGTAGATGGTGATGATGATGACGGCGAGGAAGAAGGGAACAACAATCCCCAACACCAAATAAAGTTGGGATTGATCTGTTGGAAGACAAAGTAAAGTTCAAAACAAACACAGTACATCCCAACATTATACTTGTTATATACAGGACATTATAAATCCATCACTAAGTTTGTGAGTGAAGTCCTTCCTAAATTCTCAGTTTTTAGTAAAGCAGCTTGCACCATTAAACTTTAGAAATGTTTTATCTAATAAACATCTGGAGCGTCATCTAATAGAGTTGTGAATTGTGAGCGGCCGCTGGTTCCATAAGTGTTTTTCATCATTTCAAAAACTTTCTTTAAACGATCTCCTCGATGTTACTGAACATACAAACTCAGGACTCTGGATAATATAACGATCCTACAGGTTTATACTCTGACCACCAGTTTACAGCATAAACACACTAGTATTTACACTGTGATTTAGAATACTACAATACCCATGAGCCTCAGCTGCTGTGGCTATGGAGAAGAAGCCATTGGCTCTTCATTGATTCACTCTGTAGATTGTTAAAATCAGTTTTCTGATTTTAGTAATCTTTAGCTTCTGCTCGCTGTTAGTGGTGAGTGAATGTTAAGCTTGGTGATTGGCTGTTTCTTTCCGAAATGCACTTTGGGAGTCGTAGTTAACTTCTACCCTGATCATTTTTTTCTGATGATTTAACCGTCCAAGCGGTAGAAGTGCTCAAACTGTGAGTAGAGTAACAGAATTTTTACCTCCGGAAACCAGGGGCACCCAAAATATCTCCTTTCACTTTAAATAAAATAATAAAATAAAATAAATTCAACTGCGAATCCTTTGTGAATGTAGGTGTCACACAACAAAAACCACTTTAGTTCTGAGCTTGTTGTGTGCTCGACTTCCCACATTGAAACTGCGGTTTCACACACACACACAGTGTTCAAACTGTCCCAGGCTCTTATATCTCTGCATCTGTTTGTTTAATTACTGCATTTAAAGTGTTTTCTGATGTTGTGTTCGTTTAGATTGATCACCTTTTAATTAGTTTAACAATTTAACATTTAGATCTGTTTCATCTTACTCATTTCCTTTTCAGGTTTCTTGATGTGACTTATTTAGTGTAGTCATACCTGTGTTTGCAGCTGGTGGTGATGTTGTAGAAGTTGTTGTTGGTGATGTTGGGTTTTTTTTATCTTCTGTAAAGAAGATAAAAAAATATATATGTTATTTTCTACAGCTGACTGTTTACAGAATGTCACAAAATGATTCACAGTTTTTAAAAAAGGAACAACGCTACTTTAATATTCGTGGTGAGTTCTCACAGTTCAAGTTCTCACAACAAAAACCACTTTAGTTCTGAGCTTGTTGTGTGCTCGACTTCCCACATTGAAACTGCAGCTTCACTCGAACACAGTGTTCAAACTGTCCCAGGCTCTTATATCTCTGCATCTGTTTGTTTAATTACTGCATTTAAAGTGTTTTCTGCTGTTGTGTTCGTTTAGATCGATCACCTTTTAATTAGTTTAACAATTTAACATTTAGATCTGTTTCATCTTACTCCCTCTCTTCTTTTTCTTTGTTGTAGTTGTAGTTGAGGTTGTTGGTGCTGCTGACACAGTTGTTGTAGTTGGTGCTGCTGACACAGTTGTTGTAGTTGGTGCTGCTGACACAGTTGTTGTAGTTGGTGCTGCTGACACAGTTGTTGTAGTTGGTGCTGCTGACACAGTTGTTGTAGTTGGTGCTGCTGACACAGTTGTTGTAGTTGGTGCTGCTGACACAGTTGTTGTTGGTGTCTTGTTTTCTTCTGTGTGAGATAGAGGAAATATATACAGACAGGTGACAAATTAAAGGAAAACCCGGTACAGGTCTGAATGTTTGACCCCTACAGTGAGGGGATCTGGGGGCTCTGTTATGCTGTGGGGGGCATTTTGCTGGCATGGTTTGGGTCCACTTGTCCCCTTAGAGGGAAGGGTCACTGCAGATCAATACAAAGTTGTTCTGAGTGATCACCTTTATCCTATGATGAAACATTTCTATCCTGATGGGAGGGGTCTCTTCCAGGATGACAGTGCCCCCATCCATAGGACACGAGGGCTCACTGAATGGTTTGATGAGTATGAAAATGATGTGAATCATCAGATCTCAGCCCAGCTGAACAGCTGTGGGAGATTTTGGACCGACGTGTTAGACAGAGCTCTCCACCACCATCATCTAAACACCAAATGAGGGAATATCTTTGAAAGAACGGTGTTCATCCCTCCAGTAGAGTTCAGACTGTAGAATCAATGCTGAGCAGCACTGAAGCTGTTCTGGCAGCACGTGGAGGCCCAACACCTTACTAACACACTTTATGTTGGTGTTTACTTTAATTTGTCAGCCGTCTGCACAACAGGGCAGCAAAATGCATTTAACCACAGAAAGTCATGAAGTCTTTCACCATTTTTGGGCGATGGCCAGTTTTGTGGTGAGTTATCAAGCAAAGCAAATGTTCTCATGACTTAAACCACTTGAATGTAGAGGAAATAGTTTCATTTGAAGCAGCATTAAACTTCCCTTCTTAACTGGTCATATTTGCTATTGTTCAGCCTTGTGTGCTGTTATATTTCTGCATATAACTCTCTGTAACACCAGGCTAGCTGTTTCCTTCTGTTTCCAGTCTTTATGCTAAGCTAAGCTAACCGGCTGCTGGCTGTAGCTTCATGTTTAATGGACAGATATGAATGTGGTGTCGATCTAAGTGGTGGAAGGAGTATTGAGTGTCTGTGCCTGTAAAAAGTTTTAACCCCTCTTAGAAATTTTTCTTGTTTTTTTGACACTGATCAACAGAAAATATTCTTATGTGTCAAAGTAAAAACAGATCTCTACAAAGTGATCTAAATTAATTACAAATATAAATACATCATCTGTTTTATTATTAAAATATAGATCTGAACAGATTGTGTTCAAGTGGAGTAAAAAGTACAATATTCCAGTCTGAGATCTAGTGGAGGGAAGTAGAAAGTAGCATCAAATGGTACCTCAAAACTGTATTTAAGTAAATGTACTTAGTTACTTTCCACCACTGATTGATCTTCTAACTCTCAGTAAGAAAGTTAAAAATGTTATGTATTTCCCAAAATGTCAGATTATTCCTTTAAATAACTTCCTCTCTGCCTTACCTGCCTTCATATTTTTGTGTATATCTTTGAGTTCTTGTCTCTCACCTCTCTCAGGCTGCTCACCTTTGATCACATTTAGATACGCAGCTGGTTTTCTATCACAGTAGTACAGTCCAGAGTCACCAGGCTGCACGTCTGGTATATTCAAATACTTGTCAGCTGAAACATGACGACTGATTTCTTGTTGTTTTCCACCAGTCTGTCTCCTCCATGTTAGAACATGTGACCCTCCAACATCAGGACATGTCAGAGTAACACTGGACCTCTCTGCAATAGTGACCATTGTTGTTCCTGTGAGCAACAAACATGAAGAAAGTAAAAACCAAGATTCATGTTTTATAACAGGCCGTCATAAACACATGTATTCAGGATAAAGTCAGTTTTTGTTCCAAAACAAGATTTTCTTTGAGAAACTAACTTCTGTTTCTACACAAAAGTGGAGAATTGTCACAGTAACTAAAAGTCTTTACTGTATTGATGCCTAACTAAAGCTGCACTAATATATTGGCCGACAGTGTTGGGCAGTAATGTTACAGTAATATCACTTTTTTCAGTAATAAGTAGTGTAAGGGATTACAATGTGAGGTTCAGTAATGATATTACAGTTACTAATCCCAGTAACGCTCCCTTACTTTTACAGTTGGGGGTCTGCGTGCTCGCTGCCTTACTGGGATTAATGGAGGGGTGATATCATCTCTGCCATCAGCTGACAGACGCTGCAGAGGAGACATGTTTCTACATGTGTTAAATACAACAGATGCAGCGTGTGGGTGTGGAGGAGTTTGAGCTGTTTAAAGGAAACTTTAACGGAGCCGACGGCTGAGTAACTAAAGTAAAGTAACGAGTAATGTAACACGTTACTTTGCTGCTGAGTAATAAGTAAAGTAATGTAATTACTTTTATATGAGTAATATATAATCAGTAATTAATTACAATTTTCAAGTATCTTGTCCAACACTGATGTCCAATATCAGCTTATCAGACTGTTTGTGTGTATTTTGCACAGAAGGAGGACTGTGGATTTTGTCCCCCATCACTTCCATTGTAAGTGCATTATGAAGGGATCTTCTAATGGTCAGTATGAACAGGAGGAATGATTACAGCAAGAAAAACAGGTTTCACTCTTCATTTGGGCTCCTGACTGTTGGTTTAAGACTGACTTGAAAAATTGTGAACCGTCCTTTAAGTATGAAGCAGCTCATTTAAAACGTGTTCCACATATAAGTTCTAAGTTCCTAAATGAGGTTTTATAGAGAAAAGGACTTAATTTAGGTGTTATCTTTCCTGTGTGACTCTACATGAACCTTTACCTTTAAAAGGAAAAGAAAAATAGAAATGACATATTAGAGGACTTTAAAAAGACATTTTTCTTCACTGACCATAAAAAGCTGTTTACTAATTTACCACAAAGTAAAGTGCATCACATAAAAAATAAAATAAAATGACTTACATATAAAAATACACAGAAATATTTAAGTAACTACAGTAACAAGAAGGTTTTGTTAGAAATTACTTTGGCCTCTTAACAGTCAGTGAGATGTGAAATTAAAACCTGATTATGAGTTATGAAAGTAATAAGTAATGATGATAATATTTCATACAATATATTTGTTATTGATTTCATTAATATGCTAATTTGAGTTTGATGTTACCTGATGGGATCACCGTCAGTTCCACAGCTGGTTCATTATTACACAAGTATTTTCCAGAGTCTGAGACATTGACTCTGCTGATGAACAGTGACTTATCTGCTAATGAACTGTATCGTTTGCCGCGGTCATTGAATCTTTTGTCTCCGTCAATATCAATTGTAAGTATGTCAACTGTGCTTCCATTAATCTCTCTGCTCCACGTCACGTTACCCTCCACAGAGTGAGGACAACGCAGAGTGACATGTTGCTTCTGCTCGACTATTTGATGGATTATTTCTGCAAAAGAAACACAGTTTACAATAACTAAGCATCAATTTTCAGAATGTCAACATTTCTAATATTACAAGGAACTGAAAAGTTGTTTTCCATCAGAGTCAGAATCACATTTAAGTGTCGAGTGCTAACTGCTAATCATGAAAACTGTGACGACCTTAAAGCATCACTTCACTTCACCTTTAACCTCTAACTTTACATTGGGGGGGTTTATAGTTATATACAGTCACAATGTGCTGCATCGTTACTTGTGGTTTTGTGTGTGTGCACGTTTGTTGTTTCTAATTATCTGTTTAACGATCTCTTTGTGCTCCACAGTCTTCTGTCACTGTGTGAGTCTGTGGATATTTTACATCATATATATTATATTATAAACACCTGTTTACATCATCTGTTTGCACCTTCATATTACTATTAATGTGTTTATAAAGTGTTTATTTATATGGTTGTAGTTATATACTGTATATATAATATAATATTTTTATTTTTGATCTCCTTTTCATCTTTATGACTATTTTTATCTTTAATCTTAGCAGCTATAAGCTCATCTATGCTTTGTGTATGTGACCAATAAAGAACTTTGAACTTGATTTATTTAAATACGACAATGAACTTGAACGTGCTTCAACAAAGCACTAAAATCTCTATAAAATACTTTAAACATCAGCTAAATACACTGTATGGAGAAACTGACCTTTACCTTCAGACTACAATATGAACAATACGTAAAATACTGGAAAACATGGACAACATGCTTTATATGTACCTATAAGATGTATCATGCTGCATCTTTTAGCCTGAAAACACCAGTGAAAATAAAGAGTTGCACCACATTCATCACTCACTCTATGACATGAACAAACGTGAACATTATTATTAAAGCTGATGAAAAAGAGTAAAGTTCTTACCTGCTGTCACATTACAGCCCAGAACTAAGACTAACAGGCAGCTGCAGATGTTCACCCTCATCCTCAAACAGACTGAACCAAAATGAACAGACAGTCAGTGAGCACAGTTTCTATCTGAGAGAAGAACAGGAAGTCAGTGTATATGTGTCCCTCTGACTTCAAAAGCTGCACTTCCACTTCTTAAATGTCTTTATTCTTCTTTCTTTCTTTTTTTCTTTCTTTGTGGTTAATGAACTCTGATGCTTCCTCTAGTGTGAACACACAGTGTGATCACATTTCACACCTACAGTTTCAGCACTCAAATAAAGATGAACTAACTAACAAATTAGAAACTCAGATCATTTAAAAAATGTCTCATTTTTTTCTAATTTTAGAAAAGTGATGATTTGATTTGGGAAAATGGGAAATGGGAAAAAACCAAACCACCACATTTTGGGTGAACACAGTTTGAGACTATATTTAGGTTTTGATAGTTTCAGCAGAACTTTGCAGCCAGATATCTAACCACACACAGACACCAAGGTCACGCTGTAATGATGGTGAACTGTGGGAAAAACATGCTAATGTGTTAGCTGACAACAGATTTCTCACTCATTTCTCACTCTGCAGAAAGCAGAGCTGAAGGTTTGTGGCTTTAAGACATATTTGTGTTACTAATTGTTTTTAAAGGACATTTATCATCAGGTAGAAAGTGGAACAAGAATTCAACCCTGTTGGATAGTAGACACAAGGGCGGGGATTGCCAGAACCAATGTCCAGGTGCTACACCTGTACATTAAAAACACACAAAAACAAGAAGAGATCAAGCACAAAAGCTGCTCGTTGGGCGGCTGATTTAGAGGAAGCACAACATGCTTCCTGCATGACAAACCTCTCGGTGAGGGGATGTTTTCTCTATTTCCAGAACTTTAATGAGACTGCAGTGTGTCATGAACGTCATCTGCAGCCGCATCTGATCTGGTGTCATCACGGAGAAGCAGCGATACTGATGCAGGCGGTCGGGTCACTAATGCTAAATACAGACACACTGATGGTGTATTCACAATAAAGCAGAACTGAACAGTAATTGGTGCATAACAATAGAAACAGGGACAGAAATGATATGGACATCATAGTCAGTGGTGTGTAGTGCAGAGTTGGGTGGAGACTATGTGTGAAGTGTGACATCATGCAAAGGAAAAACAAACTAGAATGGACTCATACAAGTCTGCACCATCCTCTGAATTTATTATACTGTATTCAGAAACTTTCCAGATCTGCATCAAAATGCACAAAGTGAAAGAAAATAATGCTGATCAGCTGATGGTGACTGTCCAGGAATATTAAAACTCAATTTATACAAGGATGAATTGTATTTAAATGGCTTTAATGGCTCAGTGATCATGACTCAGACTTACCTGACAGTTTGCACTTGCAATTATTGAGGTGTTTTTCATGAGTATTTATATGTAATTCAGATGCATTTTTAAACATTTTCTACTATTCATACATCTTGTTTTATATAACATAATTGCCAGATGAATGCTTACTATCGGAAAGAAATATATATATATATATATATATATATATATATATATATATATATATATATATATATTTTTTTTTTTTTTTTTGCTGCTCAATTTGCTGCTCAACATTTTCAGATTCACAACTTTCAGGTCATTCACCTTTTCTCCAGGTAGTGACGGTGATGCTGATCATGAGGATTAAATAAAGTATCACGATCACCACACGAACAGGCATCTGCCACAGGTAAGGAGAGGCTGGAAGACAAGGAAACATTCAGAATCAGTTTCTTTCATTTTAATCTTGGTATAGAGAATATTACTGTAAATCTAGCGTCTTTTCCACATACTGTGAATACATATCTTCATCTTTGAATTCAGGTTTTCACATCTTTGTCGTAAACTCTGACGTACACACAGATGAGAATTTAACATTTAGATCCGTTTTGTCAAAATCATTTGTGTTTTTGTTTTTCTGTTTCCTGTTACGACTTTGTGTCATCATGTGGTACCTGTGTGGTACCTGTGTGGTACCTGTGTGGTACCTGTGTGGTACCTGTGTGGTACCTGGGCAGAAAATATATTTTTCTACAGCTGACTGTTTACAGAATGTCACAAAATGATTCATAGTTTTTAAAAAAGGAACAACGCTACTTTAATATTTGTGGTGAGTTCTCACAGTTCAAGTTCTCACAACAAAAACCACTTTAGTTCTGAGCTTGTTGTGTGCTCGACTTCCCACATTGAAACTGCAGCTTCACTCGAACACAGTGTTCAAACTGTCCCAGGCTCTTATATCTCTGCATCTGTTTGTTTAATTACTGCATTTAAAGTGTTTTCTGCTGTTGTGTTCGTTTAGATTGATCACCTTTTAATTAGTTTCACAATTTAATATTTAGATCTGTTTCATCTTACTCCCTCTCTCCTTTTTGTGTCCAGGTTCCTTGGTGTGACTTTGTTTCTTTGTTGTAGTTGTAGTTGTTAGTGTCCTGTTTTTCTTCTGTGTGAGATGGAGGAAATATATACAGACAGGTGACAAATTAAAGAAAAAACTGGTACGTGTTAGACAGAGCTCTCCACCACCATCATCTAAACACCAAATGAGGGAATATCTTTGGAAGAACGGCGTTCATCCCTCCAGTAGAGTTCAGACTGTAGAATCAATGCTGAGGAGCACTGAAGCTGTTCTGGCAGCACGTGGTGACCCAACACCTTACTAACACACTTTATGTTGGTGTTTCCTTTAATTTTTCACCCGTCTGCACAACAGGGCAGCAAAATGCATTTAACCACAGAAAGTCATGAAGTCTTTCACCATTTTTGAAATAGGGAAAAGGGCGATGGCCAGTTTTGTGGTGAGTTATCAAGCAAAGCAAATGTTCTCATGACTTAAACCACTTGAATGTAGAGGAAATAGTTTCATTTGAAGCAGCATTAAACTTCCCTTCTTAACTGGTCATATTTGCTATTGTTATGTACTTTGTTACTTTCCACCACTGTCATATTGTGTGAAACAGCGTGTTTCATTTACATATCTGAGCCTATAATATCTCACTAGAGGGCGCTTTACTATAACTTCTAAATAAACGAGAGGACCAAATCCCAGCAGGTAAATATTCACTCTGCAGCTCACAACACCTGCTCCATCCTCAGGCGGACTTTAATTTGTCTAAAAACAAACTACAGTGCCAAAATTAGAGGTACAAGCTGCTGGCAGTGTTTCAGCATGTCCTCATTCACCCCTCACTGGGGTTATGTAATAACTCCCCCTCCTCACACAAGAATTAAGAATAAAAACAATAGTCCCAGCAGGAAGAAAGTGACTGTTTGACGCACTTTGAGTTTCTGAAGCTTGGTTACGCACCGTGAGTACGTTTATTTTGTCGTATTCTTGTCGACATAACACGTTGTTATTTTTCAGGAAAAACCATCCATGAGTCAACGTGATTTTCACGGTGAACAGTTTTTTTGTCTTGGTAAACCGTGATTGGTTAGCGCGCTTGTCAATTTAACGTGGACCAGGAATTCCTTCACGTTCATTGGGTGAGTGTTGCTGTCACTCAAAATGCGGCCGTTCCATTGGGCCAAATCACCTTTAACCCCCCCTCACCGATACGTTAGCTGAGGCCCCCAATCGCTCCCTCTCTGAATTAATCTCATTGGTCTGTTGACTAGTAAATCTCACAAAGCTTTGCTGTCATTGGCTGCTCCGTTACGAGTGGGCGGGGATTTTTCGGAAAGTACGTTTCCTTGTTTGTCATATGCGAGACTAAAAGCTAAAGGGAAGGACCGATAGATCGTCCGAAGAGATAAACTGAACAAAAATACCAGTCTTCCATTTTAGAAAATACCACTTAGTTTAAATTATAAATGCCATTTACGCCTGATATCACTCAGTTATCTTAATGGTAAAACTAGAGGCTGTATTGTCTGTGTTTGTTTAGCTAACGTTAGCTGTTACCTTGCTCTCCAAACACTCCGCCTGTGTGGCGATGAGTACGGATTTACTGTCTGATTTGGACACTCGTTTCTTCGCTGATAACCTCCTGACGAGCGAAGACTGGGGTGAGTTATCATCTAAAGCCTCCATAACAAAAAAACGTATATAATCGATATAAAACGATAACGAGTATAACGTGTGTGTGGATGACACTGCGAGCCATAAAACGTCTGTAACGTTTTATTTTTCCTCCTGTAACCTGTGTGTTTTGGATATGAAATGGTTTATAATGTAAAATAGGTGTTGAAGGTGGTTAGCTGGCCGTTACACGCGGGTAAAGTGTGGATGTGTGTGTGCTTCCTCAGTCTGCAGACCCGGATATGTCAGTTTATCTTTAACACAAGTGGGTGGAAGCATGATCACACATTAAAGGACAAGTTCAAAATTTTTCAAGCGTGTCATAAAACAACAGTCAGGTGTCCATATGAACAGTGAAAGAGGTTTTCCTCGCTGTAATCATTCCTCCTGTTCATACTGGATATTAAAAGATCCCCTTCAAATGTGCTTTAATGGAAGTGATGGAGGCCAAAATCCACAGTGTGTCCACACAGTCATTTAGTGCAAAAATGCATTTAAAAGTAGAAGATATCTACTTGATTTGACTCATTTGGATGCTGAAGCTTCATATTAGCTTCAGATAAACTTTGAAATCCATGTTTGCACAGAAGGAGGACTGTGGATTTTGTCCCCCATCACTTCCATTGTAAGTGCATTATGAAGGGATCTTCTAATGGTCAGTATGAACAGGAGGAATGATTACAGCAAGAAAAACAGGTTTCACTCTTCATTTAGGCTCCTGACTGTTGTTTAAAGACACACTTGAAAAATCATGAACCTGTAATTTAATACAAGCACATGCCCCTTCTGCTCTTTCTTTCACTTTATGAATTCCTGCATTTCATTGTCTAATGCATGCATGTTTGTTGTTAAGTCTCTGTCATTATCATGTCAGTGGGATAGGACCTCTAACTGGTGTAATTCTGGGATGTGACTCTGTTTTGTTTTGACCGACCAATAGTCCAAAATCCAGACATTTAATGACTGGGCTCCAGGAAATCGTGATGTTCATTTTTCACTGATTTCTGACATTTAATCAATTAATTTATATTGAGCTCATTTGTTGTAAAGTTGTGTTTTCAAACTGCACACAGAAAACTGAGGGACAGGTCGTATTATTCCATGATAGGAGTGCTGTAAGACTGCAACCAACTATTATTTTCTTTAATAATCCATTGATTGATTGTTCAGTGTATAAAATGTCAGAAGCTGAAGCTGCTACCAGAGAAAGTTTGGCATTTTTGCACTAAATAATGACAAAAGATTAATCAGTTACGAAAATTGTTGCCAATTAATGTTCTATCGACTAACCATCAAATTTTTTCAGCTGTAGAGTACAATCTGTGCAATCTAATGCAATCCAGTGTAACAGCTCTGCCATAAATACTACTTTTACCACTGTGGCGGCCCAGTTGTGCGGTGGTTAGCACTGTCGCCGCACAGCAAGAGCGTTCTGGGTTCAAACCCACCGGCCAGCTGGGGCCTTTCTGTGTGGAGTTTGCATGTTCTCCCTGTGCCTGCATGGGTTCTCTCCGGGTACTCCGGCTGCCTCCCACAGACCAAAAACATACAGGTTAGGTTAACTGGTGACTCTAAATTGCCCCTAAGTGTGAATGTGAGTGTGAATGGTTGTCTGTCTCTATACTGTATGTTAGCCCTGTGATTGACTGGTGACCTGACCAGGTGTTCCCCGCCTCTCGCCCAATGTCAGCTGAGATTGGCTCCAGCTCCCCCACAACCCTCTAGAGGATAAGCGGTAAAGAAAATGGATGGATGGATGTTTATTATCGAGGTCATAGTGGGTGGTGGTGGTGTACTGGAGTACATTATATTGAAAAGTGTTCCTAATATTTTGTCTACCCCATTAACATACAAAATACCAGGAACACTGGCAGAGCTTGTGTATTGGATTGCATTAGATTGCACAGGTGTTCCTAATAAAGTACTCGGTGAGTGTATAGTCGGGGTCAATACGGGCCCAACAACTAATGGTGGCCCCGGGGCCCCTTAGGAGGTTAATCTGGCTGTTTCTACTACAAACCTTACCTGATTTTACCTACTGAATCTGTTTGACATGCACCTATTTGGTCTCTCAAATCTTCATTTTTGCTTGCAATATAGTTCATGATGCTGCATGTAGAACTGGGCAATGAGAGTGCGATATCTACAATCCTCTATTACAGGGGTCTTACTGGGGGGGCCGAGGTTGGACAGGCGCATGACAACACGTCCTGATATTGTTGTTCATTTGTTTTATTTGTTTCTTTGTTTCTTTCTTCTGGAAGAGTCGTACTATCAAACCTCAAAACCAAACAAAAATGTTGTTGCATGAAGCCCAATAAGCGATAATGTTGAATTATCAGCCAGACCTGCAGATAAACGTTACATCTCATCACAGGACCCTGATTATTGTGATGTTAGAACCAATCAGACACAGCCAGAAGAGAAATGACCTCAAACCTAACAGCTAAATGCTGCTAAATGTTAGCTGTTACTGATTTCTTACTATGAGCCATCTGGACAGATAACCCTCCATCTCAAGCAGTTCTCTGTTTTTAAGTAGATTTGGGTGACAAACAGTAAGAATTGAGAGATTTTCCACCTACTGTGACTGGTTGACAAAAGGAATTTTACTGCCCTGTTGTTGGTCTTCTGCAGTCAGGCAATAAACCCCATTAGATTAGATTAGATGAAACTTTAATGATCCCCGTGAGAGAACTGGGTCAAAGCAGCAGCAGCCGGAGCAAGTGCTACTACAGATGAGCTGTAAAAAAACAGACTATTAGCACAGAAGAAAGCTGAGGATGATTTTAAAAAAACAATTAAACAAGTGAGGTGGTTCTTTTTGGGTTGGTTATTTGATCTTTTTTCAGTGTTAACAGATTATATGGTTAGACCAAAACCAACTAGAGCTGCAACTAATGAGTATTTTCATTAGCTACGAATCTTTTTGTCTATAAAATGTCTGGAAATGTCAAAATGCCTGTTTAAATTTCTTAGAGACCACGGTGACGTCTTTACATATCTTGTTTTATTTGATCAACAGTCCAAAGCACAGAGATACTCAGTTAACTGTCATACTGTGTATGACTCAGAAAAAGCTTCAAACCATCAGCTAATTTTGGCATCTTTGCTAAACTAAAACAATTATTTGATTATCAGAATAGTTGCCGATCAATTTTCTCCTAATCGATTAATTGACTTATCGTTGCAGCTCTGACACCAAATAAAGGCCGTATCCTGCTAACATGTATTACATGAGTTTATGTGAAGCTGTGGCCAGAAATAATTAAAAACTCATAAATGTGGGAGGACATATTCCCTTTTTTACAACTAAAATTGTATCTACTTATAGTTACCTTCACAAATGACATTGTCCTGTTGTCTGTTTTATGTTTTTATATATTGAATTAGGGCTGGATGATACAGCTGAAAAATTTATCATAACAAAATGTTTAATTTCAGTCAAAATCAATAATTATTGATAACTTTTAATGACCTATATTTTAATAAACACCAGGAGAAAAAAGGCAGAATTTAATCACTTTATTAATTTCTTCACTGTCTGCACTCATTTTCTCACTGCACGCTGTTTCTGTTGTTGTGTCACATGTCGATGGTGCAACCGAACAACACACCTGTTAAATGATTGGCTGTTAGCGTGTCACTCGTAGCGTGCTCCATTTATGAGAGTATTTTTGATATTTAGAGAAAAGGACATAAAACAATGATATTTTAAACATAATTTTTTGTTGTCGTCTTGATACTGTGTGCAGCTGAGCTGTGATGCTAACGTGAAAATGTCGTCATGCACAGAGCAGATATCAGCTGATATAAACCGTGTGCTGCTGTGAAAGAACTTCATTTCGCACCTGCACTCTTTGACAGGATGTGAGCTCAATAAAAAAAGCACAAGTGTCCCCTGTTTTTTAGTTTCAAAGTCCAGAGGTGGTTTCACCTGTAGCTCCTTAAAACACGCAGGGCATGATGGGAGAAATGATGGTGCACAGGGTCGTGTTTACAGCCAGGCTGAGCGAGAGCAGTGTCTGATGTTAAATATGTGTAAGGGTAAAACAGCGATCCTTAGAGCTTTAGTTGCATTTGCAGAGATGCATATTGATATACAGATCAATATTTTATATTAACATGTCAATTTTAGAGATGACCCAAACCAATCTGAAGGGTCAATAACAGGGCCGATCCAGGCATATTTTAAAGGATTACTTTGGCTAAAATAACAAGAAGATAAAATCAGATCCTTTATCCACTCTGTGTAGTCTCTGTTCACCTGCTAGTGTTGCAGCGATGCTCTCCTTTACAGTGCAGCATTTCACCGCGTAAGGGAGTGAAAATTAGTGTGTAAATGTGAAAAATAATTTGGGCACACTGCTGCGAGCGACTCTGAGTTCAGACACCGAACTGGAATGTACAAATGTGTTACAGTCCGACATTCACCAAGACCAGTTTAGAGAACATTCAGGCAGCAGCTTCTCAGTTTTAGCCTGCGCTAATTATGGCTTTTAAAGGTTAAAGTGAGAAACGTGTTGGACAGCAGCTCATATCAGCTGACACTAATTAACTCTGTAAGTAACCTGATGACAAAATGAAACTCCTCTGTTTTCGGTTTGTGTGTTTGTACTTGTCCAGAGTGTTTCCCAGACCACATCAGGAGGTGGTCAGGCTCGTGTTGTGATTGGATCTCAGTCAGGTATCAGCAAGCTAAAACAAGCTCTGTAAAAGCTACAAGTAGTAGCAGTCGCTAGAAGTCTTCCATTGCAAAAAATGTGTTTTAAAAAGTAAACTAGAAGTTTCCTCAACCAAGTTGTCAGATTTAATAAGTACAGCTGCTATTTCAATGTGTCAGATACTGATGTTGATTAAATAGGTGAACGGCTTTGAACTCAGCAGATACTCAATTTTAAAAGAACTTGGATCGGGATTATCCCTACTCACTATGCACTCACTTGACAGCTTGTTAGGTACACGTAGATAAAACTAATGCAGTTTGAATTTATTGCAGTATAATTTGAGTATAATATTAATCATCACAATGGTTTTAAAATTCACATCCCTCGTTTGGGCAAATAGTCAAAGTTTGGACACACTTTCTCATTTAAGTGAATAGGAAGGTGTGTCCAAACTTTTGACTGGTGCTGTCCTCCAACTGGCAAATGCAGCTTATAGTTGGAGGGATATGGGACGCAAATGTTAAGCACTTTCCTTAATTGTTGTTCAGTCACATTAACATTCAATACTTGGTTAATCGTTAACAAGCTTAGAGCTGCAATGATTAATCGATTGGTTGCCAACAATTAAATTAATTGCTAACTATTTTGATAATCGATTAATCTTTTTGAGTCATTTTTTTTTTAGAGGAAAATGTCCAAATTCTCTGATTCCAGCTTCTTAAATGTGAATATTTTCTGGTTTCTTTAGTCTCTATGACAGTGAACTGAATATCTTTGGGTTGTGGACTGTTGGTCGGGACAAAACATTTTAGTTTGCATCTTGGGCTTTGGGAAACATATTTCACCATATTATGGACCAAACAGCTAATTGATTCATTGAGAAGATAATCGACAGATGAATCGATAATGAAAATAATCATTAGTTGCAGCTCTAAACAGTTTCTGAAAAGCAGTGGATGTTTTTTAACCACTGATGGGTCCTGTATTTGCCACAAAATCAGATTAAATTAGAACAGATTAAGTAAATGTCAGGTAATTTAAGTTATGACTCATTTAAAACTGTGCCTGACCCTGCCTGAGTCCATTTGTGCTATTTTATTTAAAACTCTTCATCCAGCTCGCCCAGTCCTCCCATTCCCCTCTCCTCCTCTCTTCCAGTTTTAATGTGTTGGAGGGTAACCTGGATTAAATGTTTGTGTTTTCTTCACTGCATGTCGGTCAGTTTCTTTCTCTGCTCACAGCTCATGTGTTTAAATCTAATGGTGTGTCTCCTCTCAGATGCCTGCCTGTACCAGTGTGAGAGCATGGAGGAGGGAGAGGACGGAGACTTCGGCCGAGGGATGAAATACGATGCGTCGGTACGTGAGACAAAAGAAAGTGTCACTGCTCACGGCTCTGGTTTGTGTCCGGGACTGAGAGTGTAACTGACGCTCAGACTGACTGAACTCTCTCCACCTTCACACAGTTCAGTCTGATACGTTCAGAAAAACTGCAGCTCCAGCAGAGAAAAGCAGGTCTTTAACCACCAGTAGGTACAGGTGAAGGGTCAGAAGATAATCAGGCTAATTGTTTGTCAGTTGGCTGAGTGGAGCAGGTGCACACACACACACACACACACACACACACACACACACACACACACACACTCTGGTGGTGACATACTGACTAATGCAGCACTTGTTTGGTCTAATTTTCCTCCTGACTTCTTTTTCCACCCTCTCTGTCTCTCTCTCCCCCCCCCCCCCCTTCTTCTCCCAATCTTTTTGACAGTTTGACAATGACCTCGTGCTCACCCTCGATCCTGATAACCCCACGTCGCCATGGCAACACCTTGACGACAACCTGCTCACAGGTACAGAATGAAACCGGGAACCTTACACCACGTGGGTCAGCGTTCTGCTTTTCTCGCCTCAAGCGTCCTCACGTCTCTGAAACATGAGGCGCTTTGTTTTCACTTCTGCCACAGCGGCCGGTCGAAGCCGTGGAAAACAACGTCAGGTTGTTTTTGAGCAGTTTTACATGGTTGACTTGAAATGAGAAAATAACAGAAAAGAGGAAGAATGACTTACACAATAAAAACACATTAAGCCTTATTTTTAATGGGTATACAGTGTTTTTATCACTAACTGAAAACTTAAAATAACTTAAACCTTTAAACTTAAACTATAAGCAGCCAGAGTCACTAATCAGAGTCTGAGATTGTCACTAATGAGAAGAGCTGGTCAGGTTAGGCTAACCCATTGTCGCTAACTTCAGGGCTAACCCCCTTCACTTTAACCAGAGGTGGCAGGAGACGCTTGGCTTTGGGTCTTTGAGGAGTTGTATCATTTACTCACTGACAAACAGTCTAAACTGTACACAGACTGCACAGCTGCTAACTTCATACTCTCTGCTCCGGTCGCCAGCCACACACACACACACACACACACACACACACACACACACACACACACACACACACACACACACAAGCCTGTCTTGGATAAGATTATGTCATCATCTGTTTCCTGTCTGTGTGTCTTGTTTGTTTCTCTGAAGGGGATGCTCCTGTGATGAAAAGTGAAATGACCATTGCGCAGGCTTTACCTGTGGAAATGTGTAAGTTCTTCTCCAGTATTTTCAAATCCAGTTTATCGAGTGAACAAAAACAGTTATATGTATCTATTTTTATCGAACTTATATTTGAATTCAACTTCAGCATCACATACAATGCTGAGTTAAACTGGTGTTTTATTCCTTCCTCTGTTTGTTTGTGTGTCCAGTGTTCCAGGTGAAAGCAGAACCTCCATCTCCTGCATCCTCACTCGGGTCCGACTGCTCTGCTTCATCCCCAGATCCACAGGTGTGTTTTTGTTTAGTTTGACCCTGAAAGACGCTGCTCCGCGGCTTATTAGATTCAAATTCAAGCAGCTTTATTGTCGTGACCATAATCCGATACAGTATTGCCAAAGCACTGCATGAATACTGACATTAATTTACAATAAATTCAGAACATTGTTACTCAAAGGAAAAAGGGGAAAAAAAGTCCTTCATGTATGAAATAATTAACTTTTCACAAAATTGAAGAGTGCTTAAAAATAGTAAAATCTAAAATTAAAATTACTAATCAAAAATCTGAATAAAATATACCTTTTTATATAATACAAAGTTAAAAAAGATAAGATTAAACTCTTCTTCCGGCAGCAATGTTTTCTTTTATCTGCCTGTTTGTATTGAAGGCTTAAAGAGTAATTTAACACTCCCTGACAGTCTTCTTTTAGCTGACCTCCAGTAGTTTAACATCTTTTTTTTTTTTTAGATCAGCAGTTTAACAACAACTTTAAAGTTACTCTTTACTAACTTTTTCTCCTACAACAGCGGCTTGCTCTTGAGGCTTAGACAGAACTTCTCATTTCAAAACAAAGACGAGTAACAAATTAAGATGACAAGTAAAGATTGAGGTCAATTGGACAGTTTAATTCAGGTGTAAAATTAACAGTACTACAGTGAAATGCATAAAAAAACAAGAAAAAAAAGCCCAGATATCTTTATCTGACTGAGTCTCTCCTGTCCAGATCACAGTTAAAGGTGAAAACCCTCCGACTCCTCCGTACATGTACGGAGACGTGCTGTCGCCTCCGCTGGGATCCATGGAGGTCACGGTGGCAACGTCAGCAGTAGGCCCGCGGCAGACGCAGATTCCTGCAGTCACACAGACGCAGCTACAGACGCCGTTAACAACACAGATCCCGGCGGTCATCAGTGGAATCCAGACGCCGGCCACAGGTAGGTTCAACCTCCGCTCCAGTGAAAATAACTGATAATAACTTTAGGAAAGGCTGTACAAAAACACACAAGCAAAACCTCTGATAAGGGAGGGCTTTGGAGAAGGACTTTTAATTGGCCTCGGAGGTTTTGGCAAACTGTAGGACGGCTCAGGACGAGAAGGTCGAGTCTCATCCCAGCTGCTGCCAGCAGAGACATTCTGCTGACTGATTAATTTGATTAATTCAAATTTTTGTTTTTGCATGAGGTGTAAAAAATAAACTATTATATAATTTGTACAGCAGCTGTTTTGAATCCTGACAGTCATGCAAACTGAAGTGAATAGTTTCACTTCATTACGTCGCCACTATGTTCACCTGCTGCAGTTTATAGGACTGTGGAGGATGGCAGCAACTAATGATTACTTTCATGATTGATTCATTTGCTGATTGTTTTCTCAATTACTTGTCTGTGAAATGTTTAAGGGACTGAAAATAGTATTAACCCTTCCTTAGAGCCTACAGTGATGTAGTGAAGTGAATTAACAGTCTCATTTATGAGGAACAGACTGAAAATGACTCACACACTGATCTCAGATCTGTTTGTGTTTGTCGACGAGGTGTCATCTCTGGTTAGGAGAGTTGAATGCTGAGAGTCGACTGAACAGTTTCCAGATTCTGCTTTCTTCAGTTTATCTCTACCTGCAGGGTAGCTAACGCTAGTTAGCAACAGTCTGCAGATATCAGGCTGATGTTTTGTCAACAGCAGCAGATGAATCAGTGAGCAGACGTTTCTGTCTGTCTGTGCTGAAACGTATTATTAAACTGGATGTGCTCTACTTAAAGCAGCTGGTACTTACAGTCTCTGGCTGTGTGGGATATTTTATGCGTGACGTTGGTGATCCTGCAGGTGGGAGGACTTTTATTATTCTTGCTCAGCTGTCTAAAATATGTTTCAATTCTGCATTTTGCAGGCAAATAAAAATGAATTAAAATCGACCCCCAATTTTTTGTTCAGAGCCAGTTAGTTGAAGATTAGTAATTATATGCACATCACATAGGTGCAAGACTATTAGAAAGCAGCATCAATGAAGAAAGTAATAGTGTAATTATTCATGTCACAGTTTACAGGACTGTTGTGATTCATACCTTTTGACTAAAAATAAACCTTTTGTGAATGTTGTAATAACTCGATTTTCACGATTTAGACATTTTACACAAAGTGCAAAAA
Source organism: Scomberomorus guttatus (assembly GCA_038419695.1). NCBI lineage: Eukaryota > Metazoa > Chordata > Actinopteri > Scombriformes > Scombridae > Scomberomorus > Scomberomorus guttatus. The sequence continues at coordinate 1,973,146 of CM076461.1, forward strand.
ACTTTGAAACTTGAACATTTGATATATCGTGTATATCTACCATAGCTGTGTGGGATAACCTGTATTTTTTTCAATAAATAGGTGTAACATCTGCTCTCCTTCTGGTCTTAGTCAGCACTCGTGCATCAGAATTTTAGATTAGTTTTAGCTGATTAATTGTATTCTTCAGTAGACCAGAGAGGAGAGTGTTACAGTAGTTCAGCCTGCTAGTTCTAAAAGCATCAGTCTCTCTCTGTGTTGCTCAGAGAGAGAAATGGCCTCACTTTCAAATGATAAAATGCTGTTTTGATGACGATGGAGTATTCATCATCAGAAAAGTGTTCTTGCATTTGTCCTCTGAGATTTTGAGCCTCAGTCATTTGCATTGATGGTGTAAGCAGCTAAAAATGTTTCAAAAGTGTAAATCAGTCTGTGTATAAGTGAGTCAAGCATCTTAAATATACAGTAGATGTCCTAATTAATATTTGATACTTATATTACTCTACTGTTGGATTTGCTTGAATTAAATCTGAGTAAAAATGTAATGTGTCTAAGATGTAAATGATGTAAATGAAGATGTATTTATGTCTCTCCTTCAGTCTTACCTTCGTCCACGCTGAAGGCCAGCACCATCCTGAGCACCAAACCTCCCATCCAGCCCAGACCCGTGTGTGTCACCTCGCTCCCCGTCCCCCAGACTCCTACACCGGCCAAGACCCTGATACTGCAGGGCCTCCCCTCCATGGACCAGACCAGACCTGGTAAGAAAACCTGCAGTTTAGTTTATTTATGTGCAAAAATATGACACAAAAATAACTTTTGAAATGAAGAAACATGTTGAAACATCTGCTTTGTTTTATTTCTGTTATGTAAGTGAACTCTGTACGTCCTGCAGTATCAGAGCAGCAGTGACTGTCTCCTCTTGTCTTCCTCCTCCAGTCGTTCTGTCTCAGTCCGTCTGCCTCGGTTCGGCTCCGGCCATCGTCAAAATGGAGCCCGTCTCTCCCAGCATCCCCCAGCACTGCTCCAGCCCCGCGGCCCAGCCCACCAGCAAACCCATCGTCCCGGCGACCACGACGTTACCCGGCAACAACTCAAACGATATCGATGTGAGTAGGCCGGATGCACTGACTCACGTCAGTGTTTGGCTTGATAAAATATACAATAAGAAAAGATTGCCCATTAAGATGTAGGTCTTTATCCCCATTAGCATCCAAATCACTAGGTGGCTCAGATTACCACATATAATATAAACAAAATAACAGCAAAGAGAGCGCCAAACAAGCACAGACGAATGAAAACTAATAATTACAACAGTACAGCTGCATTTAAGTACATAACCATAACATAAAATGAATGAAAACTAAGATGACAGCAGATATAAAAACATAGTATGTTCAGTAGTACAGTCTGTTTTAGATACATCTGCATTTGTTTCTGTACTGTACAAGTGTTGGTTTTTACCTGGTCATCAATAGTTATCGGCTGCCTGCTGCGGCTGATAAATCAAAACAGTATAAAGTTGCAGGATGTGAAACTAAAAGAGAGCTGAGCGACGATAAAACTCAGTAGAGCTGAGGGGAACTGCAGGTTTTGGTGTTCATTGTCTGTACGTTTGTCACTACGAACGACACAGTCAGTCATTCGATCCATTGTTAAAATAAGAACATGGATTATAGCCGCTTTAACAAGACTGTGAACAGACATTTTGATGCCCACTAAAGCATTTATAGATACTCGGTCAGGGTACCTGCTGGTTTTGAATAAATCTTAAAGCATTGAATTCAGTTTCCTCCAAAAAGGCCTAAATTTCCTGTCCACAGGTGTTGAATATAGTTTTTCTCCTGCTGTAGACAGTAACATTAGTTATAATTAGTTATAATGGGAAGCTCATCCTCTCACTATGGACAACTCAAGACTTTATCAAAATATAATTAATTGTGAGATGGTTATTACATTTTCTGCTACTTATCTGGTCCAGGTCACGTCAGTTGATTAATTATATTACTAGGTATTATTATTATTATATACAGCTCAGAAATGTAGACAAAACTGTGATAAAAATGTCAATAAATTCATGTACTTCATCGTAATCAATGTGGAATAAATACACAGCAGTGCTACAGACAGCCACCTGTAGGGGAGGTGCTTATTTGTTTCTAGTTGCATATATAAGATTTAAATCTCAGTCATTTAGTCAGAAACACAGCTGTGATCATATGTGACATTAAGTTTAGCAGGTTTGGTAACAGCAGACTGCAGCTGTCAGTGTTTCACCTGACACACCTGTCTCACATAATGGTTGTGATATATGAACACTGTTACCCTCAGGGTGTCACGTTATGTCATACACCTGTTGAACTTTAGTTTTTTTTCTTCTTTTGTTCCCTCACCCCTTTCTCTCTCCTCTTTCCTTCTCTCCCTCCTCCACCTTCCCTCCCTCTCCTCCTGCAGATGAAGGTGTTGAAGCGGCAGCAGAGGATGATAAAGAACCGCGAGTCGGCCTGCCAGTCGAGGAAGAAGAAGAAGGAGTACCTGCAGAACCTGGAGGCCCAGCTCAGGGAGGCCCAGCAGGAGAACGAGCGGCTCCGCAGGGAGAACCAGGCCCTGAGGGAGAGACTGGCTGGGAAAGAGGTGAGGGGGGGGGGGGGGGGGTCAGAGGAGACGATGCCTTCTTTAGTGTTTCAGCCGTCTCAATTTGAAGCGTCCCTCCGAAGCATCTGCAGGCCCTGAAAAGTCCCCTGAACTGAATTCAGTTCCCTTTAAATAAAGGAAGATATTTAAATTTCATTAACAAAGATCTTAAATATTTTTGATAAAAGACTAGTTATAAAATGTTTTTGTGTATTTTTTATGATTTTTAGCAAACACTAAAAACTTAATTCATACATGGACCTTAAATGAACTGATTATCTTTTAATTGGTTAATTCATCCATTCATCCATTTTCTGCTGCTTATCCAGGTCAATCAGAAACTAAGGATTATTTTAATTAGTGATTAATGTGCTGGTTATTTTCTTGATTAATCTATTAATTTGGTCAAAACATTAGATAACATTATCAAAGGTCTTATATTGTCCACAATAATTTGACATTTCTGCTTGAAAAATAATTTTAACGATTATTCAACTATCAAAATATTTGCTGATTATTTTCAGTTGCTCGACTAATTGTTGCAGCTCTAAAATCTTTGAAATAAATATTTCAGACATTTATTTTTGTCAACAAAATGATTGAGATACTTTTGTGATATTTTGTGTATTATGTTGCTTGTTTCAGGACACACACAGGATGGGATGTACACACAACCACTGTTTATACGCACTTAATGTAAAGAGCAACAGTCACTCAATACATTAAGATAAATGAGTAAACACTGATTAAAGGAGAGATTCTGCAAAGTCACTTTGTTGACTGCTGATGAATTCAACAGCAGGTTGAACAGGAGGAAGAGAGATAAAGGTCAGACTGAGCTGCAGGAAGAGAAACCTGTAAAACCAGATCAGTTGAATAATAAACTAAAACAACATGTGTTGAAATAATAAAACAACATTAAAGATTAAATGATTGACACAAGCTACAATATATAATTATATTTCTGAAATAAAACAAACCTTAAACTACTTTATTAATATCTCATACAACAAAATACAAGAAATTTAAACATTTAAAGTTTCAGTTCTCTTTTCAGTTTTTGCTTCTGTGCACGTTTTTTTCATGTGTGTCTGCGTATATTCAATATTTATAACAAAGAGCATCACTTAAATCTAGTTTATTCTCTCTGTTTGTGTTTTTCAGGGCAGCGACTCTGCAACTAACAAGAAAGCCGTTTGTGTCATGGCTGTTCTGCTGTTCATGACCTTCAGCTTCAGACCCGTCAGGTATCCTGCAAGCTTCACACCGCTCAGCACCTCGTATCCTCGTCTGTTCTTCTTCTTCTTCTTATGATGATATTCCAGCAGCTGGACGCTATGAGGCGTGTCATGCTGCCCTCTACCTGTGCAGTTTTACCCTCGTCCGTTTCCGCTGCGCGTTGCATTGATAGTGTCACCTGTGTTTACTGCACGCTGTCTGGTTTGAATATATATTTTGTCAAGTGAAAAACAAACAACAAAAAAATCTGTTTCTTTTTTATCATCCACAAGGAATAATGTACAAAAAATATTTATTATGTAAAAATATTTTTTAACTTAAGTAATCAGTCAGTACACCAGTCAGTAAATAAAGAGTCTATCCTGTCTTTCAACAGTGGCGTGAAGAACTATAACAAAATCTACACAACCAAAAGAAAAGTGTATATTTGGAAACTTAAACCCTGCTGGTCTTCATCCCTGCAGCATTACAGACAGGAAGCTGCCCACAGACCTACAGGATAGTGTGATGTCGTATACAGGACGACGGCTGCTGGAGATCGAGCAGCAGCAGCAGCAGCAGCAGCAGGCGTCTGTCCAACCTCCGAGCAGAGAGGAGGACAAGACGGAGACGGAGGAGGACGGAGACGCAGAAAGATACACACCAGAGTCTTATCAGTTCAGGTGAGACGATCAGTTCAGCTCAACACCAAAAATCACTAAAAGGTTGAACTTCACACTGTCACAAACTAACACTTGAAATGTTCCTAGTTTATTTCTTCTTCCCGCTGTTTCTCTGGCACTATGTGAGATGAGAGTAAAGTTGTGTCTTACTGAGAATTTGAGCTGTTGACGAAAAGAAAAGAAACCAATTTTACACATAAAGATCAGTTTCATTCATTTCATTGAGACAGGGTAGGCCACATCTCTTTTACAAGGACGCCCTGATTACAATACTAATATAAAATATAAGAAACGATAAACATAATCAGCAAATATAAAAAGCAAATATGAACAGATACGCAATATAAAATATAAGAAACAATAACATATAAAAGCAATAAAACACATAATATGAAACATTATGGCAATAAAAAGCAATATATGTCCATAAAAGTTAAAGCTCAATTAAAACATGTTCACACAGTTCAGCATCATAGTTAGTTGTATTCTGAAAACAGTTGTGTAATGTCCTCTAAGGTCTGAGGAAAAAAACCCTGGTGATGTCATAGTGATGTCATTGGGGTTTCTCAACTTGGACGAAGCTGATGTGCATTATGGGAAGTGTAGGATCCAGTGTTTTTGGATCTTGGCCCATACTAGAGAACTGAGCATTTTGCAAGCTAGCGAGTAGCTTGCCTGTTAGCACACTTTGTAAGTAAACAACATACGACCAACTGTTTAGGAGACTTTGTGCCAAGCAGCACTGAACCTCTGGACCCAAAGCTACATCACTTTTGTCCGTTTTTCAGCAAATCACTGCAGCTCCTTCAGACAGCTTTCACCCTCGTTTGTATAATCTTTTTTTCACACTTGGGGACAATTTATAATTTTAAGCATTTTTTCACTGCTAAATGCTGAGAAAACAAATGGAAACACAAACTTTTTAGGACTTTGTGTGCCAGAGATTTGAGCCAGAATAAATAAAAAGAGCTGCAGCACCTGCACTGCTTACACACTGTAATCCTGATGAAATACAGGTTCTCACACAGCTATGTACAGCAGTACCAGAAACCTTCAACTAAGTAGATCATTGGTATCCAGTTTAATAAACAGTTTGAGCACAGAAAGAGCAGAAAACACTGATTAATCTGCTGCTGTTTAAGTTTTGACAAAACATCAGTCTGATATCTGCAGACTTGTTAACTAGCAGCAGACAAACTGAACAAAGTAGAATCTGTAAACTGTTTCACTGTAAAAATCAAGATATCTTAACCTCTGTTCGCCTTTCTTTTTTCTCTCTCTCTTCATGTCTCCAAACTTTATGGAAGTTGAATATTAAATCGGTGGAGAACTTGTTTAGTTTTCATTTTCAAAGTTTATTGTTTATTTCAATGTCTGTCACAGCCACAGCTGAGTAAAAACCTGATGCTGGACTGTTTAAGGTATGATGAGTTCCAAACTAAGTGTTCACTCTCTGCTGCTGAGCTGCAAATATCAGCTGCAGAAACCAGTGAACACATTTCAGAGAACAGATGAGCTTAAAGTCTGTCGAAGGTTCAGACACATTATACTCATGTTATACTGACAGTGTTTCTGAACAAATGACAGCAGACAGATTCACTTCTCACTTTCTCCCTCCACAGATTATCTCATCATCTGCTCTCCAACCGTTGGAGAGAAATGCAGACGTACATGTTTTCACAGACGTTTAACAGAACTGGTTCAGTCACTAACTGTCTCATCGTGTTTCTCTGCAGGAGATTCACCTGCTGGATTCCTCCAAATACTGATGTGTGATTCACTGACTTGCGTTACTGTATGTTTCAATCTGTGATTCCTCTTTGTGTTTTTGTGTGTTGTTGCAGGAACCTGAGTGATGTGTTCAGTGACATGAAGGATCTGGTTCTGCAGGACATCGACCGTTACTTCAGCTCGTCAGACTGCAGACAGTTCAACCGATCCGAGTCTCTCAGGTCAGTCAAACACTTCAGCTTCAGCAAGTCCAGTCCTCGTTTTATCAATCGATTTCTTCTCTGATCCTTCTTCTTCTTCTCCTCATCGGTCAGGCTGGCAGACGAGCTGAGAGGTTGGGTTCATCGACACCAGATCGACCGCAAGAAGTCTGGAGGGAAACCAAAGATTGCCAAGAAGGCCAAGATCGCCCAGGTGGAGAGTCCTCTTCATCCTCCTGTTAATGCTGACGACGTTTCTCCTTCTCTGTCCCTAAGCCTAAAGATCTTTTTTTTTTTTGATGCAGAAAGCTCAGCTGAGGAAGACAAACATCTCCAGATATCTGCCGATCCAGGCTCACCGCTCCATAGAAAGGTGCTGTGAACTGATTATTACACATAGCAACCAGAAAAACACACAAATTACAAAACTGTTCTTTTCAGGTCTTCATTATGACCTCTTACAGTGGCAATGGGAGAGAGAGAGAGAGAGAGAGAGTCACATCTCTGGTCCTGAGCTCTGTTGAACTGTATGAAATGTTTCACTTTCAAGTGTATTTCTGCAGTCGTTTGTGAAACTGAGAAAAATCTGCATGTTTCTTTCAGCTGGATGAAACAAAAAACAGTCATGAATATCAAAACACACGAATAATTTATTAATCAATAATTATTTGGAAGGTTTGTTGTGCTTCATTTAATCATTTAAAGGGTAAAAAGAAGAAGCACACATGAAAAAATATTTTATCAAACCACGTAATGACTGAAGAGCGAGGGGAGAGTCTGAGTTTATTTGCACAGGTTAAAATCAAACAGACACATAAATAACCTGAAATGATCTGTAATATTTCCCTCCCTGAATTGTATCTTTATATTGAACTTACATATGTTGAAAATGTTAATATCATAGATTGCAGGACTTTGCTGAAATAGATTTGTTTTGATTTGAGCGGGCTGCTGTTCTCACAAAGCTTCTGTGAAGAGTAACCAAACTACTGACATGCTTTTATTTAGGAGACATTTTACATTATATCTGAAATTTTTTATGCAAAAATGCCAAAAATGTTCTTGTCTCAGTTTCTCAGATGTGATGATTTAAAACCTGTCTTCATCATACATGACGGTAAACTGTTTGTCTTTGAGTTTTGGGCTGTTGGTCGGACAAAACAAGATTAATCTGTAATCATTAGTCGCAGCTCTAATTGAGACACTGAATAATCTGAATAATCTTTTAGTTGGTGATAGAGTGTGATCACCACCATGAACCTGTCCTCTCTGTTTCTGTTTGTAGTCAGCTGCAGGTGCTTGCTGGTCCTGAGGTCACGTACAACGACTTCCTGGACGCCATCGACCGCAGAGAGGACACCTTCTACGTCGTCTCGTTCAGACGGGTACGACAACACGAGAAGTGACTCAATCCAGACAAACCAGAAACACACTTCAACACCAACTAATCCTCCTGAGATGCAAAAAAAACATAAAACTTGTACAGTTAGAGTGTGTTTATCTGGCAGTATTCCTCATTTGATTAACTAGTTTTTTTTGTTTCAGATGCATTTCTTGCATTGAGTGTCTGTTGTCTCAGTGATAAAGTGTCTCCACACTTGATCATTTCTAAAATCATTTGCATATTAGGAAAGGATTCTTGAAAGTGGAAGAAAAGTTGGAACATGAACTTTTCTCGGTTTTGCTGTTATTTTCTACATTCAGCTCAATAAACAACAGATTTGTTTAAAAGCACTGCACCACCTGCAGTTTGGAGTAAACGTTCCCAGATGACTTTAAACATGAGAACAGACTGACCTGAAGTTTACAGAGTCAGCAAGTTGAGGTGTCATTGTGGGGGGAAAAAATAATTTGTGCTCACCTTGTAGAGGGCAGCAAACACCTTTTGGCGCGGCACATTCAATCAGCCTGAAGTTTGAAGAAGTTAGCCTGTAAAACACGCTGAAGGGATCTCAAAGGTCTCAAAGTTAACAGCCAAAACCAGAAGTATCTTCTTAAATGAAAATCCAAATAAAACCGTGTGATCCACAGTGTGACGGGTAGTACATGTACACACAAGACAAGACTATCCTGTTTAATAATCAATCATAATAAAACCAGAATGTCTCTTCTGTTTCTCTGAACAGGACCACCTGCTGTTACCTGCCATCAGCCACAATAAGACTAGCCGACCCAAAATGTCTCTGGTCATGCCGGCTATGTCTGTTAACGGTGAGTCTGTCTGAATATTGAAGTCCGACTGAAATTAAACTGCCTGTTTTGTCTACTATAGAAACATATCTGCTCTGTAAATCACTTGTCCTGTGTTCTCCTTTAAGAAAAAAATTGCTGTGTTGTTCTGTCATAGTCAGACAGTCACACTGAGCCTGATAGCATCCTGCTACACAACACAAGAGCCACAAACTCTGAACAACAACCCACATTAGCTTTCCTGCTAAAGTCTCCTTATCTAACTTACAAACATGAACACACATCTTGTCCTGCAGCTCAGCTTGTTGAACGAGCCACCAAACAAACGTTCTGACTTATAGCTACAGCAGTTTTACTTTGTCTCCGTTCATACGATGTAACACAGGTAACCTGTTAGCTGCTGTCAATCAAACACAGACACTGACACATTTCTGATATTTCCCCAATTACCGTTTTTTTCATTCTAATAATTAAAAAATTAACAATATATTTAAGAAACTTGTTCACATTATTTTTGACTGCAAAGAGGGATGATTAAATGTGACATACATGAGATCGTTTTATAACGTGGTGATGTTGACAAACTGCATTTCAAACTCAGTAGTTACTCTGCATTGAAAAATCTTATAAAACACATTGCGAGTTGAAGACTGAGAGCCTACAAAATACATATCAGTTTAAAATAATCACTCTGTTGAAAATGTTTCAGTTCGAGCCAAAAAATGTAACTTTGTTTTCCTCTCGTCCTCCTCAGAGAGTCTGTATAACTCCTCTCAGGGCTACGAGATGATGATGCAGGTCGACTGTGAGGTCATGGACACCCGCATCGTCCCCATCAAGTCCTCCGCCGTCCCCCCGTCCCTCCGTGACCCGCCTCCGCCTCCCCCGTCCGCCCACCACAACCCCCACCATCACCACGGCAACCACACCTCACTCCGAGGACGTCACCAGCCTCACCCCTCTTCGTCCTCCTCATCATCGTCGTCTCAGCGGCAACCTTTACCTGTCCGACGACGGCCAGCGGAATATCTTATCAGCCAATCAGAAGGGGTCTGATTAGTCGTTGCCACAGCAACAGTAGATGATGGGAAGAGAAGCGATGGAAAAGGAGGTTTTGGGAAGAAGGTGACAGTTAAAGGTTTGAGGCTTTGAACAAAGTCCAGGACAAACATTTAAACCTTAAGATGGATTTCTTTAATAATAATCTCATCATCCTTACATCAGGCAACATTCCTCCTCTGGCTAATACACGTCCCCTCCTCCTGGAAAAGACGTTTCCTGTAGTTTTCTGGAAAGTGGAAAACCTCCATGAAACACCTGTAAAAGGATTTTAATCAGTAATTGAAGCAGTTACTGTTTAAAACCTCAACAGAAGGTTGAAAAGATTTAAAAAATGCCTCTTGAGAAGATAATATCCTAATATATAAAAATAGATTCCTAAAAAATGAAAGTTGGATGCAGACATGGCAGCACACTGCACTTAGAAACAGTGCTGCGTTTTAATATTTAATTGTGAAAATGTGCCGTTTGAATGAAGTGTGGAGCGGTCAGCGTGGTGAATGTGGGTGAAGTGCAGAGACGATGAGCTGAAAGTTTGTATTTCATCATTTTAAAGGACAGTTTGTTTCTTGTTTTAGCTCCTAAATAAACTGTCGCTCTTCGTCTGGTGGCGCTGCAGGGCTGCACAGCTACAGCTGCAACAAGAATCTTTAAAGTAGATCTGCAACAGTAGAAGACAATGAAATATGATGACCAAAACATCTACATAGAGCTGCGTTTCCATCCTTTCTGGCTCGTGACCCCTAAAATGAAATGAAGCAAAGTCTATGTTACATTGTCTACTGGTTAAACCAAAGAGGATTTATTTTCCTTGTTTTATTTGAACAACTTTATTGGAGGTTTGATGAGATAAAATCACACAGTAATTCACAAGAATTATTAGAGGAATGTTTGTTAATCATCTCGAGACAACCCACATTTATCCAGTGACCCCTTTATGTTGGGAGCCGCTGTCTTAGAGAACAAAGTGATATTTTAATGTCTTGTTTTGTCCGACAAAATCATCAATGTTTTGGCATTTTTGCTTAAAAAAGCAACTTCAATAATGAATCAATGATCAAAATAGTTGCAGATGAATTTTCTGTGGATCAATTAATTAATGAATCGTTGCAGCTCTGCTCTAAAGATAACAGGATCAATGTCTTTGATCGTCATGCAATTTTCTATCCGCACGTTCTGCTTTTTTTTTTTTAACAAATCAGCATTGTGTCTGTTCTCAGACATTCAGATCAGCAATAAGTCAGTTTATTAATAATGTAAACTGAAGTCCTGACATGTGGATGAAACAGCTGTAACTGTGCAGCTGCAGCAGGATGAACAGTCAGACGGCGCTGGCGGCCTCGCTCTCAGTCGTGGTTTCTGTGGAGTTTGTATATTTGTGTTGTTACTCTCAGTTGTAATCAGACTACATGTAGAGAAGAAAAAGTAAGAAACTTGCAGTCTGGATGTTTGATGTCAGTGCTGACGGCTGCTGCATGAAGCAGGATCCTGTCAGCTATAAAATGAGCTGCAGTCCTGGTAAAATGTCCTGATTACACATCAGTGTTTATACACTGAAAAGCAGCTTTAGTTGCAAATATCTGATATCAGTCCAATATTTTCTCGATTAATGGATTAGTTGTTTGTTGTAGTTTTTAGTTGTTTACTATAAAATGTCACAAAAAAGAAAAAAAAGGTTAATCAGTGTTTCCCAAAGTCAAAGATGATTTTCTCAAATGTTTTGTTTTGTCCACAACCCAAAAATATTCAGTTTACTGTCACAGAGGACAAAAGAAAAGGAAATATTCACATTTAAGAAGCTGGAGTCAGAGAATTAGAACATTTTTTCTTGGCTGACTCAGATTCATTAATTATCAAAATAGTTGCTGATTAATTGGCTTATTGTTGCAGCTCTACATTTTCCAATGAAACAAAACCACTTCAGAGATCCTGCTTCATGTGGCGTCCGTCAGATTTATCATGTTCCTTTTTTAATAGATATCATGATGTTGTGTTGAACGGGGGAATATTTAATAGCTGTAAATATCAATGTTCACTGTGTAGATATTTTGTTTATTTTTGTCACCTTTTTTATTTTTTTATCTTTTTGTCTTTTGACAACAAAATGTAAAACAAACAAAAAAAAAAGAATAATGAGGCTCGCAGTGAAACAAACAGGCTGATGTTGAATTTTATATTTTCTCTTTGTTCAGTTCAGTGGACCAACCTTCACTCACTCTGCTCAGTTTAAACTCAGGATCTTCTGTCCTGATACAGTATATTTAGGAAATATATACAAACACTAATTTTTTTTAATGTCAATCAGCTTGTAAAAAAACTTCAGTTCCTCCTTTAACTTTGTTTTAAAAATACTGAAACAGACCCAGAAAAGTTGAATTGCTGCCACAAGTAAGACAACTGACAACCAACCAATTTTTCTGACCAAAAAATGCTTCTGAAGTTCTTTATTTTGTACGAAAACGTCTTTTCTTGTCTTTGTTTCGATGCCGTTGAAACTCTTTCTGCCATTTATGTTTGCATTTCATCAAATCTGAATCATTTTGAATCCCTTGTTAGAATCTGCACAAGTTAAAAGGTCACTCCTCCAATTTAACACGTGAAGATGAGTTTACTCGTCGAGGTCAGTGCCGCTCAGTCTGTGAAAACAGCTGTAACCAAAAGTCCAGATATCTTGACCTCTGCTTCTTCAATTTTTTTTTTCTACTCTTCTTTAAAATTTGCCACCTGTAAGACTTCATGAACATGCAACACCAAATTTGCCAGTGTCCCATTAAGATTTAAGTTTTAAAACAAAAACAAAGATTGACAATCAAAGAACTAAAACTCCAGATTCATCATCCTCTTCTTTACATTTTAGCATAAAAACTACCTGAACGATTTGTTAATGAAAAGAAAGAGGCTATAAAAGATTCATTAATCAGTTTATTTGACATATCAGCGTCAGAACAAACATCAGATATTTCCACAACATGTAAACGGTCTTAATAGTCAGAATTAAACCGAATTACTGCCTCTGAAGAACTACCTTTGGCCCCAACATCATTTTCCTCTTTTTATATTTGTGAATCTCATTATTTCTGTTTTTTATACTGATTGAATTGTTACTTTTTGTGTAAAGAAATGCAAAGATGGGAAAAAAAAGAAATGTTGATATGAAGTTAAATGTGGCAACAACTGAATCCTGTTCTCACCACTTGTTTTTTCTTGGTTTAAAAGGAACTGAATGCAACTGTTTGTTTTTGTCTTTTTTGATAACAGCAATATTTTCTCGTCTGGTTGGTGGTTCTTAATGATGCAATTTCACACGAAAACATACTTATGAATATTATATTCCATTTCTGCCAATAGATCCCCCTAAATCTTACACACTGCTCCTTTAATAAACAAAATAAATCATCAAGGCAGAGTTTTGGTTTCAGGAGCAGTTGAGAACCACTGACCTGATCTGAGACCAGCTGTCATTCACTTTGTCTTCTACAGTGTGAAAGCATGAATCTGTGGTGACTAAAGGTAACAATGTAAATATGATGTGACCGTTTGCCTTTTGTCTTGTTTTCTTTATTTAAAATGGAAAATCATAAATGTGTAAATACATCTTTCTAATTCCATCCCTCCAGATGAAACGAGGCGTTTGACCTGCTGCCTTTTATGTTTGTAGGAAATGAAGCGTTGAATTTGATAAAGATACAATAAACTGAAGCTGAGTGCTCGTTGTTTTTATTAACTTGTTGGGTACAAAAAATACTGCTTGTAAATTGGCAAAATTAGGCAAATTTCTAACAGCTTCAACACCATGACAGTATTTATCAAACTGCAAAAAATACAATTTTAACTCAAGTGAAAGATACAATTTAAAAATCCTTCACTGTTACTCACAAACTCAAAGTACATTATTGGGCTGAGTTTAGTTTCTTTAGCTTCTGTCAGCCTCCTCAGATGCCAATAATTCTCTTTGAGACTGTGATGAGTGTCTCCCAGCCCTTAATGATGCTGCTTCACTGACATGTTATTGATCATGATCAATGATATTTGATATATGAGCAGTGGTGAAAAGTAACTAAGTACATACCTCAAGTACATGAGTATTTCCATGTGATGCTACTTTATCCTTCCACTCCACTACATTTCAGAGGGAAATATTGTACTTTCTACTCCACTACATTTATTTGACAGCTTTAGTTACTTTTCAGATGAAGATTTGACACAATGGATAATATAACAAGCTTTTAAAATACAACACATTGTTAAAGATGAAACCAGTGGTTTCCAACCTTTTTGGCTTTTGACGTCTTACAAAAAGCAGTGTGTAGTCGGGGTCACATTTCAGATGTCTATGAGTTGTTAACAGCTCCACCAAATAGTGATTTTTCCCTCTAAACTTCTCACATGGTTTCATTTCAATGCTGCAAAACTAGTTTGATAAATTATCATATGAATTATTCTTAAGTTTGTGAGTAAAAGTGAAGAATATTTCACTTAACTCCACCATTTTCTGATAAACATTCTGGACTCTGTTGAACCCTTCAGCTCCCTCTCAGGTGAAGCTCAAGAGTTTAAGTTTAAGTTTGGAGGCTTCAGAGTCAGCAGCTGATTGTGGAGCTGTAAAGTTTTAAAGTGATATCTGATTAATGATCAATTTAACCTTCTGAGCTCTTTCAGCTGGACTGTAAGTATTTAAATTCATCATCAAAATGTTGTGTTTTTTTGCTGATTTTTTTTTTATTATTAAACTGGAAATTTGCAGCAGTGAAAATGATCAAATCTATCAAAGAAACAACAATTTATTTCTTCATGAAGAACTTTAAAGGATTTTCTTCCACTGTTTAGTTCTTATAAGTTTTCAGTTTTAAGGTGGATTTTTCCTTGTTGTTGGTTGTTTGAGCAGCTGGAGGGCGACAGAGCGCTGCAGATCATCCTGCTGCTGGAAACAGACAGAAAAAAAAACACTGACAGACATTAAAATATCTTCTTTCTTCACAGCAGAAAGTCAAAAACTCAAAATCTCACTGAATGAAAACATCTGTGTCAAATAAGGCATACCTCATGTTTATCAGAGAATCAAAACTTTGTAAATATTCATCATTTAATGTAAATGTAGTATTTTAATGTTTATTAAATAATGATGTCAAAGAAACTAATTCATATCAAAACAGAGCCTGCTATGGTCATTTTCTCAGGATTACACAGACAGAAATGAGGAAAACATTTGTAACTTATGCAGAAGTCAGTAGAATGACTAAGACACTTTATTATATGAATATGCTGTATTAATGTAAATAAAGATAATAAAGTCTGACTTTAACTGCAGTCAGTCCTACATTCATACAAAGTGATGATTGTGATCGAACTTCACTGCATCCGTTTGATTTTTCTGTTCTCTAACAACCACAGAAGTTTATTTTATTCACACTTATATTTATAATCACTATACAAACATTTAATAAATGGTTTATAATGCACTGTAATGCAGTTATAAGCAGATATAAGTGTTAATGTATTTGTCAACAACTGTAAGTACTGTATAAACATAATGAATTACAAAATGGTAAAACACAGATACTGTACATTAATAAACACATATCAGTTAATAACTACATTATGGTTTGAATAAAAAAAACTTTTGTGGTCTACACAGAACAGAAAAATTATATAGATATAATTATGCTTTATAAGTGTAAATTGTTCTAATATTAGTAATGTTCACTGTCTTGTTGAGGTTCATTTAAAAGAGTCCTCCACAGATTTAGCATTTCACTCCTTTTAAATTGTCGTTCTCACGATGGAGTTTACGAAAAAAAAGGAACCAGTGAAATAGTCTTTTTTTATTCCACACATTCTTATTCCTTGGCGCCTACATTACCCACAATGCAACCTACCCCCGTACATGGGGGGGCCACGCCGCATCTCTCGGGGGGGCCACGCTGCGTCTCGTTCTCGTTCTTCCAGGTTCCAGCCAAATGCAAGGTTGCCATTGATTTACTGCAAAATTCAAAGTAAAACAAATTAACTTTGGCTTAAATTAACAGTTTGTTGACAGCAGCATTAAACACCACAACAGTAACATGCTGTTAAGGATTGCATTGTTTTGTACTATTAACTTGCATACTTACATTTCTACTGTAGATTGCAAAATATATGACACACTACTCAACACGATATTGTCTAACTGGCTACTGACAGTGCAGACTACAGTTAGTTGTGACTTGATCTAAATTACTCAGCACCTACAGTGAATAAACAGCCATTTTTAATTGTGACTTCAAATGTTAAGACAAATTATACAACTTCAAGTCTCATCAAATCTACTAGTATTTAAGCATTATAAAAAAAAAACAACTATTTCATCAGTTACAAAGTGGTACACGCTACTACGCAGACAGCAATTTAAAATCAATCATCAAAACCATATTATCAAAATAAAATGAAGTTGTTTGGAGATGTTGGCAATAAAACAAAGTAAAATGAAACTCACCGTGTCATTTGGAGCATCAGAATCAGTCCAGCTCCGCTCTCAGACATGTTGACCTGCCACTGAAACAACACATTTTAGAAACAGTACAGATGTAGCTAGTTAGCAAGACTCAAAGCTTAATTCAAGTCCAATGTCTTACGCGTTTCATTGAAATAAAATTCACTTCAGGAAAACAATTTGCGCAAAAACTCAAAATCATCAAGATCGGTTAAGTCAGAAAGAATGTCAAAGAATAGATCACAGGCTTAATGACAAAATATATACTAGTAAAATAGACGGCATGGTACCAAATAATTATCACAACAAAAATAAGGACATACAGCACAATGCAAACTGACTGGAAGTGTGATGTATTTAACCTACCAGGCAAAGCAAAAAGGAACTTACCTGTTGATTTGCTGGATGAAGATGGGAAAAAAAAAAAAAAAAAAAACCAAACTCTGTCCAGGCAGAAATGTTCCAACTCTACTGTTGTAGAGAGATGCTGCTACAATAGTGTGATTGCTTGCAGTGATCACACTAATTATCAGCCTTCACCTTCAGTAGTACACGCACACGCTGACACACACGGTTTAGACTCGGGGATGAAACGATTGTCCCACCCACAGCTGCATGTCACATCTGGAATAACAATCGCCGATACGCTTCTAGATTCTGGCTCTCAAATAAAATTAAAATTCTCATAAATTTGAACTCCAACAACGAGGATGTGAAGCCACCGACGTACTTCTGTACCCCAAAAACCAGAAGGATTTTGGGTTGAAAAGACGATTGATGAGATAGGAAACGAGAAAAATGAAACATTTCTGCAACACTTTCTAGCTTTTTACAATTATTTGCTGTTTTACTGTAAAATAAAGTTTCACCTGTGAGGAAGCTTTGCCAGAGTGTGAAGGAAGGTGACAAGAAACAGACTCAGAGACAAATGACAACAAGCATAATCAAACTTACCTTAACACAGCTACACTGACATCCTCTTCTGTTTCTGCTCTTTCTTAAACCAACTCTCCCCTTAAATAGACCCTCCAATCCATGTAGGCAGAACCATATTTCTATCAGGGGTGTCCTTTCCCTTATACCAACAGCTGCTATATGACAGTGTCACTTGTATCAGTTAATATTGTTTACACACACATCAACCACAGCAGAGTCCTCACCGTAAACCAAAATAAGTACAAATAACATCAATACTAAACCAAACATTTAACTAAATAAAATAAACACCCCCATACTTGGTCTAACCCATGACATCACTGATGATGTCAGCAAGATCATAAAACCAGGAAGTGGCTCAGTGCCCCCCCCCTTTTGCCTCCTGGAAAGTGTGGTGAGTACATGCTAAGTTACAACCCAAGCTAATCTGTAACTCAAGAAACTCAGTACTAAAATCAGGAAACAATAAATATTGAACTTAAATACTTTTCTGTCTCAATTAAACGGTAATTGCAGATGTAAATGTAACAAATTAATGCTAAACGCAAACAAAGCCGAGGATAGTGTGTGACAGCAATGTGACCGGCTCAACAAACAAATGACAAGTCTGGCAAGACTGAAAAGGTAGCTGAGACCACCATTTTGTCCCCAAATGACAAAATGGTGGTCTCAGCTACCTTTTCACAGCCTCTAAAAACAATTCAAATCAACCCTAGAACTGCTTTCCTCCTCTGATCTAAAGATTTGATATATTTAAATATTTATATATTTTTAACCAGGAAAAATTGAGCTAAATAGTTTTGTTTAGTATATAAATAGCTTGACTGAAATAGTAAATATTGAACTGTGACACTTTCCTTGTGGGAGATAGTGAGGGGGGCATTTCCTGCAGACTGGCTTGTCATGGAAAGCACGTAAGTAAGTTTCATGAATGTGACACTTTCCTAGTGGTTGATAGTATATATTTATGGACCTTTCAACATAGACATGTTAAATCCTAATAAGCACAAAATGACTGATGAGTTCATTGATGTAATGTACAGTATGAGTTTATATTCAATGATCAGTACACAGAACAAAATAACATCACACTGTGCAGCTCTAATAGATAATATATTACAAATATTATGGAAGACAACACAGTTAGTGGGCTATTAATTAGTGACATCAGTGACCATTTGTCAGTTTTAGTGATCTATGACTGTGATTATGGATGAAGGATAAGGATGCCAGTAAATTAAAATTCAGGAATAAGTATGGTGGAATACATAAGTGCATTTAGACATTAATCATTAACACAAAACTGGAAAAGAGTCTATATGATGAAGAAGATACTGACAAAGCCTATGAAACATCTCTAACAAATATATTTAGATCGTTATATGATAAAAAATGAACAATAAATAAACAATACATCAGAAAGCCAAATTCTACAGATAGGCCGGGGATCACAGAGGGGAAACAAAATACCTGCAAAAAAACTCTATACAGAGAGTTCATAAAATATAGAACTACAGAGACAGAAAATAACACAAATATATAAACAGAAGTATATTCTATTCACTTTAAACTATATCTGGACTTTAAACAGAATGTGATGTGATGAGAATGATATTAACTTGTTAAGGTTGTTGTTCATAGTAAAGTCAGCAGGTAGCATCAGGCTAAGTGTTGTCTGTAAATAATAAACCTGTTAATAGCTGACTGTTTGAACTCGGCTGGGCTCAGATTTAGTTGGAGACATTTTGATGCTGCTATAATGTTACTGTATGATTGAACTGAAGCCAGCTATCCATCAGCAGTGACTGTCACCAGCAACATTTAACTATTTACCACACTGACGGTGAATATTCATGTTTCTGTATGTGCCTCAAATCTCAGTGTGAAAGACATCAGGCCGGGGGAAGAGATAACCTACAACTATGGAGGTTCTGACTGGCCATGGAGATTAAAGGTACAGACAGAACTTCATTTTCATACAGAGCTAACGAGCTGCTCTGTGAATCTACCATAGTTTCACAGTATTTTCACAAAAAAAACAAACAAAAACAGGTGCACGATGTAGAGTGATATTGAATAGAGCTTTGTTCAGTCACCGAGTGTTAACTCACTACATATCAACAGGTACAGTCTTGTTGTGTCTTACTGGTTATTTAATGATATTTTTTTCCTTTTTCTACACAAGGTTGCAACTGCAGCAGATCCTCACCATGCGGCCGTGGTGTCTGACTGCACCAAAGATGTTAAACAGGTGACTTAATTTCCATTAAATGTTGATATTGACCTGAGATTTTGTTAAGTGTTTCATCGGTGTGTATGCCTAGATGAATTTTCACCCTCACTATCATCATTACACTACATTACCATCTCAAAAATATCATCTGTTGTTTCTTCAATATATAATTGTATTGTTAGTTCTCAAGATATCAGTAAGTAGTCTTTTGTGCCTAAATGTATGTCACAGTGCTGTACTGACTGTTGATCTCTGTGAAAGGCTGAACTAATGTTTTTTATGTTTACATATAGAATACTTGAGGCCCTGTCATTCTCCTGTAGAGATAATTGTGTTGTTAACTTACTACATATCAACAGGTACAGTCTTGTTGTGTCTTACTGGTTATTTAATGATATTTCTTTCCTTTTTCTACACAAGGTTTCAACTGAAGCAGATCTTCACCATGCGACCGTGGTGTCTGACTGCACCGAAGATGTTAAACAGGTGACTTAATTTCCATTAAATGTTGATATTGACCTGAGATTTTGTTTCAGGAGCAAAACAGTTTTGACTGGATGTCACTATTGGAGGGTATAGATACACAGTCCTCAGTGTGTCTATAACGGTCAGGTATAGACACTCTGAGGACTGTGTATTTGGACACTTTTCCTCTGTAGTGACATTAACGAGAAATGGGTTTTCAGGGCTAAGTGTTACAGATACACTGTCCTCAGTATGCATGTTCTGGTCAGGTATAGACACTGTGAGGACTGTGTATAACAAATTTGAATAAGCACTAACCTGCATATAGTACATGATCTACATTGAGCTATGCTATACATTCTACAGGAATGGAGAGAGCCTGGCAACCTGTTGAGGACCCTCCAGGGGCCGCAGATGGTACGACCCTCTATCCAAGTCCACCGTCATGCTCATTTATTGTTTGATTCATCGCATGTTGGCCAAGCAATGCCACTTAATGTTGTGGTTTTTTCTTAACTGGTTTTTAATATTCCATTCACAGATGACTCCGCCCTAGAAGGGACTTCTAGAGGTATGATTAGTAATATCATTATTAAAGCAATTCTATGCTAATAACAACACCAATGTTTAAAACTAAAATTAGTGTCCAGAGTAGTAATACTGCTTCAAATATAAGCCCTGATACTGAATTAAAGAAGATCTGCTGGTGCCTGTCCCCAAACTAAACCCATCAGTCTGTGCTCTAATCTCATCTTAACCACTCGCCTTTTTCAGTTTAAACTTACTAGTGCAGTTCCTGTTCAAACGTGCCTGTTTGGAACGGGCTGATTATTTGGCGTCCAGTTGCTACTTCAACGCATATAAAAATGAATAGTTGATGTGATGTGTGAAGGAGTATTTACACCAACAACATGAAGAAAACTAACATTCTATTATACACATGTTATAAATAATAAGTACTGTAATAGTAAATACATGTTCTTTTCTCATTTCAATTAAAATAAAGGCAGCATTTAAAAATAAAATAATGTACATCCTAAAATAAAATGCATAGATCATATTGGGCTCTTAGATCTTTCCTATTTTCTGTGCCTTCAGTTTTGATTTGAGTGGATGTTTGCTCCAAAGATTTGTGCTTTGTCTGTAGTAGTGCTTCACAGTCGCCATGGTCTCGGAGCATACAAAACAAACTGGTTTTGAACTACCAGTGGAAATTATGTCCTACGTTTTACGTTTGTATCTACAATCATTGTGTATTGGGCTCTGAGCGCTTCCAAAAACATGGGTGACCTACACTCAACACTAGACGGGTGCATTGTTCCCCAACAATGTACCCATCTAGTGTGGAGTTGATCAGAAGAACGGTTCAATAGATACGCGAAGGACATACAGACACATAGAGATTTCTTGCTTTAGTAGATATTTGGTCAAATAATTGTCCTTTACACACACATCAACTTGAAATTGCCATCAGTTTTCAGATCTCCCTTTCTGGATAACTTATAGCCACTTGCTGTAGAATTTTCTGAAGCCATTGAAAATTCATTTACATGTCTTTGGAGTTGTTGATTTATAAGCTGTAAGTGACATTACAGTTAAATATTAACACCAGAGTTTTGGTTGACACCGACATTGTTTTTGTTAACTTTTGTTTTTGCAGGGCAGAACAAGGGCAAAGAGCCGAGGAGGAAAACAAAACCACATTAACGCCACGGTAAATTATACAAACACACAAATAGAATACTGTACCACTGAATCACTTCTATACATGTCTGTAGAAAGTAATAAGGATGAAGAGGGTATCATAGATTGTTACATATGTTTGGTCTTTTGCTTTGTCTCTTTATCACCCACATTAAGAATTGTCAGATAAATACTGTATAAATAGCAATATTTTATGACATTACTAGAAGATGTATGATCTCCTATTTTGTGATAAGTTTTGATGTCTACCAGCAGGTAGTTACTAAAAAAATCACTTAACATTAGGGCTGCTACTGTCTCTATCTTTAGTGCCCTGACAGTTGGTGGTGTGGCATTGTGGTAGGTAACAGTACAGTCATATTCTGTTACTGAAATCACTTTATCTTAGCAGGTTGCTTCTTTGTTATTCTGCTCTGTTCATTTGCTCCAGTGAACAAACATTGATATGTAAAGCTACTGCTGATGCTAATGAATTACTTTCTACTTATGCTTCACAAAAGAAGCAGTACAGTGTTAAGGCAGTGGTAAGGTTTTATTGTGATAATTACATTTAAGTTACCTTACCAAAAAACGGACTATAGTCTTCCTAAAACTAGATTTTAATAAGCACCTTTTGTGTGTTTGTGTTTCAGGAAGCCATTTAGAAAAATTGTGACTGTGATGGATTTTCCATGTCTCAAACAGTTTGACAGAAGGAGAACAGGAGGACAAACATTACATCGCATTAACAAACTTTTAGCAGCTGATTTAAAAATGGTTTCCCCCCCGCCAATATTAAAAGGATCATTAAGCCAATAAACAATAACAAAGCTTTTTTAATCGGCCAACTATTAGGCAAGTAGAACATAAGAACATAAGACAATGTAAAAAGACATTTAAATTCAATTAAAGGTGTTAAATTGGAAATAAAAAGAAGCTAAAATAGAATGAGATTAAAAAAATACGTTTACTACTTTAACTACTTTAAAACCCCTAATATGCAGGAGGTATATGAAACCATGTTAAATATATATATCATATCATATATCATATATCATATCATATCATATCAAGCAGATATTGTGAGTTGGGATAGCAGATTTGGTATCAGGAGAGGAAACTGTCGGATTAGTGCAGCCATATTTAACATGGTTTCAAATTTGTAATAAATCAAATTAAAAATATGAAGAAAATGAATTGTTGACCTACAGTTTGGGTTTCTATTTACAATCTGTTTTTTTTGTTGTTGTTTTCCTAGGGCATGATCCTAGGCAGAAACCAAAGCAGCAATGGTCTCCAGCTGTGGCTGCAGCAGTGATGAGACATTTCAAACATCTCATCTACAAGTGGGAACTAGTGACAATGATTCAGTGTCAGCAGTACAGACTGCTGAACATCCTGCTCTGGCCAATCACAACATTCAAAACATAATAGACTTTGTCAGAAATCATGGCATATCCCTAAGGAAGAAAAGTGGCAACTGAACAGCCACCATTTTGGTTTTCAATGGTGAAATGTTTTAATATAATAATACAAAAAACACGATTAAACTTCAGTCCTTGTTCACTTACTTCTGTGTCTGATTTAATGTCCTTACCTGTCATCTATCCATTACAAGGCTGTACCTGATGTAGATAACAGCCAGTACACATAAAAAGCATGATGTGTTTTAGTAACATGCCAGTGTTAGCCCTTTGTTATAAAATGGCACCATAGATCAGCCATGTCTTTGCATTTCACAGTACTGTTGTGTAAAAAAATGTGTCCTCATATATTAGGTGAATCCTTTTAATGCACATTGCCTTCATTTTAGTGTTTGTGTTAAGCCATGTTCCATTAAGTCATGTTAGACCCTTTAAATCACTTCAGTGCAGGTGTGTGTTGTATAATCACTGTCCTTATAAACGGAGTTAGTCCTTTATAATTACTATTTTTGTAATAGGCGTGGCTTATGCACCTAATTAATACTGTCCTTACAATTAGGCATGTTGTCAGGTTGTTATATTTTCCGTAGTTTTTTGTGTAATCAATTTTTGAAGTGAGATTCTTGTAGTATTGCTCAAAATAGATTTTTTGATATTCAATTCATCTTTGTGGAGCAAGTGGAAAGGGGTGTCCCTCTAATACAGCAAAAAACAGGTTTGGAGAGCAATGTCCTTATAATACATAAAGGTGTGAGTGTGTGTGTGTTCAGTGAACTGTATCAGTCTCTGCAGTAGCTTCCAGCTGCAGCAGTCAGTTAAGTTTCTGTTCAGTCTGACTGAGGGAGGTTTTTGTACGACGCTTTTTCACTGTGTGAACACCCACTGACTGTTGATTTCATGATAACTCTGACAGTAATAAACTGCTGCATCTTCAGCCTGAACTCCACTGATGGTCAGAGTGAAGTCAGAGTTTGATCCACTGCCTGTAAAACGACCTGGAATCCCTGATTGTCGAGTGGTAGCATCGTAAATGAGCCGTTTAGGAGTTTCTCCATCTCTCTGTTGGTACCAGGATAAACGATGTGATCCATAAACCTTCTGACTGGTCCTACAGCTGATGGTTGCGAAGCATCCCAGAGCAGATCTCACTGCTGCAGGCTGAGTCACTGTGATCTGGCCTCTGGACTCTGAGGATACAGAGACAAAAACATAAAGCAGCGTCACAGTTTTGTGGGCTTCATTTCAGAGGGACGGATGTTCATAGAGGAGAGGAGTTTGATTCTCTGGACTTTACCTGTGAAGCAGCAGCAGAGGAGAGTCCAGATGAGGACGGAGATCAAAGTCATGTTTTTGATGAGGAGGATTTCTGTGGCTTCTGTTGTCATGAAGGACAGCTGTCAGTCATCCAGTGTTCAACTCTCAGGACTATAAACTCTCCCAGAGCACTGGAGCATGGTGCTGCTGATGCAAAGTGGCTCTCTATGGAAATGATCTGACCAGGGGTGCTGGATTCTTTTCAGAAGTGCAGGGTCCAAAAATTGTGTGTGTGTGTGTGTGTGTCTGTGTTTGTGTGTGTGTGTGTGTGTGTGTTAAGGCCTTTTCATACTTTACGCGGACAGCTGTGGACGTGCACATGGTTCCGTTCATACTTCTTAGGGGTCCGCAGACACAAACGCATCCCACATGTGTGCATTTCTGAACAGGGTTGCAGCGTGATAACTTTCCAGAGTTGTCAGTATTAGTAGTGGTGTGGCTGGGGGGGGGGGCAGGGGGGAAAGTGGGTAGGGGGTTTTAGGCTTATCTTGGAATTTTAGCTACTTAAAAATGTCCTGACAGCTCTGATGGAGCTCAGGATTCATCCATAAGGGCTGCTTCATTACAGACAATTCTACCATATAAACCTGGAATCTGTGTTATGTGCAGCACCATATTTCTCCAACAGAGACTTGGATTCCTCTGATGATGCTGTTTAATCAATGGATTAATCAAGTTATCAGAGTATTGATTAGGTTGTGTCAGTGATTGTTTTTATGTTATTTGGGCTTCATGTGTATTGACAGCTGGTTTTTTTTTTGTTTCAGAATGTATTTTCTTATATTTAAATGTATTACCACAAGAAAATAATATAAATTGAATTTAAAATAAATATAAATGAAATAAAATGACACATTCATGAAATTTGTGGCACTGTGTTGTCAGTTTTCAAATTAGCTTAAATATTTTACAAACAGAGACTAATTTTGTTGGGTTTGTTTGTTTCAAAGTCAGAGAGCCGTGTCTCTCTACAGTCAGAGGTTTTTGTACGACGGCTCAGTCAGTTTGTATCACTGTGGTGGACTTTTGGTGGAGGAACCAGACTGGATGTTGGAAGTAAGTCAAATGTTTAACATATTCATCATTTCAGGAGATATTTTTCTTTTGCTTTACTTTTTACTCAGAACTTTTTGCCTCTCCATTTTCATGTAAAACTTTTTGGGGAAAAAATCTGCACCTGAGGACAAAGTTCAGTGTTAAATTTAGAATTCAAAAGCTCATTGTGAAGAAAATAAAACATTAATTTAGATTAGAATTTTTTATAACTTTAATGGTAAAATTGCCTCTTCACAGCTTGTAGTTTTAGTTGAGTCTGACAAAGTCAGAGAGCCGTGTCTCTCTACAGTCAGAGGTTTTTGTACGACGGCTCAATGAGTTTGTATCACTGTGGTGGACTTTTGGTGGAGGAACCAGACTGGATGTTGGAAGTAAGTTTCTGCTCAAATACTAAATACAAAATTGTAAAGTTGTGGTTTAAATTCAGTTTCTGAATGTTTGCAGAAGATAAAAATATAATTTTTATTTACATCACTTGTAATATTCATGGTTGTATTTCTCCTGCTTTACCATGGAGGATAACTCAGAGCAGCTTCACTAAACATTTCTTTACACATTCCTGTCATACTGACATTTAATGACTTGAAGTGTAGAAAAGATGAAGCTTCAGTTGTATTTTAAAAATGTGACCGATGATTTCATTTCAACTCAGCGAGTGTTTTAATATGAATTAAGTGTAATTTGTTCAAATACAATTGAGCAGAGTGAAGATAAAGATGAATATTTGAAAATGTGCAAAATCTCTGATCTCTGTATTGTGACATGTATTGTTGGAAATTTAGTTTGAAATCATTTGAACAGTTTGCTAAATGATGTTTGAAATCAGATGGTGGTTAGTTCATCTTCTTCATTTGTTTCTAAGTACTGTAATTTAATGCTTTGTTAAGATTTTTGATGATTTTGATAAAGTTGTATAATCTGCTTCTTTTATTTCCAGTGTAGTTTGATATATTTCAGGTCAAACAGTACGATGACTCTTTCTGTGCTGATCTGCATGAGAGGTTTCTTAAAGGGAAGTGAAACAATGTGTGAGTGAGTGACTGGTGGAGCAGAAAAAAACATCTGACACAAACTCCTTAAAGGGGAAAATCTACTCTCACACAGTAAAGCTGTCCAAGTGTCTGGTGTTTGATTGACAGCTGTGTGGTCCCTGTCCTCTAATCTGATTGGTGTCTCCTAGGTGATGTCCGTCCCACCCTGACGGTGCTGCCCCCCTCCAGCGAGGAGCTGCTGCAGGGGAAGGCCACGCTCATGTGTCTGGCCAACAAGGGCTTCCCCTCAGACTGGAGTCTGGCCTGGAAGGTGGACGGCAGCAGCAGCAGCAGCAGCAGCAGCAGCTGGGAGGAGAGCAGGAGCCCCGGGGTGCTGCAGAAGGACGGCCACTACAGCTGGAGCAGCACCCTCAGGCTCCCTGCAGACCAGTGGAGGAAGGTGGGCTCTGTGACCTGTGAGGCCACCCAGGGCTCCCAGACTCCACTCTCAGAGACACTGAGGAGAGACCAGTGTTCCCAGTCCTGACCTGACTCACTGCTACTGGTTTTACTCTGCTACTGCTCTCACTCTGATCTCTGCAACTATCTCTCTCTTTTATTTCACATGTTTCACTAACAATATTTACTTGCTTGTTGTAATGTTTCAGGATTATTTCAGTATTTCCAGACAATAAAGATCTGTTCATCAAATCACTTGTTTTCATGTTTATTATTATAAATGTGTCTTAATTATTTTCTCTTCATGGTAACAGTAATGCTGTTAAATCCTGATAAAAACTGAGTTATAAATGTTGCAACTGCTCTATGAAGACTTCAGAAGGAAAATGTCAGATCACATAATGTTTTGCTGTATATTAGGAAAGTATTTACACTTAAATAAAACTCTTAGATATTATGTGATTAATGCTACACAGTCATGATGGTAGTAAGTCCATAATTTGTTTTCATACTTTATATCAATGATTTGTCATTGCAGATTTGTCTGTAATAATAGACTTTTGTGACAAAATCCACAGTGGTCACATCTCAATGAAAAATCATCCAATCATCTCTTGTTACTGAAGAGTGTTAATGTACAGACTGTAATGTTGTTATTGTTTTAGCTGTTTCTAAAACAAATACACATTATCCTCAAAATTATTTCCTAAACCTGAAGTAAAAAGCAGGATATCATCAGCATAAAGAAACTCAAACACAAAGACAAACCAAAGAGATGGAAAAAAGAAAGAATTAACATATTAATTAAATACTCCATGAAATCCTTTTTGGTTTTAATCATAAATACTTTTTTTGCTGGAATAAAAAACACACAAAATGACTAAAATATGTCACATGAAATGATTATTAATTTTATAACACAAATTATAAGATTTGATCAAGATTACATTCTGTAATTCATTTTAAAACAAAAGTAAGATTTAGTTTCTATATAAAAAAATCAAATAAATAAATAACATTTATAGTTTTAGTGTTTACATGTTACAGTCAGTAGATTAAACTTACTAAAGAAGTGAAATTATAATTCATCAGAGGTTAGATTTGATGTTCAGCATAATGTTTCATACCCTGTTTTAATAAAAGTATTAAAAATATAATTTGTTTGTTTAATTACAGAATATTTAGTGTTGAAATGTTCAAAGTAAATGATTAAAACCTCTGTTGTTTTAGTTTGAGTGCAGCTGTTGAGTCAGATCAGTTCCTCTCCAGCTGAGGGAGGTTTTTGTACGACGTTGTATCACTGTGTGAACGGGAAGCTGTAACCCTGCTGACAGTAATAAACTCCTGAATCTTCAGCCTGAACTCCACTGATGGTCAGAGTGAAGTCAGTGTTTGATCCACTTCCAGTAAAACGACGTGAAACTCCAGACTGACGGGTTGTAGCATAATAAATCAGGAGTTTAGGAGCTTCTCCAGGTTTCTGAAGGTACCAGTGGAGGTTGCTACCAACATATGAACTGGTTTTACATCTGATGGAGACAGTCTGTCCTGGAACAACAGACTGAGATCCAGGAGACTGAGTCACAGTGATTTGTCCTGATGAACCTGGAAAACATGAAAAAGAGGAGAAGGGTTATTGAGACAAATCCAGCTTGGAGAAAGATGATCAACATGAAAACAGAAGAGTATCATTTCTTTAACATGGAGAATAGATGGAAGAAGGTAAATGCTGCTTGTTTCAGTGTTTCTCCATCACAGCAGAACATCATTGTGGTGAACCTGGTTGCATCCTGAAGCAAAGTTTTCACAAGAGAGTCTCACCCTGAACAAGGAGCCCCAGGGTGCCCAGCAGTAGAGTCAGTGACATCATCATTGTGCTGCCGGCGTGTCAGTGGCTCTGAAAGGTCTGGACAGCCACTGATCAACACTGGCCTCTTAACGGCTGGGAGCAGAGAGGCAGGACAGATATGCAAACACACAGAGTCAGTGAACTGTAGCTGTCCTCAACATATCATGCTGTTTCCTCCTCACTGCTGGGAGAACTCAACATGTAGATTAAGAAACTAAAGATGTTGTCAGTTTTGATCCTTTAGTCCTCAACAATCAAATACTAACTGCAAATTATCTTTGAAGTGAAATCATTTTTTCTGATTTGATCAGATCAAAGTCTGACTGAGATTAAATCTTACCATGAAGGCAGCACAAAAACATTGTTACAGCAAGAAATACAATACAGACAACAAAGAAAACTGTCACACACTACATTAAAATCATATACAGTATAATATACAGTAAAAGTGCACATACATATTTAAACATTTGAAGAAATAGTGTGTGTGAGAGGTGAGTTTATCCATCAGAATCCAAAACTATGGATATAATATTATAAATATAATATTAATTATAAAGCGGTGAGTTAAAATCTTGCAATCTGATTGGTTGATAACTATGGTATAATTGTATACTACAGCTATGATGTTTAATGTGCTTTTACGGTTCTATTTTTAATTATCTCTCTGCAGCTACAGTTAAAATGTTGCCTGCAATCTGTAAGCAAGCAGGGACGGTGCAGAGCTCCACCAGCCGCCTTCGAGGCTTTTGGATGCCTTGAAGCAGGAGAGATAATGTCCGTAAGCAGGCACAAAGGTTATTGGCGGTATATCGTAATATACCACCATCAGTGAGATATTGTTTAAATATATACAGAAGCTACTGGAGAGTCATTCTGGAAACTTCTCAGACTGTTGAATGTTCTGAACTAAATATCAGGAACTCAAACTAAATCACATCCTGTTCTCGCTCTGCTCATTCAGCAGTGCTTTGTGGGTTGTGAGACTCTTTGTGTTTGTTCTTTTGGTTTCCTGTGTTGCTCTTCTGTTCAGTCCTTTTGCTCACTTGGTTTTGCTTTTTCATGTTATTTGAGTTGTTTCTTGGACAGACTATTAGATTACTGGTTAGCTTGTAGTTGTGGGTTCCTAGGTTCATTTATTCAGAGACAGTTTGGTTTATGCTGGGTTGTTGAGTGGTGTTTTCTGGGTTTTGGTTTGCTCTGTGTTTCCCTTGTGTGTTCTTCACTCCTCCTGTGTCCATGTGCTCCTCCTCTCACCTGTTCTGCATTACCCTCGTTAGCCCTGCCCTGCTCCCAGTGTCTTTCCCAGCCAATCACTCCCAGCCTGCCCTCGTGTCTAGTCACCTGTTCCCCATTCCCTTATTAGGTCAGTTAGTATTTAAGTCTCAGTTTGGGAGTCAGTCTTTGTTGGATCCTCTGTTAAAGCTGCTGATCACACTGATATCAGCTGTGTTAGATATAAAAACTAATGGAATCACTGGTTAATTCACTGACAGACTTCATTCAGTCAGTGTTGCTGTGAGCTCAGTTTGGGTTTACAGCAGGTCACTGTACATACCTGCTGCTACATGACATATATGTAAGGTCTCCACTACATAACTCATCATTCTGTTTTAAATACTGTCTTATGTAGAACTTTCAAGACTGTAAACATACAATATTAGTCAAAGAATGTGATTTTTCTGCTGCTTCTTGTGCGGTCAGGTTATTTAACAAAATCTTGCTTTAATATTTCACCCACTTGTTTTAGCCGCCTTCCTTCCAGTTTTTGGCTTTGTTGACGTCTAATTCCTGCCTCTGTTGCTACAGTATAAATCCTGTCTCACAGGTTGTTATATGAATGTAAACTGCTTGAGTGTAGATTTGTGAGTCATAATGTCCACAGATGAGTGATGCAGGAATGATAAAGAACTGCAGTGAAGTACTGACAAGGTTTTGTTCTTTTTCTGTTAGTAAAAGTCTCATTTGGTGAAAGAACCACAGTTTATGTCCTCAAATGGAAACATGGGTTTTAACTGTGTGTGTGTTCAGTGAACTGTATCAGTCTCTGCAGTAGCTTCCAGCTGCAGCAGTCAGTTCAGTTTCTGTTCAGTCTGACTGAGGGAGGTTTTTGTACGACGCTTTTTCACTGTGTGAACACGAACTGACTGTTGATATAGTGGAGACTCTGACAGTAATAAACTGCTGCATCTTCAGCCTGAACTCCACTGATGGTCAGAGTGAAGTCAGAGTTTGATCCACTGCCTGTAAAACGACCTGGAATCCCTGATGCTCGATGCTTAGCCAAGTATATAAGCAGTTTAGGTGCTTCTCCATCTCTCTGTTGGTACCAGGCTAAAAGGTGGTATGGGCTACTGTAATAAACATCCTGACTGGTCCTACAGCTGATGGTTGCGGAGCCTCCCAGAGCAGATCTCACTGCTGCAGGCTGAGTCACTGTGATCTGGCCTCTGGACTCTGAGGATACAGAGACAAAAACATAAAGCAGCGTCACAGTTTTGTGGGCTTCATTTCAGAGGGACGGATGTTCATAGAGGAGAGGAGTTTGATTCTCTGGACTTTACCTGTGAAGCAGCAGCAGAGGAGAGTCCAGATGAGGACGGAGATCAAAGTCATGTTTTTGATGAGGAGGATTTCTGTGGCTTCTGTTGTCATGAAGGACAGCTGTCAGTCATCCAGTGTTCAACTCTCAGGACTATAAACTCTCCCAGAGCACTGGAGCATGGTGCTGCTGATGCAAAGTGGCTCTCTATGGAAATGCTCTGACTGACTCCAACAGGGACTTGTTATCACTTATTTGCACAGTATTGCATGTACAATGATTTGAATGAGGGAACAAAATGAAAGTTAAGGCTGCAAGTTCACCAAATGCTTTAATAAGGTGCAGGGTTACATTTATTTTTTATTTATCTTTTTCATTAAAATGTTGTCAGTAAATTGTAAAGAGAGGAGATCCACTATCTATCTAGTAAAGCAAGAAATCTGTGTCTGTGTGTCTGTGTGTCCTTCACGTATCTCTTGAACTGTTGATCAGATGAACTCCACACTTGGCGGGTGTTTGGCTGTGGAAATAAAGGAGTGCCGTATCGAATTCGGTGCAATTTAAACATGCGGCATGATAAACATTCATAAATTTGAACTCTGAATAACAAACCATCAGCCGCTCTGCTCTGCAGTGATGAGGAGGAGCTTCTGGGCTCTGTGACTGCATGTCACGATCAGAACTTTACAACCCTGCCATGAGGGAGACGAGGGGGCGACATCTCTCTTCGTTTGATAACGTTAAAGTTCGGCTTTGTTGTGGGTTTCCTGACTCATTTTAAAAAAGACAAGAGAAAGAGAGAGAGAGGCTGAGCGCACTTAGAGCACAAGCAAGCGACAGAGAGACAGGCTGGAAAGCTTCCTCTGAGAGAGAGAAAGCCTGTGAATCACAGAAATATGTTATTTTCTGATTGTTTCACAGCAGTTATGTTCTAAAGCACAAATAAACATCCATCAAACACTCAACAGGTGATTTACTGACACTAGTTTGGTGCAATTTGGACATGTGGCACATTTAATATTAATAAGCTTTGAATAAATATGCGAACAGTGAGCTGCTCAGCTCTGTGTCTGAGTGCAGCAGGGGCTGTTTGATAAAAACACCATCACATCACAGCAGGGCGGGGCTTCTGGGCTGTGACTTGCTGAGTGGGACACAGGCACGCATCCCGCTCAGTTAAACTGCCCGAGAGAGAAGAACAAGCGCACACAGGAGAAAAAAAACAGAGGCGCACGCGGTAAAACTAGCCAATACGAACGCAGACACATTTGATTGGCAGCAGGTGAAGCTTCTGTATGGATTAAAACCATTGAATTTATTAAATCCTTATTGTTTTCATTGATACGTTTGTCAGTTGATACATATATATGTGGTTCTCAAGAAATAATAAGAAATCTGCTCTAGTTCAAAAAGGATGACGTCATGGCAAAAAGAAAATCATGGTGAGAATTTTATAAATGTAGTTGCTACGTACTCAGCCATAAAGATACAAATAGAAATGATTCCTTCTTTCCAGAATCCCTTTTATCCATAGGAAGAGTATATAATTGATTTGAAATTAACAATTAAATATTTAATATGAGTTTAGTCAAATTACTTTAGTGAATTGCAAACCTGACAACACTTTTTGTACATTTAAAAGAGAAGGGAGAGGAGCCAGATATCCTGCTTTAATTCCTGATCAGATTATGGGCTAAAAGAAGAGAAAATAAGGATATTTGTGTCCTCTGTAGTTGACATTTTGGTTTCGCATCTCTCCTCTTACTCATTTGCGTTAATAGATTGAAAAAAATAATCAACGTAGTCATGGTGACGTCAGCCATTAGTTTGTGGAGAGCCGTTTTGAAGCCTTGAGTTTGGCGATTTGACTGTCGCCATATTTGATTTATGGAGCCAGAAGTGATCATATTTGGATGGGAGGGTGGAGCTGACCCTAGCGCTAACCGCTATTGCTAATTTTTTGCTAGCAAAAAACAGGCTTAAAACCATTACAAACAAAATGTACTTACTGGAAAAACAGAACAACCGACCCCTTAGGGGGTCTTTTAGTTCAACCAAACGCTGAACAAGACTTTTTAAGGCGACCAAAATGTTACATGTTGCCATGGTAGCAACTTGTCAATCACAGGGTAGCCACGCCCTAAAGCATACCCTGCTCTATCGTCGATTTTACTCTAAATAGGACCATAATTTACTAAATGAACATGATGATGTATTGAAGAAGACTTGACACCAGCGATTGAGACCATAAACTCATCAGGAAAGTGTTTACTGAGGTAATTAATCAAGTGAGAAGTATGTTAATTATCTCATAGACTTCCATACAATCAGACTTCTTTTTGGAGCCAGTGAAGTCGCCCCCTGCTGGCCATTAGAGAGAATGCAGGTTTAAGGCACTTCTGCATTGGCTTCACTTTTCAGACCAGGAGCTACCTGCTTGTTTGAGTTAGCCTATTAATTACTGCTGTACTGTAAAGAGGACATCCTGGACTTTCCAGTGATACCACATGGGTAGGGGTGGGATGGTGACAACTTCCTCTTCCTTTCAGCACAAAATGGCTTCTATGTCAACAAGCACATTTCATGGAAAGAGAAAGGAGAAGTCAAATATTGTTTAGTTATTGATATTTTTACAATGATATTCATATATTTTCTTGTTTATTAACATGTCAGGAATTCTGTAGTGAGGTCTGAGAGAAGTTTATTTATTTGTGAGTTGAAATAATAGCCCATTTATGAATGTCCTCTATAGTGGACACCAGCATGATCTTAATGTCTTTCATATTTCCAAAATAACTGAGGGAGATTCAGATGTAGATTTGTCAGATGAGGAAAATGCTGAGGATGAGTCTGAGCCTGTTGAGGTAGAGAGCTCTGAAGAAGAGGCAGGAGGCTCATCAGATGAGCTGACAGTCACAAAGCAAGATGAAAGGCGTCGGCCAATGTGGGCCAGGACTCCCACATATGGTTTATTATTTCCAGGATAACCATGAATAATGTTTATCCCCAGTAAAATTATACCAATACTTCATTGTTGATGGCAGCATATTGATGGTAGCTCTGTATTCCAAATTATATTTTTACAATTAATAACTTAACTACTATACACATTTCAATGTCATCAGGGGAGGTGAAAGTTAAATGCTTATTCAATTGATTACATATGGAAAATGAATGACACCTGTGCTACCTGGGCCTCCTGGATGAACCTACAACTTGTGCAAATTGGAGTCCAACTCAGTACTTTTCCCAGGACATCAAAGCAAAGTCTTTGAAGACTTTCACAAATCAAAGACATATTCAGATGAGAGGAGTATCTCTGAATACCACAATTTGCCTCAAAATAAGTAAAAAACTACAAAATGAAATAAAGTTAAATATGTTGTTAGTTTAAGGTGGTTGTATAGCTGGAAAACTTTAAATTTTGTATTGTCAAGTTTGACTGTTTTTCCACATTAAAATGGTCCTGCTGTCTGCTACAGTGGACATGCTGTAAAAATAAAAATAAAAGTGTTTTTGAAAAAGTCTAAATTGTGAGATGTTTCTTTTATTCTAAAATAAAAAAAAACTGAATTGGAAGACACCAGCCGCCTTAGATTCATGTTCGATATCACAGATGTATGTGTGAATTGTCTAATAGCTTAATCTGAAAGTTTTGTGTGTCGTGAATGTGTGTGTGTGTGTGTGTGTGTGTTCAGTGAACTGTATCAGTCTCTGCAGTAGCTTCCAGCTGCAGCAGTCAGTTCAGTTTCTGTTCAGTCTGACTGAGGGAGGTTTTTGTACGACACTTTTTCACTGTGTGAACACCCACTGACTGTTGATATAATGTTCACTCTGACAGTAATAAACTGCTGCATCTTCAGCCTGAACTCCACTGATGGTCAGAGTGAAGTCAACTCCATTCCCTGATCCACTTCCACTGAATCTAGAGGAGATTCCTGTAAATCTGTCTGATGTTCTGTAGATCAGAAGTTTAGGAGCTTCTCCAGTTTTCTGATGGTACCAGGACAGATAGTATTGTGAACCAGAGTACAGAGCAACTTGTCTATTGGCTTTACAGTCAATAGACACAGTTTGACCAGGCTGCACTGATTTGGCTGCTGGCTGAGTCAAGACAACATTTTGTCCAACAGACCCTGAGGAGAAAGAAGAAACACTGGACATGAGATGGTGAAACTCAGCTACACTCCAAATAGTTTTAACAGCACAGAAAAATGATTTTTCTCACCCTGAGTGAAGCAGAGGAGAGTCCAGATGAGGACGGAGATCAAAGTCATGTTTTTGATGAGGAGGATTTCTGTGGCTTCTGTTGTCATGAAGGACAGCTGTCAGTCATCCAGTGTTCAACTCTCAGGACTATAAACTCTCCCAGAGCACTGGAGCATGGTGCTGCTGATGCAAAGTGGCTCTCTATGGAAATGCTCTGACTCACTAACAGAATCATCACATTTCTCAAGTAGTATTTTTTATTGCTTGCAGTAATGCTGATATTCTCTTTATGTTAAAAAAATAGACATATTCTACAAATCTACAAATGTGTCCAAAGCAGCATATAATTTAAAGAATGACTGCTGTCACATGTTACTGTGTTCAATCTACAGACACTGAGTTTGTCTCACTGTATATTCACAGGGATTTCATCTTTTCTTCTCACCATTTTACACATAAATGATGGTATTTTTTAAAGCATGTCAAAGTAAAGAATGAAAGGACATTTTAACAGACGTATTGAGTCTGTTCTACATGGTGTCTTTCACATCTGTCCTGCTGGATTACTCTGATGATGCTGTTTGATCAATGGATCAATGAACTTTAAAAGTATTGATATAGATGTGTTTATATTTATTTTTATGTGGTTTGGGCTTTTTTCAGAATGTATTTTGTTCTTCCCAAATGTATCACCACAAGAAAGTCATGAAATTTGTGGCACTGTGTTGTTGTCAGTTTTCAAATTAACTTAAAAATTTCACAAATTCAGACTAATTTTGGTGAGTTTGTTTGTTTCAAAGTCAGAGAGCCGTGTCTCTCTACAGTCAGAGGTTTTTATACGATGGCTTTTTGTTTAAATCACTGTGGTTGACTTTTGGTGGAGGACAGACTGGATGTTGGATGTAAGTTCTCCACAAATATGACATTTAATTTTGACATTTACTGCCTTTAATGTGGTTTAATTTGTTTAAATAGATACACATATATATGTAATAGTTACAAATATCCTCTGTGTTGATTTATATCACTTAAATTCTCTTCTGTTTTAATTTCACCACTTTAATCATGGAGTAACTCAGACCAGCTTCAATAAACTGGTCTTTACACATTGTTGTCAAACTCAAATGTGAACAGCTTGAAATTAAAAACAAATAAAAGAGCAATAATTCTACTTTAAAGTGTCGACCAAATTATTGTAGTTAAATTAAAATGTAGTTAAACAATGTAGATGAAAATGTTTAAATGTTTCCAAATCTCTGATCTTCTTACTGTAATTAGTTTCTTACTGTGAGATAATATTTTGTGTGATTTATATGTTTTGGTGGTGGGAGCTGTGATTATGAAAGTTTCTGATGCTGATTTGTGTCTTCATATTTTCATTTAACAGGATATAACTGAGATTGATGTGATCCAGTATGAGGCTGAGGTCAAAGGTCATGACCAAGACATTTCTTACCAAAAGTTCTTGGCCAATCTCTCTCCTCATTGATCAGGAAATGGGTTCATTATCATTTAAAGACATGTGATCAAACCATAACAGGATAAGAATGGATGATGAGAAGCTGTGATGGAGAAATTAATTGATTTCCACCAAGACAATTATTGTCCATAAATTGTCTTGCTTAAAAGGTTTTGACATATTATAATTTACACTTAAAACTGCAATGTGCAAATTGTTTAATCAATTCAATGAAATATATGTGTGTGTGTGTGTGTGTGTGTGTGTGTGTTCAGTGAACTGTATCAGTCTCTGCAGTAGCTTCCAGCTGCAGCAGTCAGTTCAGTTTCTGTTCAGTCTGACTGAGGGAGGTTTTTGTACGACGCTTTTTCACTGTGTGAACACATCCTGACTGTTGATATAATGTTCACTCTGACAGTAATAAACTGCTGCATCTTCAGCCTGAACTCCACTGATGGTCAGAGTGAAGTCAGAGTTTGATCCACTGCCTGTAAAACGACCTGGAATCCCTGATTGTCGAGTGGTAGCATAGTAAATGAGCAGTTTAGGAGCTTCTCCATCTCTCTGTTGGTACCAGGATAAACGGTTCCCATTATAAACCCTCTGACTGGTCCTACAGCTGATGGTTGCGGAGCCTCCCAGAGCAGATCTCACTGCTGCAGGCTGAGTCACTGTGATCTGGCCTCTGGACTCTGAGGATACAGAGACAAAAACATAAAGCAGCGTCACAGTTTTGTGGGCTTCATTTCAGAGGGACGGATGTTCATAGAGGAGAGGAGTTTGATTCTCTGGACTTTACCTGTGAAGCAGCAGCAGAGGAGAGTCCAGATGAGGACGGAGATCAAAGTCATGTTTTTGATGAGGAGGATTTCTGTGGCTTCTGTTGTCATGAAGGACAGCTGTCAGTCATCCAGTGTTCAACTCTCAGGACTATAAACTCTCCCAGAGCACTGGAGCATGGTGCTGCTGATGCAAAGTGGCTCTCTATGGAAATGCTCTGACTGACTCCAACAGGGACTTGGATTACTCTGATGATGCTGTTTAATCAATGGATCAATGACGATATCAGAGTATTGATTAGGTTGTGTTAGTCATTATTTTTATGTGTTTCATTTGTGTTCTGTAAACAGATTGTCTTCAGAAATGTCTGTTGAGATTAATGTTACATCTACAACACTCAGTTTTAATTCAAGACATAATTAGAAATACATTAAACATGAAAGAAAATGATTAATTTTAAAATAAGAATAGAAATTTTGACACACTGTTATATATTTTCATATTAGACAGCTGTGTTTGACAGACTGAGACTGTTTCTGTAGAGTTTGTTGTGTTCAAAGTCAGAGAGCCGTGTCTCTCTACAGTCAGAGGTTTTTGTACGACGGCTCAGTCAGTTTGTATCACTGTGGTTGACTTTTGGTGGAGGAACCAGACTGGATGTTAACTGTAAGTACCTTTAACTTCTACAAGAACTCAAATTCATCATTTATTCTATTTTCAGTCAATAAATTCAGGCTTTACTTAAATATTTTGGCTGGTAGTTGAAATGTTCTATTTTTGCAGTGATCACTACAGGCTTCACTGTAATACAGATAAAATTCTGTCTGATGAAAAAACTCTTTAGTTACACAGAAACTTTAGTTTAGACAGTTTCTACATTCTTATCATTTATACTGTTCTTAAAAAGTACAGCTGCTTATTGAAGACAAGATTTTGACTTATAATTTTGTTCTTTGTCAAAATTCTGTTTCAAGACTTTGTAGAAGAAAATATTTTTTATTTGAACGTAATGATTATATAATTGCATCTGAAGAAACCTGCAAGGCATTTATTTAGTGAGTGTATTATCTGGAAACATTTCATGTGTTTTACTCAATCTTCCTGTCAGACTAATGAATTTAATGACATGTCACATCCTCATTATAACCAGTGAATACCATAATATCACTGTAGCTGATTTAACCTCATATTAATTAATAGGATTAATTGTGTGAGTTGGAAAAAGTATTTCAGTGCTTAAAATCTTTGTCAGTAGTGAAGTCTGTCATTTTTCATGGGTCAGTAGTGATGCCTGTGTAAATGAGGAGATTAAACACACACCGTCTCTTTAAAGTTTTGGCTTCAACTTAAAAATGTGGAATTTCTGTCTTTCTGTAATGCTTCATATTTAATTCTGTAGCACTGATGTTTAAGTTTATTAAC
This sequence comes from Scomberomorus guttatus, assembly GCA_038419695.1. Taxonomy (NCBI): domain Eukaryota; kingdom Metazoa; phylum Chordata; class Actinopteri; order Scombriformes; family Scombridae; genus Scomberomorus; species Scomberomorus guttatus. Next base: position 2,012,111 of record CM076461.1, read on the forward strand.
TAAAGTAGTCAAAGAGTTTTCAGCTTGAAACATTTTATCTTTAGTACTGAAACCTGTCTGTTGCCATGGTTCATCAGTGATGCCTGTCTGTTGCCATGGTTACTGAGCTCAGAGAGGGAAGTGAAACACTGAAGACCAGTTTCATCCAATCTGAGAAAGACCAACAGAACCAGCAGCCTGCTCTGCTGCAACCAACAGGGTGGAGTTTATTTTGTCTTTGTATGAACTTTCTTCATGTTGTCTCTCTGTCTCCTCCTCCAGTGGGTCGAGTCGCCCCCACCCTGACGGTGCTGCCCCCCTCCAGCGAGGAGCTGCTGCAGGGGAAGGCCACGCTCATGTGTCTGGCCAACAAGGGCTTCCCCTCAGACTGGAGTCTGGCCTGGAAGGTGGACGGCAGCAGCAGCAGCAGCAGCAGCAGCAGCTGGGAGGAGAGCAGGAGCCCCGGGGTGCTGCAGAAGGACGGCCACTACAGCTGGAGCAGCACCCTCAGGCTCCCTGCAGACCAGTGGAGGAAGGTGGGCTCTGTGACCTGTGAGGCCACCCAGGGCTCCCAGACTCCACTCTCAGAGACACTGAGGAGAGACCAGTGTTCCCAGTCCTGACCTGACTCACTGCTACTGGTTTTACTCTGCTACTGCTCTCACTCTGATCTCTGCAACTATCTCTCTCTTTTATTTCACATGTTTCACTAACAATATTTACTTGCTTGTTGTAATGTTTCAGGATTATTTCAGTATTTCCAGACAATAAAGATCTGTTCATCAAATCAGTTGTTTTCATGTTTATTATTATAAATGTGTCTTAATGATTTTCTCTTCATGGTAACAGTAATGCTGTTAAATCCTGATAAAAACTGAGTTATAAACGTTGCAACTGCTCTATGAAGACTTCAGAAGGAAAATGTCAGATCACATAATGTTTTGCTGTATATTAGGAAAGTATTTACACTTAAATAAAACTCTTAGATATTATGTGATTAATGCTACACAGTCATGATGGTAGTAAGTCCATAATTTGTTTTCATACTTTATATCAATGATTTGTTGGAGTTATTGCAGATTTGTCTGTAATAATAGACTTTTGTGACAAAATCCACAGTGGTCACATCTCAATGAAAAATCATCCAATCATCTCTTGTTACTGAAGAGTGTTAATGTACAGACTGTAATGTTGTTATTGTTTTAGCTGTTTCTAAAACAAATACACATTATCCTCAAAATTATTTCCTAAACCTGAAGTAAAAAGCAGGATATCATCAGCATAAAGAAACAAACACAAAGACAAACCAAAGAGATGGAAAAAAGAAAGAATTAACATATTAATTAAATACTCCATGAAATCCTTTTTGGTTTTAATCATAAATACTTTTTTTGCTGGAATAAAAAACACACAAAATGACTAAAATATGTCACATGAAATGATTATTCATTTTATAACACAAATTATAAGATTTGATCAAGATTACATTCTGTAATTCATTTTAAAACATGAGTAAGATTTAGTTTCTATATAAAAAAATCAAATAAATAAATAACATTTATAGTTTTAGTGTTTACATGTTACAGTCAGTAGATTAAACTTACTAAAGAAGTGAAATTATAATTCATCAGAGGTTAGATTTGATGTTCAGCATAATGTTTCATACCCTGTTTTAATAAAAGTATTAAAAATATAATTTGTTTGTTTAATTACAGAATATTTAGTGTTGAAATGTTCAAAGTAAATGATTAAAACCTCTGTTGTTTTAGTTTGAGTGCAGCTGTTGAGTCAGATCAGTTCCTCTCCAGCTGAGGGAGGTTTTTGTACGACGTTGTATCACTGTGTGAACGGTGTGTAAGCACCCTGCTGACAGTAATAAACTCCTGAATCTTCAGCCTGAACTCCACTGATGGTCAGAGTGAAGTCAGTGTTTGATCCACTTCCAGTAAAACGACCTGAAACTCCAGACTGACGGTTTGTAGCTAAATAAATCAGGAGTTTAGGAGCTTCTCCAGGTTTCTGAAGGTACCAGTGGAGCCAGTTACCAACACCTGAACTGGTTTTACATCTGATGGAGACAGTCTGTCCTGGAACAACAGACTGAGATCCAGGAGACTGAGTCACAGTGATTTGTCCTGATGAACCTGGAAAACATGAAAAAGAGGAGAAGGGTTATTGAGACAAATCCAGCTTGGAGAAAGATGATCAACATGAAAACAGAAGAGTATCATTTCTTTAACATGGAGAATAGATGGAAGAAGGTAAATGCTGCTTGTTTCAGTGTTTCTCCATCACAGCAGAACATCATTGTGGTGAACCTGGTTGCATCCTGAAGCAAAGTTTTCACAAGAGAGTCTCACCCTGAACAAGGAGCCCCAGGGTGCCCAGCAGTAGAGTCAGTGACATCATCATTGTGCTGCCGGCGTGTCAGTGGCTCTGAAAGGTCTGGACAGCCACTGATCAACACTGGCCTCTTAACGGCTGGGAGCAGAGAGGCAGGACAGATATGCAAACACACAGAGTCAGTGAACTGTAGCTGTCCTCAACATATCATGCTGTTTCCTCCTCACTGCTGGGAGAACTCAACATGTAGATTAAGAAACTAAAGATGTTGTCAGTTTTGATCCTTTAGTCCTCAACAATCAAATACTAACTGCAAATTATCTTTGAAGCTAAAAAAAACTTCTCATTTAATCATGTAAACATCCAACTGAGATTCATAACCGGCCACGAAGGAAGCAGAAAAACATTGTTACAGCAATAAATACAATAAAAACAATAAAAACAGGCCAAGAAAACTCACACACTACATTAAAAATCATATATAATACACAGTAAAAGTTACCTTGCGAGGCAGCTGGATTCATGAGATCAAGTGAGAATCCATCTTGTCAGGCTTCAAGTTCTGCGCTTGTGTCTGAACCACCGGTAGTTCGGACCAATCAGCATCCTATGAGGATTCTCCCATGATCTCGTGAATCCAGCTGCCTCGAAAGGTAAGACGGTGATAGATGGTGACAGACAGATGGTTCCTCCAGTCAGTTATTTTTTGAAAGTGTCTGCCCTTTTCCAAACAGTTTCCATGGACGTCTTCTCAGATGCTTCTGTGTAACAAACCATCTGGCGCGTCAGGTTAACAGTAAAACTGCACATACAGATATTTAAACTGAAAAAGCAGTTTTTAAGCAAATAACTGCATTCAACATAAAGTTACTTCCAGCAGTTTGACTTTGTAAAGTTGTAAAGGACCTGAGATTGAACATGGAGTATAAGACACTATCAGTGTTATACCTTTATATTAAAGTGCTGCCATTGATGCTGTTAACTACAATATACTTCTACACAGACTGCAGAGATATGTTGCTCTCTGTGTCACAGTGTTAAACTGGTTCAGTCTTTATCTCTTCAGTCTCCTTATCCTTTAATAGAAGGGGACATGGAATTGATTTTAATATATATCCAGATGATACATAACTGTACATTTTCACATCACAAAATAGTCTCCATCTTGTTCATAAACATGGTTCATTGTTGTGTTTATTATCAATTCTTGAATGTCACGAAAATGTTCAAGCAGCTGAAAAGAAACAAGACTAAAGGACTCCTTGTTGGACCATTTTAAACTCTCAGACACTAAACATCAAATCCATTGCTGATGATCTTGACACACTGTGTCCAAACCTGAATTTGACCCTCTGCCCAAAAACACTTTGTTCATGACATGTACTGAATAGATTGTGGCACACGATACATCATGTTTGGTGTTTCTACAACATAAAATATGTGTTGGAGTGCAGATATGAAGCTTCAGTGTCCTGAGATTTCAGTCAAATCTGTGGACATTCATGTTTTATATATTGTGAGTTTGTTTGATGCCTCAATATCAGTGGATCTGACTCTGCTGGATGTTGTTGTGGGAGGTGGACTGTTTGAACTTCAGGAGGAAAACTGGTATACACACTATGAACAACATACATTTGTGTGTGTGTGTGTGTGAGTGTGTGTGTGTTCAGTGAACTGTATCAGTCTCTGCAGTAGCTTCCAGCTGCAGCAGTCAGTTCAGTTTCTGTTCAGTCTGACTGAGGGAGGTTTTTGTACGACGCTTTTTCACTGTGTGAACACATCCTGACTGTTGATTTCATGGAGACTCTGACAGTAATAAACTGCTGCATCTTCAGCCTGAACTCCACTGATGGTCAGAGTGAAGTCAGAGTTTGATCCACTGCCTGTGAAACGATCTGGAGTCTCTGATTCTCGCTCATCAGCCGCATAAATAAGCAGTTTAGGAGCTTCTCCATCTCTCTGTTGATACCAGGCTAAGGCATAGCTACTGTACACAGCAGGATTAGTTTTACAGCTGATGGTTGCGGAGCCTCCCAGAGCAGATCTCACTGCTGCAGGCTGAGTCACTGTGATCTGGCCTCTGGACTCTGAGGATACAGAGACAAAAACATAAAGCAGCGTCACAGTTTTGTGGGCTTCATTTCAGAGGGACGGATGTTCATAGAGGAGAGGAGTTTGATTCTCTGGACTTTACCTGTGAAGCAGCAGCAGAGGAGAGTCCAGATGAGGACGGAGATCAAAGTCATGTTTTTGATGAGGAGGATTTCTGTGGCTTCTGTTGTCATGAAGGACAGCTGTCAGTCATCCAGTGTTCAACTGTCAGGACTATAAACTCTCCCAGAGCACTGGAGCATGGTGCTGCTGATGCAAAGTGGCTCTCTATGGAAATGCTCTGACTGACTCCAACAGGGACTTGGATTACTCTGATCATGCTGTTTAATCAATGGATCAATGACGATATCAGAGTATTGATTAGGTTGTGTTAGTCATTATTTTTATGTGGTTTGGGTTTCATGTGTATTGACAGCTGTTTATTTCTCAGAATGCAATTTCTTATATTTAAATGTATTACCACAAAAAATGAAATAAATTGAATTTCAATTTATTATATATGAAATAAAATGACACATTCATGAAATTGGTGGCACTGTGTTGTTGTCAGTTTTTAAAGTAGGTTAGAAATTTTACAAACAAGAGACTGTTTCTGTAGAGTTTGTTGTGTTCAAAGTCAGAGAGCCGTGTCTCTCTACAGTCAGAGGTTTTTGTACGACGGCTCAGTCAGTTTGTATCACTGTGGTTGACTTTTGGTGGAGGAACCAGACTGGATGTTAACTGTAAGTACCTTTAACTTCTACAAGAACTCAAATTCATCATTTATTCTATTTTCAGTCAATAAATTCAGGCTTTACTTAAATATTTTGGCTGGTAGTTGAAATGTTCTATTTTTGCAGTGATCACTACAGGCTTCACTGTAATACAGATAAAATTCTGTCTGATGAAAAAACTCTTTAGTTACACAGAAACTTTAGTTTAGACAGTTTCTACATTCTTATCATTTATACTGTTCTTAAAAAGTACAGCTGCTTATTGAAGACAAGATTTTGACTCATAATTTTGTTCTTTGTCAAAATTCTGTTTCAAGACTTTGTAGAAGAAAATATTTTTTATTTGAACGTAATGATTATATAATTTCATCTGCAGAAACCTGCAAGGCATTTATTTAGTGAGTGTATTATCTGGAAACATTTCATGTGTTTTACTCAATCTTCCTGTCAGACTAATGAATTTAATGACATGTCACATCCTCATTATAACCAGTGAATACCATAATATCACTGTAGCTGATTTAACCTCATATTAATTAATAGGATTAATTGTGTGAGTTGGAAAAAGTATTTCAGTGCTTAAAATCTTTGTCAGTAGTGAAGTCTGTCTGTTTTCATGGGTCAGTAGTGATGCCTGTGTAAATGAGGAGATTAAACACACACCGTCTCTTTAAAGTTTTGGCTTCAACTTAAAAATGTGGAAGATTAAATAAAAGTATTTCTGTCTTTCTGTAATGCTTCATATTTAATTCTGTAGCACTGATGTTTAAGTTTATTAACTAAAGTAGTCAAAGAGTTTTCAGCTTGAAACATTTTATCTTTAGTACTGAAACCTGTCTGTTGCCATGGTTCATCAGTGATGCCTGTCTGTTGCCATGGTTACTGAGCTCAGAGAGGGAAGTGAAACACTGAAGACCAGTTTCATCCAATCTGAGAAAGACCAACAGAACCAGCAGCCTGCTCTGCTGCAACCAACAGGGTGGAGTTTATTTTGTCTTTGTATGAACTTTCTTCATGTTGTCTCTCTGTCTCCTCCTCCAGTGGGTCGAGTCGCCCCCACCCTGACGGTGCTGCCCCCCCCCAGCGAGGAGCTGCAGCAGGGGAAGGCCACGCTCATGTGTCTGGCCAACAAGGGCTTCCCCTCAGACTGGAGTCTGGCCTGGAAGGTGGACGGCAGCAGCAGCAGCAGCAGCAGCAGCAGCTGGGAGGAGAGCAGGAGCCCCGGGGTGCTGCAGAAGGACGGCCACTACAGCTGGAGCAGCACCCTCAGGCTCCCTGCAGACCAGTGGAGGAAGGTGGGCTCTGTGACCTGTGAGGCCACCCAGGGCTCCCAGACTCCACTCTCAGAGACACTGAGGAGAGACCAGTGTTCCCAGTCCTGACCTGACTCACTGCTACTGGTTTTACTCTGCTACTGCTCTCACTCTGATCTCTGCAACTATCTCTCTCTTTTATTTCACATGTTTCACTAACAATATTTACTTGCTTGTTGTAATGTTTCAGGATTATTTCAGTATTTCCAGACAATAAAGATCTGTTCATCAAATCAGTTGTTTTCATGTTTATTATTATAAATGTGTCTTAATGATTTTCTCTTCATGGTAACAGTAATGCTGTTAAATCCTGATAAAAACTGAGTTATAAACGTTGCAACTGCTCTATGAAGACTTCAGAAGGAAAATGTCAGATCACATAATGTTTTGCTGTATATTAGGAAAGTATTTACACTTAAATAAAACTCTTAGATATTATGTGATTAATGCTACACAGTCATGATGGTACTAAGTCCATAATTTGTTTTCATACTTTATATCAATGATTTGTTGGAGTTATTGCAGATTTGTCTGTAATAATAGACTTTTGTGACAAAATCCACAGTGGTCACATCTCAATGAAAAATCATCCAATCATCTCTTGTTACTGAAGAGTGTTAATGTACAGACTGTAATGTTGTTATTGTTTTAGCTGTTTCTAAAACAAATACACATTATCCTCAAAATTATTTCCTAAACCTGAAGTAAAAAGCAGGATATCATCAGCATAAAGAAACTCAAACACAAAGACAAACCAAAGAGATGAAAAAAAGAAAGAATTAACATATTAATTAAATACTCCATGAAATCCTTTTTGGTTTTAATCATAAATACTTTTTTTGCTGGAATAAAAAACACACAAAATGACTAAAATATGTCACATGAAATGATTATTAATTTTATAACAAATTATAAGATTTGATCAAGATTACATTCAGCAATTCATTTTAAAACATGAGTAAGATTTAGTTTCTATATAAAAAAATCAAATAAATAAATAACATTTATAGTTTTAGTGTTTACATGTTACAGTCAGGAGATTAAATTTACTAAAGAAGTGAAATTATAATTCATCAGAGGTTAGATTTGATGTTCAGCATAATGTTTCATACCCTGTTTTAATAAAAGTATTAAAAATATAATTTGTTTGTTTAATTACAGAATATTTAGTGTTGAAATGTTCAAAGTAAATTATTAAAACCTCTGTTGTTTTAGTTTGAGTGCAGCTGTTGAGTCAGATCAGTTCCTCTCCAGCTGAGGGAGGTTTTTGTACGACGTTGTATCACTGTGTGAACGGGAGGCTGTAACCCTGCTGACAGTAATAAACTCCTGAATCTTCAGCCTGAACTCCACTGATGGTCAGAGTGTAGTCAGTGTTTGATCCACTTCCAGTAAAACGACCTGAAACTCCAGACTGACGGTTTGTAGCTAAATAAATCAGGAGTTTAGGAGCTTCTCCAGGTTTCTGAAGGTACCAGTGGAGCCAGTTACCAACACTTGAACTGGTTTTACATCTGATGGAGACAGTCTGTCCTGGAACAACAGACTGAGATCCAGGAGACTGAGTCAGGATGATTTGTCCTGATGAACCTGGAAAACATGAAAAAGAGGAGAAGGGTTATTGAGACAAATCCAGCTTGGAGAAAGATGATCAACATGAAAACAGAAGAGTATCATTTCTTTAACATGGAGAATAGATGGAAGAAGGTAAATGCTGCTTGTTTCAGTGTTTCTCCATCACAGCAGAACATCATTGTGGTGAACCTGGTTGCATCCTGAAGCAAAGTTTTCACAAGAGAGTCTCACCCTGAACAAGGAGCCCCAGGGTGCCCAGCAGTAGAGTCAGTGACATCATCATTGTGCTGCCGGCGTGTCAGTGGCTCTGAAAGGTCTGGACAGCCACTGATCAACACTGGCCTCTTAACGGCTGGGAGCAGAGAGGCAGGACAGATATGCAAACACACAGAGTCAGTGAACTGTAGCTGTCCTCAACATATCATGCTGTTTCCTCCTCACTGCTGGGAGAACTCAACATGTAGATTAAGAAACTAAAGATGTTGTCAGTTTTGATCCTTTAGTCCTCAACAATCAAATACTAACTGCAAATTATCTTTTAAGCTAAAAAAAACTCATTTAATCATGTAAACATCCAACTGAGATTCATAACCGGCCACGAAGGAAGCAGAAAAACATTGTTACAGCAATAAATACAATAAAAACAATAAAAACAGGCCAAGAAAACTCACACACTACATTAAAAATCATATATAATACACAGTAAAAGTTACCTTGCGAGGCAGCTGGATTCATGAGATCAAGTGAGAATCCATCTTGTCAGGCTTCAAGTTCTGCGCTTGTGTCTGAACCACCGGTAGTTCGGACCAATCAGCATCCTACGAGGATTCTCCCATGATCTCGTGAATCCAGCTGCCTCGAAAGGTAAGACGGTGATAGATGGTGACAGACAGATGGTTCCTCCAGTCAGTTATTTTTTGAAAGTGTCTGCCCTTTTCCAAACAGTTTCCATGGACGTCTTCTCAGATGCTTCTGTGTAACAAACCATCTGGCGCGTCAGGTTAACAGTAAAACTGCACATACAGATATTTAAACTGAAAAAGCAGTTTTTAAGCAAATAACTGCATTCAACATAAAGTTACTTCCAGCAGTTTGACTTTGTAAAGTTGTAAAGGACCTGAGATTGAACATGGAGTATAAGACACTATCAGTGTTATACCTTTATATTAAAGTGCTGCCATTGATGCTGTTAACTACAATATACTTCTACACAGACTGCAGAGATATGTTGCTCTCTGTGTCACAGTGTTAAACTGGTTCAGTCTTTATCTCTTCAGTCTCCTTATCCTTTAATAGAAGGGGACATGGAATTGATTTTAATATATATCCAGATGATACATAACTGTACATTTTCACATCACAAAATAGTCTCCATCTTGTTCATAAACATGGTTCATTGTTGTGTTTATTATCAATTCTTGAATGTCACGAAAATGTTCAAGCAGCTGAAAAGAAACAAGACTAAAGGACTCCTTGTTGGAGCATCTTAAACTCTCAGACACTAAACATCAAATCCATTGCTGATGATCTTGACACACTGTGTCCAAACCTGAATTTGACCCTCTGCCCAAAAACACTTTGTTCATGACATGTACTGAATAGATTGTGGCACACGATACATCATGTTTGGTGTTTCTACAACATAAAATATGTGTTGGAGTGCAGATATGAAGCTTCAGTGTCCTGAGATTTCAGTCAAATATGTGGACATTCATGTTTTATATATTGTGAGTTTGTTTGATGCCTCAATATCAGTGGATCTGACTCTGCTGGATGTTGTTGTGGGAGGTGGACTGTTTGAACTTCAGGAGGAAAACTGATAGAGACACTATGAACGTCGTAAATCACCTGTGTGTGTGTGTGTGTGTGTGTGTTCAGTGAACTGTATCAGTCTCTGCAGTAGCTTCCAGCTGCAGCAGTCAGTTCAGTTTCTGTTCAGTCTGACTGAGGGAGGTTTTTGTACGACGCTTTTTCACTGTGTGAACACATACTGACTGTTGATATAATGTGCACTCTGACAGTAATAAACTGCTGCATCTTCAGCCTGAACTCCACTGATGGTCAGAGTGAAGTCAGAGTTTGATCCACTGCCTGTGAAACGATCTGGAGTCTCTGATTCTCGCTCATCAGCCACATAAATAAGCAGTTTAGGAGTTTCTCCATCTCTCTGTTGGTACCAGGCTAAATAGTGGTATGGGCTACTGTAATAAACATCCTGACTGGTCCTACAGCTGATGGTTGCGGAGCCTCCCAGACCAGATCTCACTGCTGCAGGCTGAGTCACTGTGATCTGGCCTCTGGACTCTGAGGATACAGAGACAAAAACATAAAGCAGCGTCACAGTTTTGTGGGCTTCATTTCAGAGGGACGGATGTTCATAGAGGAGAGGAGTTTGATTCTCTGGACTTTACCTGTGAAGCAGCAGCAGAGGAGAGTCCAGATGAGGACGGAGATCAAAGTCATGTTTTTGATGAGGAGGATTTCTGTGGCTTCTGTTGTCATGAAGGACAGCTGTCAGTCATCCAGTGTTCAACTCTCAGGACTATAAACTCTCCCAGAGCACTGGAGCATGGTGCTGCTGATGCAAAGTGGCTCTCTATGGAAATGCTCAGACTGACTCCAACAGGGACTTGTTATCACTTATTTGCACAGTATTGCATGTACAATGATTTGAATGAGGGAACAAAATGAAAGTTAAGGCTGCAAGTTCACCAAATGCTTTAATAAGGTGCAGGGTTACATTTGTTTTTTATTTATCTTTTTCATTAAAATGTTGTCAGTAAATTGTAAAGAGAGGAGATCCACTATCTATCTAGTAAAGCAAGAAATCTGTGTCTGTGTGTCTGTGTGTCCTTCACGTATCTCTTGAACTGTTGATCAGATGAACTCCACACTTGGCGGGTGTATGGCTGTGGAAATAAAGGAGTGTCGTATCGAATTCGGTGCAATTTTAAACACGCGGCATGATAAACATTCATAAATTTCAACTCTGAATAAACAAACCATCAGCCGCTCTGCTCTGCAGTGATGAGGAGGAGCTTCTGGGCTCTGTGACTGCATGTCACGATCAGAACTTTACAACCCTGCCATGAGGGAGACGAGGGGGCGACATCTCTCTTCGTTTGATAACGTTAAAGTTCGACTTTGTTGTGGGTTTCCTGACTCATTTTAAAAAAGACAAGAGAAAGAGAGAGAGAGGCTGAGCACACTTAGAGCACAAGTGAGTGACAGAGAGACAGGCTGGAAAGCTTCCTCTGAGAGAGAGAAAGCCTGTGAATCACAGAAATATGTTATTTTCTGATTGTTTCACAGCAGTTATGTTCTAAAGCACAAATAAACATCCATCAAACACTCAACAGGTGATTTACTGACACTCTTTTGGTGCAATTTGGACATGTGGCACATTTAATATTAATAAGCTTTGAATAAATATGCGAACAGTGAGCTGCTCAGCTCTGTGTCTGAGTGCAGCAGGGGCTGTTTGATATAAACACCATCACATCACAGCAGGGCGGGGCTTCTGGGCTGTGACTTGCTGAGTGGGACACAGGCACGCATCCCGCTCAGTTAAAGTGCCCGAGAGAGAAGAACAAGCGCACACAGGAGAAAAAAAACAGAGGCGCACGCGGTAAAACTAGCCAATACGAACGCAGACACATTTGATTGGCAGCAGGTGAAGCTTCTGTATGGATTAAAACCATTGAATTTATTAAATCCTTATTGTTTTCATTGATACGTTTGTCAGTTGATACATATATATGTGGTTCTCAAGAAATAATAAGAAATCTGCTCTAGTTCAAAAAGGATGACGTCATGGCAAAAAGAAAATCATGGTGAGAATTTTATAAATTTAGTTGCTACGTACTCAGCCATAAAGATACAAATAGAAATGATTCCTTCTTTCCAGAATCCCTTTTATCCATAGGAAGAGTATATAATTGATTTGAAATTAACAATTAAATATTTAATATGAGTTTAGTCAAATTACTTTAGTGAATTGCAAACCTGACAACACTTTTTGTACATTTAAAAGAGAAGGGAGAGGAGCCAGATATCCTGCTTTAATTCCTGATCAGATTATGGGCTAAAAGAAGAGAAAATAAGGATATTTGTGTCCTCTGTAGTTGACATTTTGGTTTCGCATCTCTCCTCTTACTCATTTGCGTTAATAGATTGAAAAAAATAATCAACGTAGTCATGGTGACGTCAGCCATTAGTTTGTGGAGAGCCGTTTTGAAGCCTTGAGTTTGGCGATTTGACTGTCGCCATATTTGATTTATGGAGCCAGAAGTGATCATATTTGGATGGGAGGGTGGAGCTGACCCTAGCACTAACCGCTATTGCTAATTTTTTGCTAGCAAAAAACAGGCTTAAAACCATTACAAACAAAATGTACTTACTGGAAAAACAGAACAACCGACCCCTTAGGGGGTCTTTTAGTTCAACCAAACGCTGAACAAGACTTTTTAAGGCGACCAAAATGTTACATGTTGCCATGGTAGCAACTTGTCAATCACAGGGTAGCCACGCCCTAAAGCATACCCTGCTCTATCGTTGATTTTACTCTAAATAGGACCATAATTTACTAAATGAACATGATGATGTATTGAAGAAGACTTGACACCAGCGATTGAGACCATAAACTCATCAGGAAAGTGTTTACTGAGGTAATTAATCAAGTGAGAAGTATGTTAATTATCTCATAGACTTCCATACAATCAGACTTCTTTTTGGAGCCAGTGAAGTCGCCCCCTGCTGGCCATTAGAGAGAATGCAGGTTTAAGGCACTTCTGCATTGGCTTCACTTTTCAGACCAGGAGCTACCTGCTTGTTTGAGTTAGCCTATTAATTACTGCTGTACGGTAAAGAGGACATCCTGGACTTTCCAGTGATACCACATGGGTAGGGGTGGGATGGTGACAACTTCCTCTTCCTTTCAGCACAAAATGGCTTCTATGTCAACAAGCACATTTCATGGAAAGAGAAAGGAGAAGTCAAATATTGTTTAGTTATTGATATTTTTACAATGATATTCATATATTTTCTTGTTTATTAACATGTCAGGAATTCTGTAGTGAGGTCTGAGAGAAGTTTATTTATTTGTGAGTTAAAATAATAGCCCATTTATGAATGTCCTCTATAGTGGACACCGGCATGATCTTAATGTCTTTCATATTTCCAAAATAACTGAGGGAGATTCAGATGTAGATTTGTCAGATGAGGAAAATGCTGAGGATGAGTCTGAGCCTGTTGAGGTAGAGAGCTCTGAAGAAGAGGCAGGAGGCTCATCAGATGAGCTGACAGTCACAAAGCAAGATGAAAGGCGTCGGCCAATGTGGGCCAGGACTCCCACATATGGTTTATTATTTCCAGGATAACCATGAATAATGTTTATCCCCAGTAAAATTATACCAATACTTCATTGTTGATGGCAGCATATTGATGGTAGCTCTGTATTCCAAATTATATTTTTACAATCAATAACTTAACTACTATACACATTTCAATGTCATCAGGGGAGGTGAAAGTTAAATGCTTATTCAATTGATTACATATGGAAAATGAATGACACCTGTGCTACCTGGGCCTCCTGGATGAACCTACAACTTGTGCAAATTGGAGTCCAACTCAGTACTTTTCCCAGGACATCAAAGCAAAGTCTTTGAAGACTTTCACAAATCAAAGCCATATTCAGATTAGAGGAGTATCTCTGAATACCACAATGTGCCTCAAAATAAGTAAAAAACTACAAAATGAAATAAAGTTAAATATGTTGTTAGTTTAAGGTGGTTGTATAGCTGGAAAACTTTAAATTGTCAAGTTTGACTGTTTTTCCACATTAAAATGGTCCTGCTGTCTGCTACAGTGGACATGCTGTAAAAATAAAAATAAAAGTGTTTTTGAAAAAGTCTAAATTGTGAGATGTTTCTTTTATTCTAAAATAAAAAAAAACTGAATTGGAAAACACATTTTTTCTTTGGTTTGCAGGATGCGTTTTGCAAACAAGCTTATTTTATGGTGGTGGGACTCTGAGCAGATGATGAAGTGCTGAGTAATTTCCTAATGGAAGCAGCTGAGGAGTTAAAGAGAAATGATACAAGTAGTGGAGAAAGGGGAGATGTGGTTTCAAAACAATGTTAAAAAAATTGTTGTATATTTAAAATGGGATTGAGAGAGAAAACTTTTATTATCTTCATCTAACAGATCCACTACTGCCAGTCCAAACTTTGTCTTCAGCAGCCTTGTTACTGCTCTGTATAACAAAGTGAATATGAGAGAAAGTCACATTTCTATCAGGTCATCAGTACAAAGTTGTCACTGTGTTTGTACCACTGAGACTAATCATGAAAAATATTGTGATTATTTTTTGTATTAGATTCATGTTCGATATCACAGATGTAATTGTCTAATAGCTTAATCTGAAAGTTTTGTGTGTCGTGAATGTGTGTGTGTGTGTGTGTGTGTGTGTGTGTGTTCAGTGAACTGTATCAGTCTCTGCAGTAGCTTCCAGCTGCAGCAGTCAGTTCAGTTTCTGTTCAGTCTGACTGAGGGAGGTTTTTGTACGACGCTTTTTCACTGTGTGAACACCCACTGACTGTTGGGATAGTGGAGACTCTGACAGTAATAAACTGCTGCATCTTCAGCCTGAACTCCACTGATGGTCAGAGTGAAGTCAGAGTTTGATCCACTGCCTGTAAAACGACCTGGAATCCCTGATTCTCGAGTGGTAGCATAGTAAATGAGACGTTTAGGAGCTTCTCCATCTTTCTGTTGGTACCAGGCTAAGTAGTAGTCAGAGCCATCATAGTATGCAGCAGGATTAGTTTTACAGCTGATGGTTGCGGAGCCTCCCAGAGCAGATCTCACTGCTGCAGGCTGAGTCACTGTGATCTGGCCTCTGGACTCTGAGGATACAGAGACAAAAACATAAAGCAGCGTCACAGTTTTGTGGGCTTCATTTCAGAGGGACGGATGTTCATAGAGGAGAGGAGTTTGATTCTCTGGACTTTACCTGTGAAGCAGCAGCAGAGGAGAGTCCAGATGAGGACGGAGATCAAAGTCATGTTTTTGATGAGGAGGATTTCTGTGGCTTCTGTTGTCATGAAGGACAGCTGTCAGTCATCCAGTGTTCAACTCTCAGGACTATAAACTCTCCCAGAGCACTGGAGCATGGTGCTGCTGATGCAAAGTGGCTCTCTATGGAAATGCTCTGACTGACTCCAACAGGGACTTGGATTACTCTGATGATGCTGTTTAATCAATGGATCAATGACGATATCAGAGTATTGATTAACTATGTGTCAGTGATCATTTTTATGTGTTTTATTTGTGTTCTGTAAACAGATTGTCTTCAGAAATGTCTGTTGAGATTAATGTTACATCTATAACACTCAGTTTTAATTCAAGACATAATTAGAAATACAGTAAACATGAAACAAAATGATTAATTTTACAATAAGAATAGAAATTTTGACACACTGTTATATATTTTCATATTAGACAGCTGTGTTTGACAGACTGAGACTGTTTCTGTAGAGTTTGTTGTGTTCAAAGTCAGAGAGCTGTGTCTCTCTACAGTCAGAGGTTTTTATACGACGGCTCAGTCAGTTTGTATCACTGTGGTACACGTTCGGTGGAGGAACCAGACTGGATGTTGGAAGTAAGTTAAACCTTTAAAGTATTTTATTAAATCCTGAGTGATATTTACTTTTTTGCACATGCGTTTTTTTTAGAAATTGAAATATCTGATTTTACATTTTCCCTTCTAATTTTTGACGTACAGTTGTCCACCAGCAACAAAAATAGAGTTTTATGTTTGAAATTTAAATGATGAATCAATATATTCTAACAATTTGGTCCACAGTAGAAATCATGTAATATTTTAGATTAAGGATGAAACTTGAAGACTTGTAGTTTTAGTTGAGTCTGACAAAGTCAGAGAGCCGTGTCTCTCTACAGTCAGAGGTTTTTGTACGACGGCTCAGTCAGTTTGTATCACTGTGGTGGACTTTTGGTGGAGGAACCAGACTGGATGTTGGAAGTAAGTTTCTACTGAAATACTAAATATAATATTGTAAAGTCATGTTTAAAATTCAGTTTCTGAATGTTTGCAGAAGATAAAAAGATCATTTTTATTTACATCACTTGTAATATTCATGTTTGTATTTCTCCTGCTTTACCATGGAGGATAACTCAGAGCAGCTTCACTAAACATTTCTTTACACATTCCTGTCATACTGACATTTAATAACTTGAAGTGTAGAAAAGATGAAGCTTCAGTTGTATTTTAAAAATGTGACCGATGATTTAATTTCAACTCAGCGAGTGTTTTAATATGAATTAAGTGTAATTTGTTCAAATATAATTGAGCAGAGTGAAGATAAAGATGAATATTTGAAAATGTGCAAAATCTCTGATCTCTGTATTGTGACATGTATTGTTGGAAATTTAGTTTGAAATCATTTGAACAGTTTGCTAAATGATGTTTGAAATCAGATGGTGGTTAGTTCATCTTCTTCATTTCTTCATTTCTAAGTACTGTAATTTAATGCTTTGTTCAGATTTTTGATGATTTGGATAAGAAAGTTTTAATATTAAGTATCAAATCTGCTTCTTTTATTTCCAGTGTAGTTTGATATATTTCAGGTCAAACAGTACGATGACTCTTTCTGTGCTGATCTGCATGAGAGGTTTCTTAAAGGGAAGTGAAACAATGTGTGAGTGAGTGACTGGTGGAGCAGAAAAAACATCTGACACAAACTCCTTAAAGGGGAAAATCCACTCTCACACAGTAAAGCTGTCTGATTGGCTGGTGTTTGATTGACAGCTGTGTGGTCCCTGTCCTCTAATCTGATTGGTGTCTCCTAGGTGATGTCCGTCCCACCCTGACGGTGCTGCCCCCCTCCAGCGAGGAGCTGCTGCAGGGGAAGGCCACGCTCATGTGTCTGGCCAACAAGGGCTTCCCCTCAGACTGGAGTCTGGCCTGGAAGGTGGACGGCAGCAGCAGCAGCAGCAGCAGCAGCAGCTGGGAGGAGAGCAGGAGCCCCGGGGTGCTGCAGAAGGACGGCCACTACAGCTGGAGCAGCACCCTCAGGCTCTCTGCAGACCAGTGGAGGAAGGTGGGCTCTGTGACCTGTGAGGCCACCCAGGGCTCCCAGACTCCACTCTCAGAGACACTGAGGAGAGACCAGTGTTCCCAGTCCTGACCTGACTCACTGCTACTGGTTTTACTCTGCTACTGCTCTCACTCTGATCTCTGCAACTATCTCTCTCTTTTATTTCACATGTTTCACTAACAATATTTACTTGCTTGTTGTAATGTTTCAGGATTATTTCAGTATTTCCAGACAATAAAGATCTGTTCATCAAATCACTTGTTTTCATGTTTATTATTATAAATGTGTCTTAATGATTTTCTCTTCATGGTGACAGTAATGCTGTTAAATCCTGATAAAAACTGAGTTATAAATGTTGCAACTGCTCTATGAAGACTTCAGAAGGAAAATGTCAGATCACATAATGTTTTGCTGTATATTAGGAAAGTATTTACACTTAAATAAAACTCTTAGATATTATGTGATTAATGCTACACAGTCATGATGGTAGTAAGTCCATAATTTGTTTTCATACTTTATATCAATGATTTGTTGGAGTTATTGCAGATTTGTCTGTAATAATAGACTTTTGTGACAAAATCCACAGTGGTCACATCTCAATGAAAAATCATCCAATCATCTCTTGTTACTGAAGAGTGTTAATGTACAGACTGTAATGTTGTTATTGTTTTAGCTGTTTCTAAAACAAATACACATTATCCTCAAAATTATTTCCTAAACCTGAAGTAAAAAGCAGGATATCATCAGCATAAAGAAACAAACACAAAGACAAACCAAAGAGATGAAAAAAAGAAAGAATTAACATATTAATTAAATACTCCATGAAATCCTTTTTGGTTTTAATCATAAATACTTTTTTTGCTGGAATAAAAAACACACAAAATGACTAAAATATGTCACATGAAATGATTATTAATTTTATAATAAATTATAAGATTTGATCAAGATTACATTCTGTAATTCATTTTAAAACATGAGTAAGATTTAGTTTCTATATAAAAAAATCAAATAAATAAATAACATTTATAGTTTTAGTGTTTACATGTTACAGTCAGGAAATTAAACTTACTAAAGAAGTGAAATTATAATTCATCGGAGGTTAGATTTGATGTTCAGCATAATGTTTCATACCCTGTTTTAATGAAAGTATTAAAAATATAATTTGTTTGTTTAATTACAGAATATTTAGTGTTGAAATGTTCAAAGTAAATTATTAAAACCTCTGTTGTTTTAGTTTGAGTGCAGCTGTTGAGTCAGATCAGTTCCTCTCCAGCTGAGGGAGGTTTTTGTACGATGTTGTATCACTGTGTGAACGGTCTGCTGTTACTCTGCTGACAGTAATAAACTCCTGAATCTTCAGCCTGAACTCCACTGATGGTCAGAGTGTAGTCAGTGTTTGATCCACTTCCAGTAAAACGATCTGAAACTCCAGACTGACGGGTTGTAGCATAATAAATCAGGAGTTTAGGAGCTTCTCCAGGTTTCTGAAGGTACCAGTGGAGGTTGCTACCAACATTTGAACTGGTTTTACATCTGATGGAGACAGTCTGTCCTGGAACAACAGACTGAGATCCAGGAGACTGAGTCAGGATGATTTGTCCTGATGAACCTGGAAAACATGAAAAAGAGGAGAAGGGTTATTGAGACAAATCCAGCTTGGAGAAAGATGATCAACATGAAAACAGAAGAGTATCATTTCTTTAACATGGAGAATAGATGGAAGAAGGTAAATGCTGCTTGTTTCAGTGTTTCTCCATCACAGCAGAACATCATTGTGGTGAACCTGGTTGCATCCTGAAGCAAAGTTTTCACAAGAGAGTCTCACCCTGAACAAGGAGCCCCAGGGTGCCCAGCAGTAGAGTCAGTGACATCATCATTGTGCTGCCGGCGTGTCAGTGGCTCTGAAAGGTCTGGACAGCCACTGATCAACACTGGCCTCTTAACGGCTGGGAGCAGAGAGGCAGGACAGATATGCAAACACACAGAGTCAGTGAACTGTAGCTGTCCTCAACATATCATGCTGTTTCCTCCTCACTGCTGGGAGAACTCAACATGTAGATTAAGAAACTAAAGATGTTGTCAGTTTTGATCCTTTAGTCCTCAACAATCAAATACTAACTGCAAATTATCTTTGAAGTGAAATCATTTTTTCTGATTTGATCAGATCAAAGTCTGACTGAGATTAAATCTTACCATGAAGGCAGCACAAAAACATTGTTACAGCAAGAAATACAATACAGACAACAAAGAAAACTGTCACACACTACATTAAAATCATATACAGTATAATATACAGTAAAAGTGCACATACATATTTAAACATTTGAAGAAATAGTGTGTGTGAGAGGTGAGTTTATCCATCAGAATCCAAAACTATGGATATAATATTATAAATATAATATTAATTATAAAGCGGGGAGTTAAAATCTTGCAATCTGATTGGTTGATAACTATGGTATAATTGTATACTACAGCTATGATGTTTAATGTCCTTTTACGGTTCTATTTTTAATTATCTCTCTGCACCTACAGTTAAAATGTTGCCTGCAATCTGTAAGCAAGCAGGGACGGTGCAGAGCTCCACCAGCCGCCTTCGAGGCTTTTGGATGCCTTGAAGCAGGAGAGATAATGTCCGTAAGCAGGCACAAAGGTTATTGGCGGTATATCGTAATATACCACCATCAGTGAGATATTGTTTAAATATATACAGAAGCTACTGGAGAGTAATTCTGGAAACTTCTCAGACTGTTGAATGTTCTGAACTAAATATCAGGAACTCAAACTAAATCACATCCTGTTCTCGCTCTGCTCATTCAGCAGTGCTTTGTGGGTTGTGAGACTCTTTGTGTTTGTTCTTTTGGTTTCCTGTGTTGCTCTTCTGTTCAGTCCTTTTGCTCACTTGGTTTTGCTTTTTCATGTTATTTGAGTTGTTTCTTGGACAGACTATTAGATTACTGGTTAGCTTGTAGTTGTGGGTTCCTAGGTTCATTTATTCAGAGACAGTTTGGTTTATGCTGGGTTGTTGAGTGGTGTTTTCTGGGTTTTGGTTTGCTCTGTGTTTCCCTTGTGTGTTCTTCACTCCTCCTGTGTCCATGTGCTCCTCCTCTCACCTGTTCTGCATTACCCTCGTTAGCCCTGCCCTGCTCCCAGTGTCTTTCCCAGCCAATCACTCCCAGCCTGCCCTCGTGTCTAGTCACCTGTTCCCCATTCCCTTATTAGGTCAGTTAGTATTTAAGTCTCAGTTTGGGAGTCAGTCTTTGTTGGATCCTCTGTTAAAGCTGCTGATCACACTGATATCAGCTGTGTTAGATATAAAAACTAATGGAATCACTGGTTAATTCACTGACAGGCTTCATTCAGTCAGTGTTGCTGTGAGCTCAGTTTGGGTTTACAGCAGGTCACTGTACATACCTGCTGCTACATGACATATATGTAAGGTCTCCACTACATAACTCATCATTCTGTTTTAAATACTGTCTTATGTAGAACTTTCAAGACTGTAAACATACAATATTAGTCAAAGAAAGTGATTTTTCTGCTGCTTCTTGTGTGGTCAGGTTATTTAACAAAATCTTGCTTTAATATTTCACCCACTTGTTTTAGCCGCCTTCCTTCCAGTTTTTGGCTTTGTTGACGTCTAATTCCTGCCTCTGTTGCTACAGTATAAATCCTGTCTCACACATTGTTATATGAATGTAAACTGCTTGAGTTTAGATTTGTAGATTTGTGAGTCATAATGTCCACAGATGAGTGATGCAGGAATGATAAAGAACTGCAGTGAAGTACTGACAAGGTTTTGTTCTTTTTCTGTTAGTAAAAGTCTCATTTGGTGAAAGAACCACAGTTTATGTCCTCAAATGGAAACATGGGTTTTAACTGTGTGTGTGTTCAGTGAACTGTATCAGTCTCTGCAGTAGCTTCCAGCTGCAGCAGTCAGTTCAGTTTCTGTTCAGTCTGACTGAGGGAGGTTTTTGTACGACGCTTTTTCACTGTGTGAACACCCACTGACTGTTGATTTCATGATAACTCTGACAGTAATAAACTGCTGCATCTTCAGCCTGAACTCCACTGATGGTCAGAGTGAAGTCAGTGTTTGATCCACTTCCACTAAAACGATCTGAAACTCCAGACTGACGGTTTATAGCTGCATAAATCAGGTGTTTAGGAGCTTCTCCAGGTTTCTGAAGGTACCAGTGGAGGTGGTTACTAACACCTGAACTGGTTTTACATCTGATGGAGACAGTCTGTCCTGGAACAACAGACTGAGATCCAGGAGACTGAGTCACAGTGATTTGTCCTGATGAACCTGGAAAACATGAAAAAGAGGAGAAGGGTTATTGAGACAAATCCAGCTTGGAGAAAGATGATCAACATGAAAACAGAAGAGTATCATTTCTTTAACATGGAGAATAGATGGAAGAAGGTAAATGCTGCTTGTTTCAGTGTTTCTCCATCACAGCAGAACATCATTGTGGTGAACCTGGTTGCATCCTGAAGCAAAGTTTTCACAAGAGAGTCTCACCCTGAACAAGGAGCCCCAGGGTGCCCAGCAGTAGAGTCAGTGACATCATCATTGTGCTGCCGGCGTGTCAGTGGCTCTGAAAGGTCTGGACAGCCACTGATCAACACTGGCCTCTTAACGGCTGGGAGCAGAGAGGCAGGACAGATATGCAAACACACAGAGTCAGTGAACTGTAGCTGTCCTCAACATATCATGCTGTTTCCTCCTCACTGCTGGGAGAACTCACTGTCATTTGTAGCCGATACCTCAGATTTTTACGTTGTACATACTGTAAATAATTAGATGTAGACCTGCTGATGTAATTGACGGCTTGTTTTGGGACTCACACCTGTGTTGAATCAGGTGGAGTTTATATACGGACCTTCTTGGTCAAATGCTGAGTATTACCTGATGAAGACGTCATGTCAAAACGTCGTAGGTGCACTCAATAAAACATTTTTGGGAGAATAATTCAGGGGACTTGTTGATGTTAAAGCACCTGATATAATATGTGAACATACAGTATATACACAACATTAGACCTATCAAAAATGGAGAAAATGTAAGACTTTTTAAAAAAAATTTTTAATTTTGAAAGTCATGTTAACAATATCTGACACATGGAATATGTAGACTCACAAGTAACTGTGCTGTAACTGTGCCGGTGATGAGTGAGCTTCAACTTTCTGAGTCGGGCTTCTCCTTTAACAAGCTAAACTTTGTTAACACCAGGCATGATGTCTCAATGAATAACTTTTGGCTACTGGACTGTAGAGATCTTGATAGGTCCACTGTCTCTCTCATAAATCTGCTGCTGACATCACTGTGTGTCGAAACCCTGCAGAGGTTATTCAAAACCTTCCAAACTGTCAATCACGCAAAAGTCTTACGGGACCCGAAGCTGAAACTGAGGGGGCTATTTGGGGGACATTTTAACATCAGAAGCATTACTGCAAAGAGCTATCAGCTAACTCATCTTCTGTCTGACTCAAATCTGGACTTTCTCTGTCTGACCGAAAAATGGTTGAAACAAATAACTCCTGTGAGTGTGTTCACGGTGCCCGGATACCAATGTTTGAGACGAGATAGACCAAATTCCACCTAGAACAACGAGTAAAAGGCCCAACTAGGATTGCAAAATGCTCCAGTACACAAATGGATGTGATATTTACTGACAAACCAGAAAGAATAACTAAAAGTTAGAATTTAATCACTGGCTTATCAGATCATAACCTAACCCTATGTACGAGAAAAGTGACTAAAAATAGATTTAGGACCACAGCAACTAAGACAATGATCCTTCGGTGCATACCCAGAGCTAAGCAAGAAGAAGATCAAACAGATCAAATCTAAAAATCAAAATAATTTACTGTGGTTTAATGAAAATTGGTGCAAACTGATGAAATCTAGAGATGCTGCAGTAAGGAAGGCAATTAAACTAGAAGAGACACTGACATGCTGATTTATAAAGGTTTAAGGAACAAAGTTATCCAAGAGCTAAGAGAAGCTAAATCTAGTTTTTATCTCAATATATTGAATGAGGTAAAATCTGAAAAAAACATTGATAATCTCACAAGGAAAGTTAACTGAAGATCATCTTACTGTTGCTTCTGTCTCTAATATTGTTTTCTTGAGTCTGTATATGAGCCAGGAAAAAACTTTACCAAAAGGAAACTGGATATTGTTCCTATAGATGCTACAGGCCAGGTTTTCGAGCTGGTAGAGACTAATGAGTTACAAGTAAACAAAATCATCAGCTCCTTAAAAAGCTCCAAAAGCAGAGATGCTTTCCAATTTGACAGCATGTTTGTTAAATCACACAAAGATATTTTAACTCCCCCCATTGCTCATTTAATTAACTGGTCTTTTAAACACAGCTCCTTTCCTGATGACTGGAAATGTGTCATTGTCTTTATACTTTACATCAAACTACACAAAGTTTTAATAAGAATAAACCTGAGAGGAAAAAACTATCTCTGTATTTACAGTCAGTTGTTATCATGGGCTCATCAGTGTGGAGTGTTTGCTGTCTTTAATGCATTTGGTTCACAGACACAGTTTGTTCAGTGACATGTAATGTATGAATTGCTCAACACAATAAATGATGATCATGATGATCTGCAGACGTTGATGCTACATATATTATGGCTCTGCTAGATGTGATTGACACTTTTACTACCTTTATTTATGTTATCAGTCAGTGTCATTGAGATACAGATCTGTTGTGACAAGAGAGACCAGAGAGCAAGAAACAATTATGGTCAGAAAACCAAACAACCAGCATACAAGAACAACACGTCTAAAGTCAGACAACCAACAATAAGGCAACAATTACAATTCATATAAATTATTACAGGAATCATGGAAACATCAGATAAAGCTTCAAAATCTTCAAGAGGAATGAAAGAATCTAGCTTGGGGCAGTTTGCAGTTCATTTAATTTGAACAGATGAAGAGTAGCTGGAGCAAATTCTGCCAAGTTTACTATGTACTTTAGTTTACTAGATTTAAATGAGAGAAGACGTGAGGTAGTTTGGAAGCTTTTACAGTTGACATTTATGAGTGAACATCATCAGATGATTATTCTGTCTTGTCAGTTATGAAGTTCATCCAACTTTTTTTATACAGAGAAAGATGATGAGTGTGAAAGGTGTCATACCATAATGTGATGAAGAGGATTGAACAGCTGAGGTGATGATGAGGCAGCATGAAAGAACAGAATGTCTCTGTTTGATAGATTTGACATTTCTGAGTCAAGATGAATATTTGTATGACTCAGTCAGAGGTTGTTGAGGTGGGAGGTGGACTGTTTGAACTTCAGGAGGAAAACTGATAGAGACACTATGAACATCATAAATCACCTGTGTGTGTGTGTGTGTGTGTGTGTGTGTGTGTGTGTTCAGTGAACTGTATCAGTCTCTGCAGTAGCTTCCAGCTGCAGCAGTCAGTTCAGTTTCTGTTCAGTCTGACTGAGGGAGGTTTTTGTACGACGCTTTTTCACTGTGTGAACACGAACTGACTGTTGGGATAGTGGAGACTCTGACAGTAATAAACTGCTGCATCTTCAGCCTGAACTCCACTGATGGTCAGAGTGAAGTCAGAGTTTGATCCACTGCCTGTAAAACGACCTGGAATCCCTGATGCTCGATGCTTAGCCAAGTATATAAGCAGTTTAGGTGCTTCTCCATCTCTCTGTTGGTACCAGGCTAAATAGTGGTATGGGCTACTGTAATAAACATCCTGACTGGTCCTACAGCTGATGGTTGCGGAGCCTCCCAGAGCAGATCTCACTGCTGCAGGCTGAGTCACTGTGATCTGGCCTCTGGACTCTGAGGATACAGAGACAAAAACATAAAGCAGCGTCACAGTTTTGTGGGCTTCATTTCAGAGGGACGGATGTTCATAGAGGAGAGGAGTTTGATTCTCTGGACTTTACCTGTGAAGCAGCAGCAGAGGAGAGTCCAGATGAGGACGGAGATCAAAGTCATGTTTTTGATGAGGAGGATTTCTGTGGCTTCTGTTGTCATGAAGGACAGCTGTCAGTCATCCAGTGTTCAACTCTCAGGACTATAAACTCTCCCAGAGCACTGGAGCATGGTGCTGCTGATGCAAAGTGGCTCTCTATGGAAATGCTCTGACTGACTCCAACAGGGACTTGGATTACTCTGATCATGCTGTTTAATCAATGGATCAATCAAGTTATCAGAGTATTGATTAGGTTGTGTTAGTGATTATTTTTATGTGGTTTGGGCTTCATGTGTATTGACAGCTGTTTATTTCTCAGAATGCAATTTCTTATATTTAAATGTATTACCACAAAAAATGAAATAAATTGAATTTCAATTTATTATATATGAAATAAAATGACACATTCATGAAATTGGTGGCACTGTGTTGTTGTCATTTTTTAAAGTAGGTTAGAAATTTTACAAACAAGAGACTGTTTCTGTAGAGTTTGTTTGTTTCAAAGTCAGAGAGCCGTGTCTCTCTACAGTCAGAGGTTTTTGTACGACGGCTCAGTCAGTTTGTATCACTGTGGAGGACTTTTGGTGGAGGAACCAGACTGGATGTTAACTGTAAGTACCTTTAACTTCTACAAGAACTCAAATTCATCATTTATTCTATTTTCAGTCAATAAATTCAGACTTTACTTAAATATTTTGGCTGGTAGTTGAAATGTTCTATTTTTGCAGTGATCACTACAGGCTTCACTGTAATACAGATAAAATTCTGTCTGATGAAAAAACTCTTTAGTGACACAGAAACTTTAGTTTAGACAGTTTCTACATTCTTATCATTTATACTGTTCTTAAAAAGTACAGCTGCTTATTGAAGACAAGATTTTGACTCATAATTTTGTTCTTTGTCAAAATTCTGTTTCAAGACTTTGTAGAAAAAAATATTTTTTATTTGAACGTAATGATTATATAATTTCATCTGCAGAAACCTGCAAGGCATTTATTTAGTGAGTGTATTATCTGGAAACATTTCATGTGTTTTACTCAATCTTCCTGTCAGACTAATGAATTTAATGACATGTCACATCCTCATTATAAGCAGTGAATACCATAATATCACTGTAGCTGATTTAACCTCATATTAATTAATAGGATTAATTGTGTGAGTTGGAAAAAGTATTTCAGTGCTTAAAATCTTTGTCAGTAGTGAAGTCTGTCTGTTTTCATGGGTCAGTAGTGATGCCTGTGTAAATGAGGAGATTAAACACACACCGTCTCTTTAAAGTTTTGGCTTCAACTTAAAAATGTGGAAGATTAAATAAAAGTGTTTCTGTCTTTCTGTAATGCTTCATATTTAATTCTGTAGCACTGATGTTTAAGTTTATTAACTAAAGTAGTCAAAGAGTTTTCAGCTTGAAACATTTTATCTTTAGTACTGAAACCTGTCTGTTGCCATGGTTCATCAGTGATGCCTGTCAGTTGCCATGGTTACTGAGCTCAGAGAGGGAAGTGAAACACTGAAGAACAGTTTCATCCAATCTGAGAAAGACCAACAGAACCAGCAGCCTGCTCTGCTGCAACCAACAGGGTGGAGTTTATTTTGTCTTTGTATGAACTTTCTTCATGTTGTCTCTCTGTCTCCTCCTCCAGTGGGTCGAGTCGTCCCCACCCTGACGGTGCTGCCCCCCTCCAGCGAGGAGCTGCAGCAGGGGAAGGCCACGCTCATGTGTCTGGCCAACAAGGGCTTCCCCTCAGACTGGAGTCTGGCCTGGAAGGTGGACGGCAGCAGCAGCAGCAGCAGCAGCAGCAGCTGGGAGGAGAGCAGGAGCCCCGGGGTGCTGCAGAAGGACGGCCACTACAGCTGGAGCAGCACCCTCAGGCTCCCTGCAGACCAGTGGAGGAAGGTGGGCTCTGTGACCTGTGAGGCCACCCAGGGCTCCCAGACTCCACTCTCAGAGACACTGAGGAGAGACCAGTGTTCCCAGTCCTGACCTGACTCACTGCTACTGGTTTTACTCTGCTACTGCTCTCACTCTGATCTCTGCAACTATCTCTCTCTTTTATTTCACAGGTTTCACTAACAATATTTACTTGCTTGTTGTAATGTTTCAGGATTATTTCAGTATTTCCAGACAATAAAGATCTGTTCATCAAATCACTTGTTTTCATGTTTATTATTATAAATGTGTCTTAATGATTTTCTCTTCATGGTGACAGTAATGCTGTTAAATCCTGATAAAAACTGAGTTATAAACGTTGCAACTGCTCTATGAAGACTTCAGAAGGAAAATGTCAGATCACATAATGTTTTGCTGTATATTAGGAAAGTATTTACACTTAAATAAAACTCTTAGATATTATGTGATTAATGCTACACAGTCATGATGGTAGTAAGTCCATAATTTGTTTTCATACTTTATATCAATGATTTGTTGGAGTTATTGCAGATTTGTCTGTAATAATAGACTTTTGTGACAAAATCCACAGTGGTCACATCTCAATGAAAAATCATCCAATCATCTCTTGTTACTGAAGAGTGTTAATGTACAGACTGTAATGTTGTTATTGTTTTAGCTGTTTCTAAAACAAATACACATTATCCTCAAAATTATTTCCTAAACCTGAAGTAAAAAGCAGGATATCATCAGCATAAAGAAACAAACACAAAGACAAACCAAAGAGATGGAAAAAAAGAAAGAATTAACATATTAATTAAAATACTCCATGAAATCCTTTTTGGTTTTAATCATAAATACTTTTTTTTTTGCTGGAATAAAAAACACACAAAATGACTAAAATATGTCACATGAAATGATTATTAATTTTATAACACAAATTATAAGATTTGATCAAGATTACATTCTGCAATTCATTTTAAAACATGAGTAAGATTTAGTTTCTATATAAAAAAATCAAATAAATAAATAACATTTATAGTTTTAGTGTTTACATGTTACAGTCAGCAGATTAAATTTACTAAAGAAGTGAAATTATAATTCATCAGAGGTTAGATTTGATGTTCAGCATAATGTTTCATACCCTGTTTTTAAAGTATTAAAAATATAATTTGTTTGTTTAATTACAGAATATTTAGTGTTGAAATGTTCAAAGTAAATTATTAAAACCTTTGTTGTTTTAGTTTGAGTGCAGCTGTTGAGTCAGATCAGTTCCTCTCCAGCTGAGGGAGGTTTTTGTACAACGTTGTATCACTGTGTGAACAAGCTGTAACTCTGCTGACAGTAATAAACTCCTGAATCTTCAGCCTGAACTCCACTGATGGTCAGAGTGAAGTCAGTGTTGTATCCACTTCCACTAAAACGACCTGAAACTCCAGACTGACGGTCTGTAGCAAAATAAATCAGGAGTTTAGGAGCTTCTCCAGGTTTCTGAAGGTACCAGTGGAGCCAGTTACTAACACCTGAACTGGTTTTACATCTGATGGAGACAGTCTGTCCTGGAACAACAGACTGAGATCCAGGAGACTGAGTCACAGTGATTTGTCCTGATGAACCTGGAAAACATGAAAAAGAGGAGAAGGGTTATTGAGACAAATCCAGCTTGGAGAAAGATGATCAACATGAAAACAGAAGAGTATCATTTCTTTAACATGGAGAATAGATGGAAGAAGGTAAATGCTGCTTGTTTCAGTGTTTCTCCATCACAGCAGAACATCATTGTGGTGAACCTGGTTGCATCCTGAAGCAAAGTTTTCACAAGAGAGTCTCACCCTGAACAAGGAGCCCCAGGGTGCCCAGCAGTAGAGTCAGTGACATCATCATTGTGCTGCCGGCGTGTCAGTGGCTCTGAAAGGTCTGGACAGCCACTGATCAACACACCTGTGTTGAATCAGGTGGAGTTTATATACGGACCTTCTTGGTCAAATGCTGAGTATTACCTGATGAAGACGTCATGTCAAAACGTCGTAGGTGCACTCAATAAAACATTTTTGGGAGAATAATTCAGGGGACTTGTTGATGTTAAAGCACCTGATATAATATGTGAACATACAGTATATACACAACATTAAGGCCTGTCAAAAAATGAAATGTAGAATTGAACAAGTTTCATACCTTGAAAGTCATGTTAACAATATCTGACACATGGAATATGTAAACTCACAAGTAACTGTGCTGTAAGTGTGCCGGTGATGAGTGAGCTTCAACTTTGTGAGTCGGGCTTCTCCTTTAACAAGCTAAACTTTGTTAACACCAGGCATGATGTCTCAATGAATAACTTTTGGCTACTGGACTGTAGAGATCTTGATAGGTCCACTGTCTCTCTCATAAATCTGCTGCTGACATCACTGTGTGTCGAAACCCTGCAGAGGTTATTCAAAACCTTCCAAACTGTCAATCACGCAAAAGTCTTACGGGACCCGAAGCTGAAACTGAGGGGGCTATTTGGGGGACATTTTAACATCAGAAGCATTACTGCAAAGAGCTATCAGCTAACTCATCTTCTGTCTGACTCAAATCTGGACTTTCTCTGTCTGACCGAAAAATGGTTGAAACAAATAACTCCTGTGAGTGTGTTCACGGTGCCCGGATACCAATGTTTGAGACGAGATAGACCAAATTCCACCTAGAACAACGAGTAAAAGGCCCAACTAGGATTGCAAAATGCTCCAGTACACAAATGGATGTGATATTTACTGACAAACCAGAAAGAATAACTAAAAGTTAGAATTTAATCACTGGCTTATCAGATCATAACCTAACCCTATGTACGAGAAAAGTGACTAAAAATAGATTTAGGACCACAGCAACTAAGACAATGATCCTTCGGTGCATACCCAGAGCTAAGCAAGAAGAAGATCAAACAGATCAAATCTAAAAATCAAAATAATTTACTGTGGTTTAATGAAAATTGGTGCAAACTGATGAAATCTAGAGATGCTGCAGTAAGGAAGGCAATTAAACTAGAAGAGACACTGACATGCTGATTTATAAAGGTTTAAGGAACAAAGTTATCCAAGAGCTAAGAGAAGCTAAATCTAGTTTTTATCTCAATATATTGAATGAGGTAAAATCTGAAAAAAACATTGATAATCTCACAAGGAAAGTTAACTGAAGATCATCTTACTGTTGCTTCTGTCTCTAATATTGTTTTCTTGAGTCTGTATATGAGCCAGGAAAAAACTTTACCAAAAGGAAACTGGATATTGTTCCTATAGATGCTACAGGCCAGGTTTTCGAGCTGGTAGAGACTAATGAGTTACAAGTAAACAAAATCATCAGCTCCTTAAAAAGCTCCAAAAGCAGAGATGCTTTCCAATTTGACAGCATGTTTGTTAAATCACACAAAGATATTTTAACTCCCCCCATTGCTCATTTAATTAACTGGTCTTTTAAACACAGCTCCTTTCCTGATGACTGGAAATGTGTCATTGTCTTTATACTTTACATCAAACTACACAAAGTTTTAATAAGAATAAACCTGAGAGGAAAAAACTATCTCTGTATTTACAGTCAGTTGTTATCATGGGCTCATCAGTGTGGAGTGTTTGCTGTCTTTAATGCATTTGGTTCACAGACACAGTTTGTTCAGTGACATGTAATGTATGAATTGCTCAACACAATAAATGATGATCATGATGATCTGCAGACGTTGATGCTACATATATTATGGCTCTGCTAGATGTGATTGACACTTTTACTACCTTTATTTATGTTATCAGTCAGTGTCATTGAGATACAGATCTGTTGTGACAAGAGAGACCAGAGAGCAAGAAACAATTATGGTCAGAAAACCAAACAACCAGCATACAAGAACAACACGTCTAAAGTCAGACAACCAACAATAAAGCAACAATTACAATTCATATAAATTATTACAGGAATCATGGAAACATCAGATAAAGCTTCAAAATCTTCAAGAGGAATGAAAGAATCTAGCTTGGGGCAGTTTGCAGTTCATTTAATTTGAACAGATGAAGAGTAGCTGCAGCAAATTCTGCCAAGTTTACTATGTACTTTAGTTTACTAGATTTAAATGAGAGAAGACGTGAGGTAGTTTGGAAGCTTTTACAGTTGACATTTATGAGTGAACATCATCAGATGATTATTCTGTCTTGTCAGTTATGAAGTTCATCCAACTTTTTTTATACAGAGAAAGATGATGAGTGTGAAAGGTGCCATACCATAATGTGATGAAGAGGATTGAACAGCTGAGGTGATGATGAGGCAGCATGAAAGAACAGAATGTCTCTGTTTGATAGATTTGACATTTCTGAGTCAAGATGAATATTTGTATGACTCAGTAAGAGGTTGTTGAGGTGGGAGGTGGACTGTTTGAACTTCAGGAGGAAAACTGATAGAGACACTATGAACATCATAAATCACCTGTGTGAGTGTGTGTGTGTGTGTGTGTGTGTGTGTGTGTGTGTGTGTGTGTGTGTGTGTGTGTGTGTGTGTGTGTTCAGTGAACTGTATCAGTCTCTGCAGTAGCTTCCAGCTGCAGCAGTCAGTTCAGTTTCTGTTCAGTCTGACTGAGGGAGGTTTTTGTACGACGCTTTTTCACTGTGTGAACACATCCTGACTGTTGATAACATGGAGACTCTGACAGTAATAAACTGCTGCATCTTCAGCCTGAACTCCACTGATGGTCAGAGTGAAGTCAGAGTTTGATCCACTGCCTGAAAAACGTTCAGGAATCCCTGATTCTCGAGTGGTAGCCCAGTAAATAAGCAGTTTAGGAGCTTCTCCATCTTTCTGTTGATACCAGGCTAAAAGGTGGTATGGGCTACTATAATAAACATCCTGACTGGTCCTACAGCTGATGGTTGCGGAGCCTCCCAGAGCAGATCTCACTGCTGCAGGCTGAGTCACTGTGATCTGGCCTCTGGACTCTGAGGATACAGAGACAAAAACATAAAGCAGCGTCACAGTTTTGTGGGCTTCATTTCAGAGGGACGGATGTTCATAGAGGAGAGGAGTTTGATTCTCTGGACTTTACCTGTGAAGCAGCAGCAGAGGAGAGTCCAGATGAGGACGGAGATCAAAGTCATGTTTTTGATGAGGAGGATTTCTGTGGCTTCTGTTGTCATGAAGGACAGCTGTCAGTCATCCAGTGTTCAACTCTCAGGACTATAAACTCTCCCAGAGCACTGGAGCATGGTGCTGCTGATGCAAAGTGGCTCTCTATGGAAATGCTCTGACTGACTCCAACAGGGACTTGGATTACTCTGATCATGCTGTTTAATCAATGGATCAATGACGATATCAGAGTATTGATTAGGTTGTGTTAGTGATTATTTTTATCTGTTTCATTTGTGTTCTGTAAACAGATTGTCTTCAGAAATGTCTGTTGAGATTAATGTTACATCTACAACACTCAGTTTTAATTCAAGACATAATTAGAAATACAGTAAACATGAAAGAAAATGATTAATTTTAAAATAAGAATAGAAATTTTGACACACTGTTATATATTTTCATATTAGACACCTGTTTGACAGACTGAGACTGTTTCTGTAGAGTTTGTTGTGTTCAAAGTCAGAGAGCCGTGTCTCTCTACAGTCAGAGGTTTTTGTACGACGGCTCAGTCAGTTTGTATCACTGTGGTACACGTTCGGTGGAGGAACCAGACTGGATGTTAACTGTAAGTACCTTTAACTTCTACAAGAACTCAAATTCATCATTTATTCTATTTTCAGTCAATAAATTCAGGCTTTACTTAAATATTTTGGCTGGTAGTTGAAATGTTCTATTTTTGCAGTGATCACTACAGGCTTCACTGTAATACAGATAAAATTCTGTCTGATGAAAAAACTCTTTAGTGACACAGAAACTTTAGTTTAGACAGTTTCTACATTCTTATCATTTATACTGTCCTTAAAAAGTACAGCTGCTTATTGAAGACAAGATTTTGACTCATAATTTTGTTCTTTGTCAAAATTCTGTTTCAAGACTTTGTAGAAAAAAATATTTTTTATTTGAACGTAATGATTATATAATTTCATCTGCAGAAACCTGCAAGGCATTTATTTAGTGAGTGTATTATCTGGAAACATTTCATGTGTTTTACTCAATCTTCCTGTCAGACTAATGAATTTAATGACATGTCACATCCTCATTATAACCAGTGAATACCATAATATCACTGTAGCTGATTTAACCTCATATTAATTAATAGGATTAATTGTGTGAGTTGGAAAAAGTATTTCAGTGCTTAAAATCTTTGTCAGTGGTGAAGTCTGTCTGTTTTCATGGGTCAGTAGTGATGCCTGTGTAAATGAGGAGATTAAACACACACCGTCTCTTTAAAGTTTTGGCTTCAACTTAAAAATGTGGAAGATTAAATAAAAGTATTTCTGTCTTTCTGTAATGCTTCATATTTAATTCTGTAGCACTGATGTTTAAGTTTATTAACTAAAGTAGTCAAAGAGTTTTCAGCTTGAAACATTTTATCTTTAGTACTGAAACCTGTCTGTTGCCATGGTTCATCAGTGATGCCTGTCTGTTGCCATGGTTACTGAGCTCAGAGAGGGAAGTGAAACACTGAAGACCAGTTTCATCCAATCTGAGAAAGACCAACAGAACCAGCAGCCTGCTCTGCTGCAACCAACAGGGTGGAGTTTATTTTGTCTTTGTATGAACTTTCTTCATGTTGTCTCTCTGTCTCCTCCTCCAGTGGGTCGAGTCGCCCCCACCCTGACGGTGCTGCCCCCCTCCAGCGAGGAGCTGCTGCAGGGGAAGGCCACGCTCATGTGTCTGGCCAACAAGGGCTTCCCCTCAGACTGGAGTCTGGCCTGGAAGGTGGACGGCAGCAGCAGCAGCAGCAGCAGCAGCAGCAGCTGGGAGGAGAGCAGGAGCCCCGGGGTGCTGCAGAAGGACGGCCACTACAGCTGGAGCAGCACCCTCAGGCTCCCTGCAGACCAGTGGAGGAAGGTGGGCTCTGTGACCTGTGAGGCCACCCAGGGCTCCCAGACTCCACTCTCAGAGACACTGAGGAGAGACCAGTGTTCCCAGTCCTGACCTGACTCACTGCTACTGGTTTTACTCTGCTACTGCTCTCACTCTGATCTCTGCAACTATCTCTCTCTTTTATTTCACATGTTTCACTAACAATATTTACTTGCTTGTTGTAATGTTTCAGGATTATTTCAGTATTTCCAGACAATAAAGATCTGTTCATCAAATCACTTGTTTTCATGTTTATTATTATAAATGTGTCTTAATGATTTTCTCTTCATGGTAACAGTAATGCTGTTAAATCCTGATAAAAACTGAGTTATAAATGTTGCAACTGCTCTATGAAGACTTCAGAAGGAAAATGTCAGATCACATAATGTTTTGCTGTATATTAGGAAAGTATTTACACTTAAATAAAACTCTTAGATATTATGTGATTAATGCTACACAGTCATGATGGTACTAAGTCCATAATTTGTTTTCATACTTTATATCAATGATTTGTTGGAGTTATTGCAGATTTGTCTGTAATAATAGACTTTTGTGACAAAATCCACAGTGGTCACATCTCAATGAAAAATCATCCAATCATCTCTTGTTACTGAAGAGTGTTAATGTACAGACTGTAATGTTGTTATTGTTTTAGCTGTTTCTAAAACAAATACACATTATCCTCAAAATTATTTCCTAAACCTGAAGTAAAAAGCAGGATATCATCAGCATAAAGAAACTCAAACACAAAGACAAACCAAAGAGATGGAAAAAAGAAAGAATTAACATATTAATTAAATACTCCATGAAATCCTTTTTGGTTTTAATCATAAATACTTTTTTTGCTGGAATAAAAAACACACAAAATGACTAAAATATGTCACATGAAATGATTATTAATTTTATAATAAATTATAAGATTTGATCAAGATTACATTCTGCAATTCATTTTAAAACATGAGTAAGATTTAGTTTCTATATAAAAAAATCAAATAAATAAATAACATTTATAGTTTTAGTGTTTACATGTTACAGTCAGTAGATTAAACTTACTAAAGAAGTGAAATTATAATTCATCAGAGGTTAGATTTGATGTTCAGCATAATGTTTCATACCCTGTTTTAATAAAAGTATTAAAAATATAATTTGTTTGTTTAATTACAGAATATTTAGTGTTGAAATGTTCAAAGTAAATTATTAAAACCTCTGTTGTTTTAGTTTGAGTGCAGCTGTTGAGTCAGATCAGTTCCTCTCCAGCTGAGGGAGGTTTTTGTACGACGTTGTATCACTGTGTGAACGGTGTGTAAGCACCCTGCTGACAGTAATAAACTCCTGAATCTTCAGCCTGAACTCCACTGATGGTCAGAGTGAAGTCAGTGTTTGATCCACTTCCACTAAAACGACCTGAAACTCCAGACTGACGGTTTGTAGCAAAATAAATCAGGAGTTTAGGAGCTTCTCCAGGTTTCTGAAGGTACCAGTGGAGGTTACCATAAACACTTGAACTGGTTTTACATCTGATGGAGACAGTCTGTCCTGGAACAACAGACTGAGATCCAGGAGACTGAGTCAGGATGATTTGTCCTGATGAACCTGGAAAACATGAAAAAGAGGAGAAGGGTTATTGAGACAAATCCAGCTTGGAGAAAGATGATCAACATGAAAACAGAAGAGTATCATTTCTTTAACATGGAGAATAGATGGAAGAAGGTAAATGCTGCTTGTTTCAGTGTTTCTCCATCACAGCAGAACATCATTGTGGTGAACCTGGTTGCATCCTGAAGCAAAGTTTTCACAAGAGAGTCTCACCCTGAACAAGGAGCCCCAGGGTGCCCAGCAGTAGAGTCAGTGACATCATCATTGTGCTGCCGGCGTGTCAGTGGCTCTGAAAGGTCTGGACAGCCACTGATCAACACTGGCCTCTTAACGGCTGGGAGCAGAGAGGCAGGACAGATATGCAAACACACAGAGTCAGTGAACTGTAGCTGTCCTCAACATATCATGCTGTTTCCTCCTCACTGCTGGGAGAACTCAACATGTAGATTAAGAAACTAAAGATGTTGTCAGTTTTGATCCTTTAGTCCTCAACAATCAATTTTTTCTGATTTGATCAGATCAAAGTCTGACTGAGATTAAATCTTACCATGAAGGCAGCACAAAAACATTGTTACAGCAAGAAATACAATACAGACAACAAAGAAAACTGTCACACACTACATTAAAATCATATACAGTATAATATACAGTAAAAGTGCACATACATATTTAAACATTTGAAGAAATAGTGTGTGTGAGAGGTGAGTTTATCCATCAGAATCCAAAACTATGGATATAATATTATAAATATAATATTAATTATAAAGCGGGGAGTTAAAATCTTGCAATCTGATTGGTTGATAACTATGGTATAATTGTATACTACAGCTATGATGTTTAATGTCCTTTTACGGTTCTATTTTTAATTATCTCTCTGCAGCTACAGTTAAAATGTTGCCTGCAATCTGTAAGCAAGCAGGGACGGTGCAGAGCTCCACCAGCCGCCTTCGAGGCTTTTGGATGCCTTGAAGCAGGAGAGATAATGTCCGTAAGCAGGCACAAAGGTTATTGGCGGTATATCGTAATATACCACCATCAGTGAGATATTGTTTAAATATATACAGAAGCTACTGGAGAGTAATTCTGGAAACTTCTCAGACTGTTGAATGTTCTGAACTAAATATCAGGAACTCAAACTAAATCACATCCTGTTCTCGCTCTGCTCATTCAGCAGTGCTTTGTGGGTTGTGAGACTCTTTGTGTTTGTTCTTTTGGTTTCCTGTGTTGCTCTTCTGTTCAGTCCTTTTGCTCACTTGGTTTTGCTTTTTCATGTTATTTGAGTTGTTTCTTGGACAGACTATTAGATTACTGGTTAGCTTGTAGTTGTGGGTTCCTAGGTTCATTTATTCAGAGACAGTTTGGTTTATGCTGGGTTGTTGAGTGGTGTTTTCTGGGTTTTGGTTTGCTCTGTGTTTCCCTTGTGTGTTCTTCACTCCTCCTGTGTCCATGTGCTCCTCCTCTCACCTGTTCTGCATTACCCTTGTTAGCCCTGCCCTGCTCCCAGTGTCTTTCCCAGCCAATCACTCCCAGCCTGCCCTCGTGTCTAGTCACCTGTTCCCCATTCCCTTATTAGGTCAGTTAGTATTTAAGTCTCAGTTTGGGAGTCAGTCTTTGTTGGATCCTCTGTTAAAGCTGCTGATCACACTGATATCAGCTGTGTTAGATATAAAAACTAATGGAATCACTAGTTAATTCACTGACAGACTTCATTCAGTCAGTGTTGCTGTGAGCTCAGTTTGGGTTTACAGCAGGTCACTGTACATACCTGCTGCTACATGACATATATGTAAGGTCTCCACTACATAACTCATTATTCTGTTTTAAATACTGTCTTATGTAGAACTTTCAAGACTGTAAACATACAATATTAGTCAAAGAATGTGATTTTTCTGCTGCTTCTTGTGTGGTCAGGTTATTTAACAAAATCTTGCTTTAATATTTCACCCACTTGTTTTAGCTGCCTTCCTTCCAGTTTTTGGCTTTGTTGACGTCTAATTCCTGCCTCTGTTGCTACAGTATAAATCCTGTCTCACAGATTGTTATATGAATGTAAACTGCTTGAGTTTAGATTTGTAGATTTGTGAGTCATAATGTCCACAGATGAGTGATGCAGGAATGATAAAGAACTGCAGTGAAGTACTGACAAGGTTTTGTTCTCTTTCTGTTAGTAAAAGTCTCATTTGGTGAAAGAACCACAGTTTATGTCCTCAAATGGAAACATGGGTTTTAACTGTGTGTGTGTGTGTGTGTGTGTGTGTGTTCAGTGAACTGTATCAGTCTCTGCAGTAGCTTCCAGCTGCAGCAGTCAGTTTAGTTTCTGTTCAGTCTGACTGAGGGAGGTTTTTGTACGACGCTTTTTCACTGTGTGAACACACGCTGACTGTTGATATCATGATAACTCTGACAGTAATAAACTGCTGCATCTTCAGCCTGAACTCCACTGATGGTCAGAGTGAAGTCAACTCCATTCCCTGATCCACTTCCACTGAATCTAGAGGAGATTCCTGTAAATCTGTCTGATGTTCTGTAGATCAGAAGTTTAGGAGCTTCTCCAGTTTTCTGATGGTACCAGGACAGATAGTATTGTGAACCAGAGTACAGAGCAACTTGTCTATTGGCTTTACAGTCAATAGACACAGTTTGACCAGGCTGCACTGATTTGGCTGCTGGCTGAGTCAAGACAACATTTTGTCCAACAGACCCTGAGGAGAGAGAAGAAACACTGGACATGAGATGGTGAAACTCAGCTACACTCCAAATGGTTTTCACAGCACAGAAAAATGATTTTTCTCACCCTGAGTGAAGCAGAGGAGAGTCCAGATGAGGACGGAGATCAAAGTCATGTTTTTGATGAGGAGGATTTCTGTGGCTTCTGTTGTCATGAAGGACAGCTGTCAGTCATCCAGTGTTCAACTCTCAGGACTATAAACTCTCCCAGAGCACTGGAGCATGGTGCTGCTGATGCAAAGTGGCTCTCTATGGAAATGCTCTGACTCACTAACAGAATCATCACATTTCTCAAGTAGTATTTTTTATTGCTTGCAGTAATGCTGATATTCTCTTTATGTTAAAAAAATAGACATATTCTACAAATCTACAAATGTGTCCAAAGCAGCATATAATTTAAAGAATTACTGCTGTCACATGTTACTGTGTTCAATCTACAGACACTGAGTTTGTCTCACTGTATATTCACAGGGATTTCATCTTTTCTTCTCACCATTTTACACATAAATGATGATATTTTTTAAAGCATGTCAAAGTAAAGGATGAAAGGACATTTTAACAGACGTATTGAGTCTGTTCTACATGGTGTCTTTCACATCTGTCCTGCTGGATTACTCTGATGCTGTTTGATCAATGGATCAATCAACTTTAAAAGTATTGATATAGATGTGTTTATAATTATTTTTATGTGGTTTGGGCTTTTTTCAGAATGTATTTTGTTCTTCCCAAATGTATCACCACAAGAAAGTCATGAAATTTGTGGCACTGTGTTGTTGTCAGTTTTCAATTAACTTAAAAATTTCACAAATTCAGACTAATTTTGGTGAGTTTGTTTGTTTCAAAGTCAGAGAGCCGTGTCTCTGTACAGTCAGAGGTTTTTATACGACGGCTTTTTGTTTGTATCACTGTGGTTGACTTTTGGTGGAGGACAGACTGGATGTTGGACGTAAGTTCTCCACAAATATGACATTTCATTTTGACATTTACTGCCTTTAATGTGGTTTAATTTATTTAAATAGATACACATATATATGTAATAGTTACAAATATCCTCTGTGTTGATTTATATCACTTAAATTCTCTTCTGTTTTAATTTCACCACTTTAATCATGGAGTAACTCAGACCAGCTTCAATAAACTGGTCTTTACACATTGTTGTCAAACTCAAATGTGAACAGCTTGAAATTAAAAACAAATAAAAGAGCAATAATTCTACTTTAAAGTGTCGACCAAATTATTGTAGTTAAATTAAAATGTAGTTAAACAATGTAGATGAAAATGTTTAAATGTTTCCAAATCTCTGATCTTCTTACTGTAATTAGTTTCTTACTGTGAGATAATATTTTGTGTGATTTATATGTTTTGGTGGTGGGAGCTGTGATTATGAAAGTTTCTGATGCTGATTTGTGTCTTCATATTTTCATTTAACAGGATATAATTGAGATAGATGTGATCCAGTATGAGGCTGAGGTCAAAGGTCATGACCAAGATATTTCTTACTAAAAGTTCTCGGCCAATCTCTCTCCTCATTGATCAGGAAATGGGTTTATTATCATTTAAAGACATGTGATCAAACCATAACAGGATAAGAATGGATGATGAGAAGTTATGATGGAGAAATTAATTGATTTCCACCAAGACAATTATTGTCCATAAATTGTCTTGCTTAAAAGGTTTTGACATGTTATAATTTACACTTAAAACTGCAATGTGCTAATTGTTTAATCAATTCAATGAAATATATGTGTGTGTGTGTGTGTGTGTGTGTGTTCAGTGAACTGTATCAGTCTCTGCAGTAGCTTCCAGCTGCAGCAGTCAGTTCAGTTTCTGTTCAGTCTGACTGAGGGAGGTTTTTGTACGACGCTTTTTCACTGTGTGAACACCCACTGACTGTTGGGATAATGGAGACTCTGACAGTAATAAACTGCTGCATCTTCAGCCTGAACTCCACTGATGGTCAGAGTGAAGTCAGAGTTTGATCCACTGCCTGTAAAACGACCTGGAATCCCTGATTCTCGAGTGGTAGCATCATAAATGAGAAGTTTAGGAGTTTCTCCATCTCTCTGTTGGTACCAGGCTAAACAGGGGTCAGAAGAAGAACTGCCACAATATTCAACAACATCCTGACTGGTCCTACAGCTGATGGTTGCGGAGCCTCCCAGAGCAGATCTCACTGCTGCAGGCTGAGTCACTGTGATCTGGCCTCTGGACTCTGAGGATACAGAGACAAAAACATAAAGCAGCGTCACAGTTTTGTGGGCTTCATTTCAGAGGGACGGATGTTCATAGAGGAGAGGAGTTTGATTCTCTGGACTTTACCTGTGAAGCAGCAGCAGAGGAGAGTCCAGATGAGGACGGAGATCAAAGTCATGTTTTTGATGAGGAGGATTTCTGTGGCTTCTGTTGTCATGAAGGACAGCTGTCAGTCATCCAGTGTTCAACTCTCAGGACTATAAACTCTCCCAGAGCACTGGAGCATGGTGCTGCTGATGCAAAGTGGCTCTCTATGGAAATGCTCTGACTGACTCCAACAGGGACTTGGATTACTCTGATCATGCTGTTTAATCAATGGATCAATGACGATATCAGAGTATTGATTAGGTTGTGTTAGTGATTATTTTTATGTGGTTTGGGCTTCATGTGTATTGACAGCTGTTTATTTCTCAGAATGCAATTTCTTATATTTAAATGTATTACCACAAAAAATGAAATAAATTGAATTTCAATTTATTATATATGAAATAAAATGACACATTCATGAAATTGGTGGCACTGTGTTGTTGTCAGTTTTTAAAGTAGGTTAGAAATTTTACAAACAAGAGACTGTTTCTGTAGAGTTTGTTGTGTTCAAAGTCAGAGAGCCGTGTCTCTCTACAGTCAGAGGTTTTTGTACGACGGCTCAGTCAGTTTGTATCACTGTGGTTGACTTTTGGTGGAGGTACCAGACTGGATGTTAACTGTAAGTACCTTTAACTTCTACAAGAACTCAAATTCATCATTTATTCTATTTTCAGTCAATAAATTCAGGCTTTACTTAAATATTTTGGCTGGTAGTTGAAATGTTCTATTTTTGCAGTGATCACTACAGGCTTCACTGTAATACAGATAAAATTCTGTCTGATGAAAAAACTCTTTAGTTACACAGAAACTTTAGTTTAGACAGTTTCTACATTCTTATCATTTATACTGTCCTTAAAAAGTACAGCTGCTTATTGAAGACAAGATTTTGACTCATAATTTTGTTCTTTGTCAAAATTCTGTTTCAAGACTTTGTAGAAAAAAATATTTTTTTATTTTTTATTTGAACGTAATGATTATATAATTTCATCTGCAGAAACCTGCAAGGCATTTATTTAGTGAGTGTATTATCTGGAAACATTTCATGTGTTTTACTCAATCTTCCTGTCAGACTAATGAATTTAATGACATGTCACATCCTCATTATAACCAGTGAATACCATAATATCACTGTAGCTGATTTAACCTCATATTAATTAATAGGATTAATTGTGTGAGTTGGAAAAAGTATTTCAGTGCTTAAAATCTTTGTCAGTGGTGAAGTCTGTCTGTTTTCATGGGTCAGTAGTGATGCCTGTGTAAATGAGGAGATTAAACACACACCGTCTCTTTAAAGTTTTGGCTTCAACTTAAAAATGTGGAAGATTAAATAAAAGTATTTCTGTCTTTCTGTAATGCTTCATATTTAATTCTGTAGCACTGATGTTTAAGTTTATTAACTAAAGTAGTCAAAGAGTTTTCAGCTTGAAACATTTTATCTTTAGTACTGAAACCTGTCTGTTGCCATGGTTCATCAGTGATGCCTGTCTGTTGCCATGGTTACTGAGTTTAGAGAGGGAAGTGAAACACTGAAGACCAGTTTCATCCAATCTGAGAAAGACCAACAGAACCAGCAGCCTGCTCTGCTGCAACCAACAGGGTGGAG
Source organism: Scomberomorus guttatus (assembly GCA_038419695.1). NCBI lineage: Eukaryota > Metazoa > Chordata > Actinopteri > Scombriformes > Scombridae > Scomberomorus > Scomberomorus guttatus. The sequence goes on from CM076461.1 coordinate 2,054,390, forward strand.
TTTATTTTGTCTTTGTATGAACTTTCTTCATGTTGTCTCTCTGTCTCCTCCTCCAGTGGGTCGAGTCGCCCCCACCCTGACGGTGCTGCCCCCCTCCAGCGAGGAGCTGCTGCAGGGGAAGGCCACGCTCATGTGTCTGGCCAACAAGGGCTTCCCCTCAGACTGGAGTCTGGCCTGGAAGGTGGACGGCAGCAGCAGCAGCTGGGAGGAGAGCAGGAGCCCCGGGGTGCTGCAGAAGGACGGCCACTACAGCTGGAGCAGCACCCTCAGGCTCTCTGCAGACCAGTGGAGGAAGGTGGGCTCTGTGACCTGTGAGGCCACCCAGGGCTCCCAGACTCCACTCTCAGAGACACTGAGGAGAGACCAGTGTTCCCAGTCCTGACCTGACTCACTGCTACTGGTTTTACTCTGCTACTGCTCTCACTCTGATCTCTGCAACTATCTCTCTCTTTTATTTCACATGTTTCACTAACAATATTTACTTGCTGGTTGTAATGTTTCAGGATTATTTCAGTATTTCCAGACAATAAAGATCTGTTCATCAAATCACTTGTTTTCATGTTTATTATTATAAATGTGTCTTAATGATTTTCTCTTCATGGTGACAGTAATGCTGTTAAATCCTGATAAAAACTGAGTTATAAATGTTGCAACTGCTCTATGAAGACTTCAGAAGGAAAATGTCAGATCACATAATGTTTTGCTGTATATTAGGAAAGTATTTACACTTAAATAAAACTCTTAGATATTATGTGATTAATGCTACACAGTCATGATGGTACTAAGTCCATAATTTGTTTTCATACTTTATATCAATGATTTGTTGGAGTTATTGCAGATTTGTCTGTAATAATAGACTTTTGTGACAAAATCCACAGTGGTCACATCTCAATGAAAAATCATCCAATCATCTCTTGTTACTGAAGAGTGTTAATGTACAGACTGTAATGTTGTTATTGTTTTAGCTGTTTCTAAAACAAATACACATTATCCTCAAAATTATTTCCTAAACCTGAAGTAAAAAGCAGGATATCATCAGCATAAAGAAACAAACACAAAGACAAACCAAAGAGATGGAAAAAAGAAAGAATTAACATATTAATTAAATACTCCATGAAATCCTTTTTGGTTTTAATCATAAATACTTTTTTTTGCTGGAATAAAAAAACACACAAAATGACTAAAATATGTCACATGAAATGATTATTAATTTTATAACACAAATTATAAGATTTGATCAAGATTACATTCTGCAATTCATTTTAAAACATGAGTAAGATTTAGTTTATATATAAAAAAATTAAATAAATAAATAACATTTATAGTTTGTTTTTACATGTTACAGTCAGGAGATTAAACTTACTAAAGAAGTGAAATTATAATTCATCAGAGGTTAGATTTGATGTTCAGCATAATGTTTCATACCCTGTTTTAATAAAAGTATTAAAAATATAATTTGTTTGTTGAATTACAGAATATTTAGTGTTGAAATGTTCAAAGTAAATTATTAAAACCTCTGTTGTTTTAGTTTGAGTGCAGCTGTTGAGTCAGATCAGTTCCTCTCCAGCTGAGGGAGGTTTTTGTACGACGTTGTATCACTGTGTGAACGGGAAGCTGTAACTCTGCTGACAGTAATAAACTCCTGAATCTTCAGCCTGAACTCCACTGATGGTCAGAGTGAAGTCAGTGTTTGATCCACTTCCAGTAAAACGACCTGAAACTCCAGACTGACGGTTTGTAGCATAATAAATCAGGAGTTTAGGAGCTTCTCCAGGTTTCTGAAGGTACCAGTGGAGGTAGCTACTAACACCTGAACTGGTTTTACATCTGATGGAGACAGTCTGTCCTGGAACAACAGACTGAGATCCAGGAGACTGAGTCAGGATGATTTGTCCTGATGAACCTGGAAAACATGAAAAAGAGGAGAAGGGTTATTGAGACAAATCCAGCTTGGAGAAAGATGATCAACATGAAAACAGAAGAGTATCATTTCTTTAACATGGAGAATAGATGGAAGAAGGTAAATGCTGCTTGTTTCAGTGTTTCTCCATCACAGCAGAACATCATTGTGGTGAACCTGGTTGCATCCTGAAGCAAAGTTTTCACAAGAGAGTCTCACCCTGAACAAGGAGCCCCAGGGTGCCCAGCAGTAGAGTCAGTGACATCATCATTGTGCTGCCGGCGTGTCAGTGGCTCTGAAAGGTCTGGACAGCCACTGATCAACACTGGCCTCTTAACGGCTGGGAGCAGAGAGGCAGGACAGATATGCAAACACACAGAGTCAGTGAACTGTAGCTGTCCTCAACATATCATGCTGTTTCCTCCTCACTGCTGGGAGAACTCAACATGTAGATTAAGAAACTAAAGATGTTGTCAGTTTTGATCCTTTAGTCCTCAACAATCAAATACTAACTGCAAATACTAACTTCTCATTTAATCATGTAAACATCCAACTGAGATTCATAACCGGCCACGAAGGAAGCAGAAAAACATTGTTACAGCAATAAATACAATAAAAACAATAAAAACAGGCCAAGAAAACTCACACACTACATTAAAAATCATATATAATACACAGTAAAAGTTACCTTGCGAGGCAGCTGGATTCATTAGATCAAGTGAGAATCCATCTTGTCAGGCTTCAAGTTCTGCGCTTGTGTCTGAACCACCGGTAGTTCGGACCAATCAGCATCCTATGAGGATTCTCCCATGATCTCGTGAATCCAGCTGCCTCGAAAGGTAAGACGGTGATAGATGGTGACAGACAGATGGTTCCTCCAGTCAGTTATTTTTTGAAAGTGTCTGCCCTTTTCCAAACAGTTTCCATGGACGTCTTCTCAGATGCTTCTGTGTAACAAACCATCTGGCGCGTCAGGTTAACAGTAAAACTGCACATACAGATATTTAAACTGAAAAAGCAGTTTTTAAGCAAATAACTGCATTCAACATAAAGTTACTTCCAGCAGTTTGACTTTGTAAAGTTGTAAAGGACCTGAGATTGAACATGGAGTATAAGACACTATCAGTGTTATACCTTTATATTAAAGTGCTGCCATTAATGCTGTTAACTACAATATACTTCTACACAGACTGCAGAGATATGTTGCTCTCTGTGTCACAGTGTTAAACTGGTTCAGTCTTTATCTCTTCAGTCTCCTTATCCTTTAATAGAAGGGGACATGGAATTGATTTTAATATATATCCAGATGATACATAACTGTACATTTTCACATCACAAAATAGTCTCCATCTTGTTCATAAACATGGTTCATTGTTGTGTTTATTATCAATTCTTGAATGTCACGAAAACGTTCAAGCAGCTGAAAAGAAACAAGACTAAAGGACTCCTTGTTGGAGCATCTTAAACTCTCAGACACTAAACATCAAATCCATTGCTGATGATCTTGACACACTGTGTCCAAACCTGAATTTGACCCTCTGCCCAAAAACACTTTGTTCATGACATGTACTGAATAGATTGTGGCACACGATACATCATGTTTGGTGTTTCTACAACATAAAATATGTGTTGGAGTGCAGATATGAAGCTTCAGTGTCCTGAGATTTCAGTCAAATCTGTGGACATTCATGTTTTATATATTGTGAGTTTGTTTTATGCCTCAATATCAGTGGATCTGACTCTGCTGGATGTTGTTGTGGGAGGTGGACTGTTTGAACTTCAGGAGGAAAACTGGTATACACACTATGAACAACATACATTTGTGTGTGTGTGTGTGTGTGTGTGTGTGTGTGTGTGTGTGTGTGTGTGTGTGTGTGTGTGTGTGTGTGTGTGTGTGTGTGTGTGTGTTCAGTGAACTGTATCAGTCTCTGCAGTAGCTTCCAGCTGCAGCAGTCAGTTCAGTTTCTGTTCAGTCTGACTGAGGGAGGTTTTTGTACGACGCTTTTTCACTGTGTGAACACAGCTTGACTGTTGATATAATGATAACTCTGACAGTAATAAACTGCTGCATCTTCAGCCTGAACTCCACTGATGGTCAGAGTGAAGTCAGAGTTTGATCCACTGCCTGTAAAACGATCTGGAGTCTCTGATTCTCGAGTGGTAGCCAAGTAAATGAGGAGTTTAGGAGCTTCTCCATCTTTCTGTTGATACCAGGCAAAACAGGGCTCAGAAGAAGAACTGCCACAATATTCACCAACATCCTGACTGGTCCTACAGCTGATGGTTGCGGAGCCTCCCAGAGCAGATCTCACTGCTGCAGGCTGAGTCACTGTGATCTGGCCTCTGGACTCTGAGGATACAGAGACAAAAACATAAAGCAGCGTCACAGTTTTGTGGGTTTCATTTCAGAGGGACGGATGTTCATAGAGGAGAGGAGTTTGATTCTCTGGACTTTACCTGTGAAGCAGCAGCAGAGGAGAGTCCAGATGAGGACGGAGATCAAAGTCATGTTTTTGATGAGGAGGATTTCTGTGGCTTCTGTTGTCATGAAGGACAGCTGTCAGTCATCCAGTGTTCAACTCTCAGGACTATAAACTCTCCCAGAGCACTGGAGCATGGTGCTGCTGATGCAAAGTGGCTCTCTATGGAAATGCTCTGACTGACTCCAACAGGGACTTGTTATCACTTATTTGCACAGTATTGCATGTACAATGATTTGAATAAGGGAACAAAATGAAAGTTAAGGCTGCAAGTTCACCAAATGCTTTAATAAGGTGCAGGGTTACATTTATTTTTTATTTATCTTTTTCATTAAAATGTTGCCAGTAAATTGTAAAGAGAGGAGATCCACTATCTATCTAGTAAAGCAAGAAATCTGTGTCTGTGTGTCTGTGTGTCCTTCACGTATCTCTTGAACTGTTGATCAGATGAACTCCACACTTGGCGGGTGTATGGCTGTGGAAATAAGGGAGTGCCGTATCGAATTCGGTGCAATTTAAACACGCGGCATGATAAACATTCATAAATTTCAACTCTGAATAAACAAACCATCAGCCGCTCTGCTCTGCAGCGATGAGGAGGAGCTTCTGGGCTCTGTGACTGCATGTCACGATCAGAACTTTACAACCCTGCCATGAGGGAGACGAGGGGGCGACATCCCTCTTCGTTTGATAACGTTAAAGTTCGGCTTTGTTGTGGGTTTCCTGACTCATTTTAAAAAAGACAAGAGAAAGAGAGAGAGAGGCTGAGCACACTTAGAGCACAAGTGAGCGACAGAGAGACAGGCTGGAAAGCTTCCTCTGAGAGAGAGAAAGCCTGTGAATCACAGAAATATGTTATTTTCTGATTGTTTCACAGCAGTTATGTTCTAAAGCACAAATAAACATCCATCAAACACTCAACAGGTGATTTACTGACACTCTTTTGGTGCAATTTGGACATGTGGCACATTTAATATTAATAAGCTTTGAATAAATATGCGAACAGTGAGCTGCTCAGCTCTGTGTCTGAGTGCAGCAGGGGCTGTTTGATATAAACACCATCACATCACAGCAGGGCGGGGCTTCTGGGCTGTGACTTGCTGAGTGGGACACAGGCACGCATCCCGCTCAGTTAAACTGCCCGAGAGAGAAGAACAAGCGCACACAGGAGAAAAACAACAGAGGCGCACGCGATAAAACTAGCCAATACGAACGCAGACACATTTGATTGGCAGCAGGTGAAGCTTCTGTATGGATTAAAACCATTGAATTTATTAAATCCTTATTGTTTTCATTGATACGTTTGTCAGTTGATACATATATATGTGGTTCTCAAGAAATAATAAGAAATCTGCTCTAGTTCAAAAAGGATGACGTCATGGCAAAAAGAAAATCATGGTGAGAATTTTATAAATTTAGTTGCTACGTACTCAGCCATAAAGATACAAATAGAAATGATTCCTTCTTTCCAGAATCCCTTTTATCCATAGGAAGAGTATATAATTGATTTGAAATTAACAATTAAATATTTAATATGAGTTTAGTCAAATTACTTTAGTGAATTGCAAACCTGACAACACTTTTTGTACATTTAAAAGAGAAGGGAGAGGAGCCAGATATCCTGCTTTAATTCCTGATCAGATTATGGGCTAAAAGAAGAGAAAATAAGGATATTTGTGTCCTCTGTAGTTGACATTTTGGTTTCGCATCTCTCCTCTTACTCATTTGCGTTAATAGATTGAAAAAAATAATCAACGTAGTCATGGTGACGTCAGCCATTAGTTTGTGGAGAGCCGTTTTGAAGCCTTGAGTTTGGCGATTTGACTGTCGCCATATTTGATTTATGGAGCCAGAAGTGATCATATTTGGATGGGAGGGTGGAGCTGACCCTAGCGCTAACCGCTATTGCTAATTTTTTGCTAGCAAAAAACAGGCTTAAAACCATTACAAACAAAATGTACTTACTGGAAAAACAGAACAACCGACCCCTTAGGGGGTCTTTTAGTTCAACCAAATGCTGAACAAGACTTTTTAAGGCGACCAAAATGTTACATGTTGCCATGGTAGCAACTTGTCAATCACAGGGTAGCCACGCCCTAAAGCATACCCTGCTCTATCGTTGATTTTACTCTAAATAGGACCATAATTTACTAAATGAACATGATGATGTATTGAAGAAGACTTGACACCAGCGATTGAGACCATAAACTCATCAGGAAAGTGTTTACTGAGGTAATTAATCAAGTGAGAAGTATGTTAATTATCTCATAGACTTCCATACAATCAGACTTCTTTTTGGAGCCAGTGAAGTCGCCCCCTGCTGGCCATTAGAGAGAATGCAGGTTTAAGGCACTTCTGCATTGGCTTCACTTTTCAGACCAGGAGCTACCTGCTTGTTTGAGTTAGCCTATTAATTACTGCTGTACTGTAAAGAGGACATCCTGGACTTTCCAGTGATACCACATGGGTAGGGGTGGGATGGTGACAACTTCCTCTTCCTTTCAGCACAAAATGGCTTCTATGTCAACAAGCACATTTCATGGAAAGAGAAAGGAGAAGTCAAATATTGTTTAGTTATTGATATTTTTACAATGATATTCATATATTTTCTTGTTTATTAACATGTCAGGAATTCTGTAGTGAGGTCTGAGAGAAGTTTATTTATTTGTGAGTTGAAATAATAGCCCATTTATGAATGTCCTCTATAGTGGACACCAGCATGATCTTAATGTCTTTCATATTTCCAAAATAACTGAGGGAGATTCAGATGTAGATTTGTCAGATGAGGAAAATGCTGAGGATGAGTCTGAGCCTGTTGAGGTAGAGAGCTCTGAAGAAGAGGCAGGAGGCTCATCAGATGAGCTGACAGTCACAAAGCAAGATGAAAGGCGTCGGCCAATGTGGGCCAGGACTCCCACATATGGTTTATTATTTCCAGGATAACCATGAATAATATTTATCCCCAGTAAAATTATACCAATACTTCATTGTTGATGGCAGCATATTGATGGTAGCTCTGTATTCCAAATTATATTTTTACAATCAATAACTTAACTACTATACACATTTCAATGTCATCAGGGGAGGTGAAAGTGAAATGCTTATTCAATTGATTACATATGGAAAATGAATGACACCTGTGCTACCTGGGCCTCCTGGATGAACTTACAACTTGTGCAAATTGGAGTCCAACTCAGTACTTTTCCCAGGACATCAAAGCAAAGTCTTTGAAGACTTTCACAAATCAAAGACATATTCAGATTAGAGGAGTATCTCTGAATACCACAATTTGCCTCAAAATAAGTAAAAAACTACAAAATGAAATAAAGTTAAATATGTTGTTAGTTTAAGGTGGTTGTATAGCTGGAAAACTTTAAATTTTGTATTGTCAAGTTTGACTGTTTTTCCACATTAAAATGGTTTTTGAAAAAGTCTAAATTGTGAAATGTTTCTTTTATTCTAAAATAAAAAAAACTGAATTGGAAGACACCAGCCGCCTTAGATTCATGTTCGATATCACAGATGTATGTGTGAATTGTCTAATAGCTTAATCTGAAAGTTTTGTGTGTCGTGAATGTGTGTGTGTGTGTGTGTGTGTGTGTGTGTGTGTGTGTGTGTGTGTGTGTGTTCAGTGAACTGTATCAGTCTCTGCAGTAGCTTCCAGCTGCAGCAGTCAGTTCAGTTTCTGTTCAGTCTGACTGAGGGAGGTTTTTGTACGACGCTTTTTCACTGTGTGAACACCCACTGACTGTTGGGATAATGGAGACTCTGACAGTAATAAACTGCTGCATCTTCAGCCTGAACTCCACTGATGGTCAGAGTGAAGTCAGAGTTTGATCCACTGCCTGTAAAACGACCTGGAATCCCTGATGCTCGAGTGGTAGCAAAGTAAATAAGCAGTTTAGGAGTTTCTCCATCTTTCTGTTGGTACCAGGCTAAATTGTACCCATTAAAAACCCCCTGACTGGTCCTACAGCTGATGGTTGCGGAGCCTCCCAGAGCAGATCTCACTGCTGCAGGCTGAGTCACTGTGATCTGGCCTCTGGACTCTGAGGATACAGAGACAAAAACATAAAGCAGCGTCACAGTTTTGTGGGCTTCATTTCAGAGGGACGGATGTTCATAGAGGAGAGGAGTTTGATTCTCTGGACTTTACCTGTGAAGCAGCAGCAGAGGAGAGTCCAGATGAGGACGGAGATCAAAGTCATGTTTTTGATGAGGAGGATTTCTGTGGCTTCTGTTGTCATGAAGGACAGCTGTCAGTCATCCAGTGTTCAACTCTCAGGACTATAAACTCTCCCAGAGCACTGGAGCATGGTGCTGCTGATGCAAAGTGGCTCTCTATGGAAATGATCTGACCAGGGGTGCTGGATTCTTTTCAGAAGTGCAGGGTCCAAAAATTGTGTGTGTTTGTGTGTGTCTGTGTTTGTGTGTGTGTGTGTGTGTGTGTTAAGGCCTTTTCGCGGACAGCTGTGGACGTGCACATGGTTCCGTTCATACTTCTTAGGGGTCCGCAGACACAAACGCATCCCACATGTGTGCATTTCTGAACAGGGTTGCAGCGTGATAACTTTCCAGAGTTGTCAGTATTAGTAGTGGGGTGGCTGGGGGGGCAGGGGGGAAAGTGGGTAGGGGGTTTTAGGCTTATCTTGGACTTTTAGCTACTTAAAAATGTCCTGACAGCTCTGATGGAGCTCAGGATTCATCCATAAGGGCTGCTTCATTACAGACAATTCTACCATATAAACCTGGAATCTGTGTTATGTGCAGCACCATATTTCTCCAACAGAGACTTGGATTCCTCTGATGATGCTGTTTAATCAATGGATTAATCAAGTTATCAGAGTATTGATTAGGTTGTGTCAGTGATTGTTTTTATGTTATTTGGGCTTCATGTGTATTGACAGCTGTTTTTTTTTTTTTGTTTCAGAATGTATTTTCTTATATTTAAATGTATTACCACAAGAAAATAATATAAATTGAATTTAAAATAAATATAAATGAAATAAAATGACACATTCATGAAATTTGTGGCACTGTGTCAGTTTTCAAATTAGCTTAAATATTTTACAAACAGAGACTAATTTTGTTGAGTTTGTTGTGTTCAAAGTCAGAGAGCCGTGTCTCTCTACAGTCAGAGGTTTTTGTACGACGGCTCAGTCAGTTTGTATCACTGTGGTACACGTTCGGTGGAGGAACCAGACTGGATGTTGGAAGTAAGTTAAACCTTTTAAAGTATTTTATTAAATCCTGAGTGATATTTACTTTTTTGCACATACGTTTTCTCTAGAAATTGAAATATCTGATTTTACATTTTCCCTTCTAATTTTTGATGTACAGTTGTCCACCAGCAACAAAAATAGAGCTTTATGTTTGAAATTTAAATGATGAATCAATATATTCTAAATGTTTCGTCCACAGTAGAAATCATGTAATATTTTAGATTAAGGATGAAATTTGAGGACTTGTAGTTTTAGTTGAGTCTGACAAAGTCAGAGAGCCGTGTCTCTCTACAGTCAGAGGTTTTTGTACGACGGCTCAGTCAGTTTGTATCACTGTGGTTGACTTTTGGTGGAGGAACCAGACTGGATGTTGGAAGTAAGTTTCTACTGAAATACTAAATATAATATTGTAAAGTCATGTTTAAAATTCAGTTTCTGAATGTTTGCAGAAGATAAAAATATCATTTTTATTTACATCACTTGTAATATTCATGTTTGTATTTCTCCTGCTTTACCATGGAGGATAACTCAGAGCAGCTTCACTAAACATTTCTTTACACATTCCTGTCATACTGACATTTAATAACTTGAAGTGTAGAAAAGATGAAGCTTCAGTTGTATTTTAAAAATGTGAGCGATGATTTAATTTCAACTCAGCGAGTGTTTTAATATGAATTAAGTGTAATTTGTTCAAATACAATTGAGCAGAGTGAAGATAAAGATGAATATTTGAAAATGTGCAAAATCTCTGATCTCTGTATTGTGACATGTATTGTTGGAAATTTAGTTTGAAATCATTTGAACAGTTTGCTAAATGATGTTTGAAATCAGATGGTGGTTAGTTCATCTTCTTCATTTGTTTCTAAGTACTGTAATTTAATGCTTTGTTCAGATTTTTGATGATTTGGATAAGAAAGTTGTATAATCTGCTTCTTTTATTTCCAGTGTAGTTTGATATATTTCAGGTCAAACAGTACGATGACTCTTTCTGTGCTGATCTGCATGAGAGGTTTCTTAAAGGGAAGTGAAACAATGTGTGAGTGAGTGACTGGTGGAGCAGAAAAAACATCTGACACAAACTCCTTAAAGGGGAAAATCCACTCTCACACAGTAAAGGTGTCTGATTGGCTGGTGTTTGATTGACAGCTGTGTGGTCCCTGTCCTCTAATCTGATTGGTGTCTCCTAGGTGATGTCCGTCCCACCCTGACGGTGCTGCCCCCCTCCAGCGAGGAGCTGCAGCAGGGGAAGGCCACGCTCATGTGTCTGGCCAACAAGGGCTTCCCCTCAGACTGGAGTCTGGCCTGGAAGGTGGACGGCAGCAGCAGCAGCAGCAGCAGCAGCAGCTGGGAGGAGAGCAGGAGCCCCGGGGTGCTGCAGAAGGACGGCCACTACAGCTGGAGCAGCACCCTCAGGCTCTCTGCAGACCAGTGGAGGAAGGTGGGCTCTGTGACCTGTGAGGCCACCCAGGGCTCCCAGACTCCACTCTCAGAGACACTGAGGAGAGACCAGTGTTCCCAGTCCTGACCTGACTCACTGCTACTGGTTTTACTCTGCTACTGCTCTCACTCTGATCTCTGCAACTATCTCTCTCTTTTATTTCACATGTTTCACTAACAATATTTACTTGCTTGTTGTAATGTTTCAGGATTATTTCAGTATTTCCAGACAATAAAGATCTGTTCATCAAATCACTTGTTTTCATGTTTATTATTATAAATGTGTCTTAATGATTTTCTCTTCATGGTGACAGTAATGCTGTTAAATCCTGATAAAAACTGAGTTATAAATGTTGCAACTGCTCTATGAAGACTTCAGAAGGAAAATGTCAGATCACATAATGTTTTGCTGTATATTAGGAAAGTATTTACACTTAAATAAAACTCTTAGATATTATGTGATTAATGCTACACAGTCATGATGGTAGTAAGTCCATAATTATTTTTCATACTTTATATCAATGATTTGTTGGAGTTATTGCAGATTTGTCTGTAATAATAGACTTTTGTGACAAAATCCACAGTGGTCACATCTCAATGAAAAATCATCCAATCATCTCTTGTTACTGAAGAGTGTTAATGTACAGACTGTAATGTTGTTATTGTTTTAGCTGTTTCTAAAACAAATACACATTATCCTCAAAATTATTTCCTAAACCTGAAGTAAAAAGCAGGATATCATCAGCATAAAGAAACAAACACAAAGACAAACCAAAGAGATGGAAAAAAAGAAAGAATTAACATATTAATTAAATACTCCATGAAATCCTTTTTGGTTTTAATCATAAATACTTTTTTTGCTGGAATAAAAAACACACAAAATGACTAAAATATGTCACATGAAATGATTATTAATTTTATAATAAATTATAAGATTTGATCAAGATTACATTCTGTAATTCATTTTAAAACATGAGTAAGATTTAGTTTCTATATAAAAAAATCAAATAAATAAATAACATTTATAGTTTTAGTGTTTACATGTTACAGTCAGGAGATTAAACTTACTAAAGAAGTGAAATTATAATTCATCGGAGGTTAGATTTGATGTTCAGCATAATGTTTCATACCCTGTTTTAATGAAAGTATTAAAAATATAATTTGTTTGTTTAATTACAGAATATTTAGTGTTGAAATGTTCAAAGTAAATTATTAAAACCTCTGTTGTTTTAGTTTGAGTGCAGCTGTTGAGTCAGATCAGTTCCTCTCCAGCTGAGGGAGGTTTTTGTACGACGTTGTATCACTGTGTGAACGAGCTGTAACCCTGCTGACAGTAATAAACTCCTGAATCTTCAGCCTGAACTCCACTGATGGTCAGAGTGAAGTCAGTGTTTGATCCACTTCCAGTAAAACGACCTGAAACTCCAGACTGACGGCTTGTAGCATAATAAATCAGGAGTTTAGGAGCTTCTCCAGGTTTCTGAAGGTACCAGTGGAGCCAGTTACTAACACCTGAACTGGTTTTACATCTGATGGAGACAGTCTGTCCTGGAACAACAGACTGAGATCCAGGAGACTGAGTCAGGATGATTTGTCCTGATGAACCTGGAAAACATGAAAAAGAGGAGAAGGGTTATTGAGACAAATCCAGCTTGGAGAAAGATGATCAACATGAAAACAGAAGAGTATCATTTCTTTAACATGGAGAATAGATGGAAGAAGGTAAATGCTGCTTGTTTCAGTGTTTCTCCATCACAGCAGAACATCATTGTGGTGAACCTGGTTGCATCCTGAAGCAAAGTTTTCACAAGAGAGTCTCACCCTGAACAAGGAGCCCCAGGGTGCCCAGCAGTAGAGTCAGTGACATCATCATTGTGCTGCCGGCGTGTCAGTGGCTCTGAAAGGTCTGGACAGCCACTGATCAACACTGGCCTCTTAACGGCTGGGAGCAGAGAGGCAGGACAGATATGCAAACACACAGAGTCAGTGAACTGTAGCTGTCCTCAACATATCATGCTGTTTCCTCCTCACTGCTGGGAGAACTCACTGTCATTTGTAGCCGATACCTCAGATTTTTACGTTGTACATACTGTAAATAATTAGATGTAGACCTGCTGATGTAATTGACGGCTTGTTTTGGGACTCACACCTGTGTTGAATCAGGTGGAGTTTATATACGGACCTTCTTGGTCAAATGCTGAGTATTACCTGATGAAGACGTCATGTCAAAACGTCGTAGGTGCACTCAATAAAACATTTTTGGGAAAATAATTCAGGGGACTTGTTGATGTTAAAGCACCTGATATAATATGTGAACATACAGTATATACACAACATTAAGGCCTATCAAAAAATGGAGAAAATGTAGGACTTTTTAAAAGGTTTTTTAAATTTTGAAAGACATGTTTACAATATCTGACACATGGAATATGTAGACTCACAAGTAACTGTGCTGTAAGTGTGTCGGTGATGAGTGAGCTTCAACTTTCTGAGTCGGGCTTCTCCTTTAACAAGCTAAACTTTGTTAACACCAGGCATGATGTCTCAATGAATAACCTTTGGCTACTGGACTGTAGAGATCTTGATAGGTCCACTGTCTCTCTCATAAATCTGCTGCTGACATCACTGTGTGTCGAAACCCTGCAGAGGTTATTCAAAACCTTCCAAACTGTCAACCATGCAAAAGTCTTACGGGACCCGAAGCTGAAACCGAGGGGGCTATTTGGGGGACATTTTAACATCAGAAGCATTACTGCAAAGAGCTATCAGCTAACTCATCTTCTGTCTGACTCAAATCTGGACTTTCTCTGTCTGACCGAAAAATGGTTGAAACAAATAACTCCTGTGAGTGTGTTCACGGTGCCCGGATACCAATGTTTGAGACGAGATAGACCAAATTCCACCTAGAACAACGAGTAAAAGGCCCAACTAGGATTGTAAAATGCTCCAGTACACAAATGGATGTGATATTTACTGACAAACCAGAAAGAATAACTAAAAGTTAGAATTTAATCACTGGCTTATCAGGTCATAACCTAACCCTATGTACGAGAAAAGTGACTAAAAATAGATTTAGGACCGCAGCAACTAAGACAATGATCCTTCGGTGCATACCCAGAGCTAAGCAAGAAGAAGATCAAACAGATCAAATCTAAAAATCTAAATAATTTACTGTGGTTTAATGAAAATTGGTGCAAACTGATGAAATCTAGAGATGCTGCAGTAAGGAAGGCAATTAAACTAGAAGAGACACTGACATGCTGATTTATAAAGGTTTAAGGAACAAAGTTATCCAAGAGCTAAGAGAAGCTAAATCTAGTTTTTATCTCAATATATTGAATGAGGTAAAATCTGAAAAAAACATTGATAATCTCACAAGGAAAGTTAACTGAAGATCATCTTACTGTTGCTTCTGTCTCTAATATTGTTTTCTTGAGTCTGTATATGAGCCAGGAAAAAACTTTACCAAAAGGAAACTGGATATTGTTCCTATAGATGCTACAGGCCAGGTTTTCGAGCTGGTAGAGACTAATGAGTTACAAGTAAACAAAATCATCAGCTCCTTAAAAAGCTCCAAAAGCAGAGATGCTTTCCAATTTGACAGCATGTTTGTTAAATCACACAAAGATATTTTAACTCCCCCCATTGCTCATTTAATTAACTGGTCTTTTAAACACAGCTCCTTTCCTGATGACTGGAAATGTGTCATTGTCTTTATACTTTACATCAAACTACACAAAGTTTGAATAAGAATAAACCTGAGAGGAAAAAACTATCTCTGTATTTACAGTCAGTTGTTATCATGGGCTCATCAGTGTGGAGTGTTTGCTGTCTTTAATGCATTTGGTTCACAGACACAGTTTGTTCAGTGACATGTAATGTATGAATTGCTCAACACAATAAATGATGATCATGATGATCTGCAGACGTTGATGCTACATATATTATGGCTCTGCTAGATGTGATTGACACTTTTACTACCTTTATTTATGTTATCAGTCAGTGTCATTGAGATACAGATCTGTTGTGACAAGAGAGACCAGAGAGCAAGAAACAATTATGGTCAGAAAACCAAACAACCAGCATACAAGAACAACACGTCTAAAGTCAGACAACCAACAATAAAGCAACAATTACAATTCATATAAATTATTACAGGAATCATGGAAACATCAGATAAAGCTTCAAAATCTTCAAGAGGAATGAAAGAATCTAGCTTGGGGCAGTTTGCAGTTCATTTAATTTGAACAGATGAAGAGTAGCTGCAGCAAATTCTGCCAAGTTTACTATGTACTTTAGTTTACTAGATTTAAATGAGAGAAGACGTGAGGTAGTTTGGAAGCTTTTACAGTTGACATTTATGAGTGAACATCATCAGATGATTATTCTGTCTTGTCAGTTATGAAGTTCATCCAACTTTTTTTATACAGAGAAAGATGATGAGTGTGAAAGGTGCCATACCATAATGTGATGAAGAGGATTGAACAGCTGAGGTGATGATGAGGCAGCATGAAAGAACAGAATGTCTCTGTTTGATAGATTTGACATTTCTGAGTCAAGATGAATATTTGTATGACTCAGTAAGAGGTTGTTGAGGTGGGAGGTGGACTGTTTGAACTTCAGGAGGAAAACTGATAGAGACACTATGAACATCATAAATCACCTGTGTGTGTGTGTGTGTGTGTGTGTGTGTGTGTGTGTGTGTGTGTGTGTGTGTGTGTGTGTGTGTGTGTGTGTGTGTGTGTGTGTGTGTGTGTGTGTGTGTGTGTGTGTTCAGTGAACTGTATCAGTCTCTGCAGTAGCTTCCAGCTGCAGCAGTCAGTTCAGTTTCTGTTCAGTCTGACTGAGGGAGGTTTTTGTACGACGCTTTTTCACTGTGTGAACACATTCTGACTGTTGATAAAATGATACTTCTGACAGTAATAAACTGCTGCATCTTCAGCCTGAACTCCACTGATGGTCAGAGTGAAGTCAGAGTTTGATCCACTGCCTGTAAAACGATCTGGAGTCTCTGATTCTCGCTCATCAGCTGCATAAATAAGCAGTTTAGGAGCTTCTCCATCTTTCTGTTGGTACCAGGCTAAACAGGGGTCAGAATAAGAACTGCCACAATATTCAACAACATCCTCACTGGTCCTACAGCTGATGGTTGCGGAGCCTCCCAGAGCAGATCTCACTGCTGCAGGCTGAGTCACTGTGATCTGGCCTCTGGACTCTGAGGATACAGAGACAAAAACATAAAGCAGCGTCACAGTTTTGTGGGCTTCATTTCAGAGGGACGGATGTTCATAGAGGAGAGGAGTTTGATTCTCTGGACTTTACCTGTGAAGCAGCAGCAGAGGAGAGTCCAGATGAGGACGGAGATCAAAGTCATGTTTTTGATGAGGAGGATTTCTGTGGCTTCTGTTGTCATGAAGGACAGCTGTCAGTCATCCAGTGTTCAACTGTCAGGACTATAAACTCTCCCAGAGCACTGGAGCATGGTGCTGCTGATGCAAAGTGGCTCTCTATGGAAATGCTCTGACTGACTCCAACAGGGACTTGGATTACTCTGATCATGCTGGTTAATCAATGGATCAATGATGATATCAGAGTATTGATTAGGTTGTGTTAGTCATTATTTTTATGTGGTCAAATTCATCATTTATTCTATTTTCAGTCAATAAATTCAGGCTTTACTTAAATATTTTGGCTGGTAGTTGAAATGTTCTATTTTTGCAGTGATCACTACAGGCTTCACTGTAATACAGATAAAATTCTGTCTGATGAAAAAACTCTTTATTTATACTGTTCTTAAAAAGTACAGCTGCTTATTGAAGACAAGATTTTGACTCATAATTTTGTTCTTTGTCAAAATTCTGTTTCAAGACTTTGTAGGAAAAAATATTTTTTTTATTTTTTATTTGAACGTAATGATTATATAATTTCATCTGCAGAAACCTGCAAGGCATTTATTTAGTGAGTGTATTATCTGGAAACATTTCATGTGTTTTACTCAATCTTCCTGTCAGACTAATGAATTTAATGACATGTCACATCCTCATTATAACCAGTGAATACCATAATATCACTGTAGCTGATTTAACCTCATATTAATTAATAGGATTAATTGTGTGAGTTGGAAAAAGTATTTCAGTGCTTAAAATCTTTGTCAGTGGTGAAGTCTGTCTGTTTTCATGGGTCAGTAGTGATGCCTGTGTAAATGAGGAGATTAAACACACACCGTCTCTTTAAAGTTTTGGCTTCAACTTAAAAATGTGGAAGATTAAATAAAAGTATTTCTGTCTTTCTGTAATGCTTCATATTTAATTCTGTAGCACTGATGTTTAAGTTTATTAACTAAAGTAGTCAAAGAGTTTTCAGCTTGAAACATTTTATCTTTAGTACTGAAACCTGTCTGTTGCCATGGTTCATCAGTGATGCCTGTCTGTTGCCATGGTTACTGAGCTCAGAGAGGGAAGTGAAACACTGAAGACCAGTTTCATCCAATCTGAGAAAGACCAACAGAACCAGCAGCCTGCTCTGCTGCAACCAACAGGGTGGAGTTTATTTTGTCTTTGTATGAACTTTCTTCATGTTGTCTCTCTGTCTCCTCCTCCAGTGGGTCGAGTCGCCCCCACCCTGACGGTGCTGCCCCCCTCCAGTGAGGAGCTGCTGCAGGGGAAGGCCACGCTCATGTGTCTGGCCAACAAGGGCTTCCCCTCAGACTGGAGTCTGGCCTGGAAGGTGGACGGCAGCAGCAGCAGCAGCAGCAGCAGCAGCTGGGAGGAGAGCAGGAGCCCCGGGGTGCTGCAGAAGGACGGCCACTACAGCTGGAGCAGCACCCTCAGGCTCCCTGCAGACCAGTGGAGGAAGGTGGGCTCTGTGACCTGTGAGGCCACCCAGGGCTCCCAGACTCCACTCTCAGAGACACTGAGGAGAGACCAGTGTTCCCAGTCCTGACCTGACTCACTGCTACTGGTTTTACTCTGCTACTGCTCTCACTCTGATCTCTGCAACTATCTCTCTCTTTTATTTCACATGTTTCACTAACAATATTTACTTGCTTGTTGTAATGTTTCAGGATTATTTCAGTATTTCCAGACAATAAAGATCTGTTCATCAAATCACTTGTTTTCATGTTTATTATTATAAATGTGTCTTAATGATTTTCTCTTCATGGTGACAGTAATGCTGTTAAATCCTGATAAAAACTGAGTTATAAATGTTGCAACTGCTCTATGAAGACTTCAGAAGGAAAATGTCAGATCACATAATGTTTTGCTGTATATTAGGAAAGTATTTACACTTAAATAAAACTCTTAGATATTATGTGATTAATGCTACACAGTCATGATGGTAGTAAGTCCATAATGTCTTTTCATATTTTACAGCAATATCATCATAATTGTTGCTGGAGTCACTTCAGATTTGTCTGTAATAATAGACTCTTCTGTGAAAAAATCTATAGTTTTAGATTTTAATGAAAAATCATCCAATCATCTCTTGTTACTGAAGTGTGTTAATGCAAAGAGTCTAATATTTTTATTTTTTCAGATGTATTCAAAGAATATGCATAATCTTTTTTAAAAAAATTACAAAACACTCAGAAATATGTTTTACATCTGAAATAAAAAATCAGCATAAAGAGATAAAATCTGATCTGACAGTTTTACAAACTGCTTCTGCTGAAGAGCTGAAACACAAAGACAAACAAAAGAGATGAAAAAGGGAAAGAAATCAAATATGAATTAATCCCAAACTCAATAAAATGTTTTTGGGTTCATACTTTTTTGCTGTAATAGAAAACAAGCAAAATGATGAAAATATGTCACATTAGTAATTTTCCAACACAAATGATCGTAGATTTTATCACATTTTGTAATTTATTTCTAAAATTTGTATGTTTGAGTATCTATGAAAAATGGCAAGAGATCAAATAAATAAATAATAACAGTTTTACTGTTCATGTGTTGTAGTCAGTAGATTAAACTTATTAAAGAATAAAATTTTTACTTTAGATTTGATGTTCAGCCAAATGTTTCATATTCTGCATTAATAAAAGTATTAAAAATAAATAGTTTTTGGTTAAATAAAGAATATTTAGTGTTGAAATGTTCAAAGTAAATTATTAAAACCTCTGTTGTTTTAGTTTGAGTGCAGCTGTTGAGTCAGATCAGTTCCTCTCCAGCTGAGGGAGGTTTTTGTACGACGTTGTATCACTGTGTGAACGGTCTGCTGTAACCCTGCTGACAGTAATAAACTCCTGAATCTTCAGCCTGAACTCCACTGATGGTCAGAGTGAAGTCAGTGTTTGATCCACTTCCAGTAAAACGATCTGAAACTCCAGACTGACGGTTTGTAGCATAAGAAATCAGGAGTTTAGGAGCTTCTCCAGGTTTCTGAAGGTACCAGTGGAGGAAGCTACTAACATCTGAACTGGTTTTACATCTGATGGAGACAGTCTGTCCTGGAACAACAGACTGAGATCCAGGAGACTGAGTCACAGTGATTTGTCCTGATGAACCTGGAAAACATGAAAAAGAGGAGAAGGGTTATTGAGACAAATCCAGCTTGGAGAAAGATGATCAACATGAAAACAGAAGAGTATCATTTCTTTAACATGGAGAATAGATGGAAGAAGGTAAATGCTGCTTGTTTCAGTGTTTCTCCATCACAGCAGAACATCATTGTGGTGAACCTGGTTGCATCCTGAAGCAAAGTTTTCACAAGAGATTCTCACCCTGAACAAGGAACCCCAGGGTGCCCAGCAGTAGAGTCAGTGACATCATCATTGTGCTGCCGGCGTGTCAGTGGCTCTGAAAGGTCTGGACAGCCACTGATCAACACTGGCCTCTTAACGGCTGGGAGCAGAGAGGCAGGACAGATATGCAAACACACAGAGTCAGTGAACTGTAGCTGTCCTCAACATATCATGCTGTTTCCTCCTCACTGCTGGGAGAACTCAACATGTAGATTAAGAAACTAAAGATGTTGTCAGTTTTGATCCTTTAGTCCTCAACAATCAAATACTAACTGCAAATTATCTTTGAAGTGAAATCATTTTTTCTGATTTGATCAGATCAAAGTCTGACTGAGATTAAATCTTACCATGAAGGCAGCACAAAAACATTGTTACAGCAAGAAATACAATACAGACAACAAAGAAAACTGTCACACACTACATTAAAATCATATACAGTATAATATACAGTAAAAGTGCACATACATATTTAAACATTTGAAGAAATAGTGTGTGTGAGAGGTGAGTTTATCCATCAGTATCCAAAACTATGGATATAATATTATAAATATAATATTAATTATAAAGCGGGGAGTTAAAATCTTGCAATCTGATTGGTTGATAACTATGGTATAATTGTATACTACAGCTATGATGTTTAATGTCCTTTTACGGTTCTATTTTTAATTATCTCTCTGCAGCTACAGTTAAAATGTTGCCTGCAATCTGTAAGCAAGCAGGGACGGTGCAGAGCTCCACCAGCCGCCTTCGAGGCTTTTGGATGCCTTGAAGCAGGAGAGATAATGTCCGTAAGCAGGCACAAAGGTTATTGGCGGTATATCGTAATATACCACCATCAGTGAGATATTGTTTAAATATATACAGAAGCTACTGGAGAGTAATTCTGGAAACTTCTCAGACTGTTGAATGTTCTGAACTAAATATCAGGAACTCAAACTAAATCACATCCTGTTCTCGCTCTGCTCATTCAGCAGTGCTTTGTGGGTTGTGAGACTCTTTGTGTTTGTTCTTTTGGTTTCCTGTGTTGCTCTTCTGTTCAGTCCTTTTGCTCACTTGGTTTTGCTTTTTCATGTTGTTTGAGTTGTTTCTTGGACAGACTATTAGATTACTGGTTAGCTTGTAGTTGTGGGTTCCTAGGTTCATTTATTCAGAGACAGTTTGGTTTATGCTGGGTTGTTGAGTGGTGTTTTCTGGGTTTTGGTTTGCTCTGTGTTTCCCTTGTGTGTTCTTCACTCCTCCTGTGTCCATGTGCTCCTCCTCTCACCTGTTCTGCATTACCCTCGTTAGCTCTGCCCTGCTCCCAGTGTCTTTCCCAGCCAATCACTCCCAGCCTGCCCTCGTGTCTAGTCACCTGTTCCCCATTCCCTTATTAGGTCAGTTAGTATTTAAGTCTCAGTTTGGGAGTCAGTCTTTGTTGGATCCTCTGTTAAAGCTGCTGATCACACTGATATCAGCTGTGTTAGATATAAAAACTAATGGAATCACTGGTTAATTCACTGACAGACTTCATTCAGTCAGTGTTGCTGTGAGCTCAGTTTGGGTTTACAGCAGGTCACTGTACATACCTGCTGCTACATGACATATATGTAAGGTCTCCACTACATAACTCATCATTCTGTTTTAAATACTGTCTTATGTAGAACTTTCAAGACTGTAAACATACAATATTAGTCAAAGAATGTGATTTTTCTGCTGCTTCTTGTGCGGTCAGGTTATTTAACAAAATCTTGCTTTAATATTTCACCCACTTGTTTTAGCCGCCTTCCTTCCAGTTTTTGGCTTTGTTGACGTCTAATTCCTGCCTCTGTTGCTACAGTATAAATCCTGTCTCACAGATTGTTATATGAATGTAAACTGCTTGAGTTTAGATTTGTAGATTTGTGAGTCATAATGTCCACAGATGAGTGATGCAGGAATGATAAAGAACTGCAGTGAAGTACTGACAAGGTTTTGTTCTTTTTCTGTTAGTAAAAGTCTCATTTGGTGAAAGAACCACAGTTTATGTCCTCAAATGGAAACATGGGTTTTAACTGTGTGTGTGTGTGTGTGTGTGTGTGTGTGTGTTCAGTGAACTGTATCAGTCTCTGCAGTAGCTTCCAGCTGCAGCAGTCAGTTCAGTTTCTGTTCAGTCTGACTGAGGGAGGTTTTTGTACGACGCTTTTTCACTGTGTGAACACATACTGACTGTTGATTTCATGATAACTCTGACAGTAATAAACTGCTGCATCTTCAGCCTGAACTCCACTGATGGTCAGAGTGAAGTCAGTGTTTGATCCACTGCCTGTAAAACGACCTGGAATCCCTGATGCTCGATGCTTAGCCAAGTATATAAGCAGTTTAGGTGCTTCTCCATCTCTCTGTTGGTACCAGGCTAAATAGTGGTATGGGCTACTGTAATAAACATCCTGACTGGTCCTACAGCTGATGGTTGCGGAGCCTCCCAGAGCAGATCTCACTGCTGCAGGCTGAGTCACTGTGATCTGGCCTCTGGACTCTGAGGATACAGAGACAAAAACATAAAGCAGCGTCACAGTTTTGTGGGCTTCATTTCAGAGGGACGGATGTTCATAGAGGAGAGGAGTTTGATTCTCTGGACTTTACCTGTGAAGCAGCAGCAGAGGAGAGTCCAGATGAGGACGGAGATCAAAGTCATGTTTTTGATGAGGAGGATTTCTGTGGCTTCTGTTGTCATGAAGGACAGCTGTCAGTCATCCAGTGTTCAACTCTCAGGACTATAAACTCTCCCAGAGCACTGGAGCATGGTGCTGCTGATGCAAAGTGGCTCTCTATGGAAATGCTCTGACTCACTAACAGAATCATCACATTTCTCAAGTAGTATTTTTTATTGCTTGCAGTAATGCTGATATTCTCTTTATGTTAAAAAAATAGACATATTCTACAAATCTACAAATGTGTCCAAAGCAGCATATAATTTAAAGAATGACTGCTGTCACATGTTACTGTGTTCAATCTACAGACACTGAGTTTGTCTCACTGTATATTCACAGGGATTTCATCTTTTCTTCTCACCATTTTACACATAAATGATGGTATTTTTAAAGCATGTCAAAGTAAAGGATGAAAGGACATTTTAACAGACGTATTGAGTCTGTTCTACATGGTGTCTTTCACATCTGTCCTGCTGGATTACTCTGATGATGCTGTTTGATCAATGGATCAATCAACTTTAAAAATATTGATATATTTATTTTTATGTGGTTTGGGCTTTTTTCAGAATGTATTTTGTTCTTCCCAAATGTATCACCACAAGAAAGTCATGAAATTTGTGGCACTGTGTTGTTGTCAGTTTTCAAATTAACTTAAAAATTTCACAAATTCAGACTAATTTTGGTGAGTTTGTTTGTTTCAAAGTCAGAGAGCCGTGTCTCTGTACAGTCAGAGGTTTTTATACGACGGCTTTTTGTTTGTATCACTGTGGTTGACTTTTGGTGGAGGACAGACTGGATGTTGGACGTAAGTTCTCCACAAATATGACATTTAATTTTGACATTTACTGCCTTTAATGTGGTTTAATTTGTTTAAATAGATACACATATATATGTAATAGTTACAAATATCCTCTGTGTTGATTTATATCACTTAAATTCTCTTCTGTTTTAATTTCACCACTTTAATCATGGAGTAACTCAGACCAGCTTCAATAAACTGGTCTTTACACATTGTTGTCAAACTCAAATGTGAACAGCTTGAAATTAAAAACAAATAAAAGAGCAATAATTCTACTTTAAAGTGTCGACCAAATTATTGTAGTTAAATTAAAATGTAGTTAAACAATGTAGATGAAAATGTTTAAATGTTTCCAAATCTCTGATCTTCTTACTGTAATTAGTTTCTTACTGTGAGATAATATTTTGTGTGATTTATATGTTTTGGTGGTGGGAGCTGTGATTATGAAAGTTTCTGATGCTGATTTGTGTCTTCATATTTTCATTTAACATGATATAATTGAGATTGATGTGATCCAGTATGAGGCTGAGGTCAAAGGTCATGACCAAGACATTTCTTACCAAAAGTTCCCGGCCAATCTCTCTCCTCATTGGTCAGGAAATGGGTTCATTATTATTTAAAGACATGTGATCAAACCATAACAGGATGAGAATGGATGATGAGAAGCTGTGATGGAGAAATTAATTGATTTCCACCAAGACAATTATTGTCCATAAATTGTCTTGCTTAAAAGGTTTTGACATATTATAATTTACACTTAAAACTGCAATGTGCTAATTGTTTAATCAATTCAATTGTGTGTGTGTGTGTGTGTGTGTGTTCAGTGAACTGTATCAGTCTCTGCAGTAGCTTCCAGCTGCAGCAGTCAGTTCAGTTTCTGTTCAGTCTGACTGAGGGAGGTTTTTGTACGACGCTTTTTCACTGTGTGAACACAGCTTGACTGTTGATAGCATGGAAACTCTGACAGTAATAAACTGCTGCATCTTCAGCCTGAACTCCACTGATGGTCAGAGTGAAGTCAGAGTTTGATCCACTGCCTGTAAAACGATCTGGAATCCCTGATGCTCGAGTGGTAGCATAGTAAATGAGAAGTTTAGGAGCTTCTCCATCTTTCTGTTGATACCAGGCAAAACAGGGCTCAGAAGAAGAACTGCCACAATATTCACCAACATCCTCACTGGTCCTACAGCTGATGGTTGCGGAGCCTCCCAGAGCAGATCTCACTGCTGCAGGCTGAGTCACTGTGATCTGGCCTCTGGACTCTGAGGATACAGAGACAAAAACATAAAGCAGCGTCACAGTTTTGTGGGCTTCATTTCAGAGGGACGGATGTTCATAGAGGAGAGGAGTTTGATTCTCTGGACTTTACCTGTGAAGCAGCAGCAGAGGAGAGTCCAGATGAGGACGGAGATCAAAGTCATGTTTTTGATGAGGAGGATTTCTGTGGCTTCTGTTGTCATGAAGGACAGCTGTCAGTCATCCAGTGTTCAACTCTCAGGACTATAAACTCTCCCAGAGCACTGGAGCATGGTGCTGCTGATGCAAAGTGGCTCTCTATGGAAATGCTCTGACTGACTCCAACAGGGACTTGGATTACTCTGATCATGCTGTTTAATCAATGGATCAATGACGATATCAGAGTATTGATTAGGTTGTGTTAGTGATTATTTTTATGTGGTTTGGGCTTCATGTGTATTGACAGCTGTTTATTTTTCAGAATGCAATTTCTTATATTTAAATGTATTACCACAAAAAATGAAATAAATTGAATTTCAATTTATTATATATGAAATAAAATGACACATTCATGAAGTTGGTGGCACTGTGTTGTTGTCAGTTTTTAAAGTAGGTTAGAAATTTTACAAACAAGAGACTGTTTCTGTAGAGTTTGTTGTGTTCAAAGTCAGAGAGCCGTGTCTCTCTACAGTCAGAGGTTTTTGTACGACGGCTCAGTCAGTTTGTATCACTGTGGTTGACTTTTGGTGGAGGAACCAGACTGGATGTTAACTGTAAGTACCTTTAACTTCTACAAGAACTCAAATTCATCATTTATTCTATTTTCAGTCAATAAATTCAGGCTTTACTTAAATATTTTGGCTGGTAGTTGAAATGTTCTATTTTTGCAGTGATCACTACAGGCTTCACTGTAATACAGATAAAATTCTGTCTGATGAAAAAACTCTTTAGTGACACAGAAACTTTAGTTTAGACAGTTTCTACATTCTTATCATTTATACTGTCCTTAAAAAGTACAGCTGCTTATTGAAGACAAGATTTTGACTCATAATTTTGTTCTTTGTCAAAATTCTGTGTCAAGACTTTGTAGAAGAAAATATTTTTTATTTGAACGTAATGATTATATAATTTCATCTGCAGAAACCTGCAAGGCATTTATTTAGTGAGTGTATTATCTGGAAACATTTCATGTGTTTTACTCAATCTTCCTGTCAGACTAATGAATTTAATGACATGTCACATCCTCATTATAACCAGTGAATACCATAATATCACTGTAGCTGATTTAACCTCATATTAATTAATAGGATTAATTGTGTGAGTTGGAAAAAGTATTTCAGTGCTTAAAATCTTTGTCAGTGGTGAAGTCTGTCTGTTTTCATGGGTCAGTAGTGATGCCTGTGTAAATGAGGAGATTAAACACACACCGTCTCTTTAAAGTTTTGGCTTCAACTTAAAAATGTGGAAGATTAAATAAAAGTATTTCTGTCTTTCTGTAATGCTTCATATTTAATTCTGTAGCACTGATGTTTAAGTTTATTAACTAAAGTAGTCAAAGAGTTTTCAGCTTGAAACATTTTATCTTTAGTACTGAAACCTGTCTGTTGCCATGGTTCATCAGTGATGCCTGTCTGTTGCCATGGTTACTGAGCTCAGAGAGGGAAGTGAAACACTGAAGACCAGTTTCATCCAATCTGAGAAAGACCAACAGAACCAGCAGCCTGCTCTGCTGCAACCAACAGGGTGGAGTTTATTTTGTCTTTGTATGAACTTTCTTCATGTTGTCTCTCTGTCTCCTCCTCCAGTGGGTCGAGTCGCCCCCACCCTGACGGTGCTGCCCCCCTCCAGCGAGGAGCTGCAGCAGGGGAAGGCCACGCTCATGTGTCTGGCCAACAAGGGCTTCCCCTCAGACTGGAGTCTGGCCTGGAAGGTGGACGGCAGCAGCAGCAGCAGCAGCAGCAGCAGCTGGGAGGAGAGCAGGAGCCCCGGGGTGCTGCAGAAGGACGGCCACTACAGCTGGAGCAGCACCCTCAGGCTCCCTGCACACCAGTGGAGGAAGGTGGGCTCTGTGACCTGTGAGGCCACCCAGGGCTCCCAGACTCCACTCTCAGAGACACTGAGGAGAGACCAGTGTTCCCAGTCCTGACCTGACTCACTGCTACTGGTTTTACTCTGCTACTGCTCTCACTCTGATCTCTGCAACTATCTCTCTCTTTTATTTCACATGTTTCACTAACAATATTTACTTGCTTGTTGTAATGTTTCAGGATTATTTCAGTATTTCCAGACAATAAAGATCTGTTCATCAAATCACTTGTTTTCATGTTTATTATTATAAATGTGTCTTAATGATTTTCTCTTCATGGTAACAGTAATGCTGTTAAATCCTGATTAAAAACTGAGTTATAAATGTTGCAACTGCTCTATGAAGACTTCAGAAGGAAAATGTCAGATCACATAATGTTTTGCTGTATATTAGGAAAGTATTTACACTTAAATAAAACTCTTAGATATTATGTGATTAATGCTACACAGTCATGATGGTACTAAGTCCATAATTTGTTTTCATACTTTATATCAATGATTTGTTGGAGTTATTGCAGATTTGTCTGTAATAATAGACTTTTGTGAAAAAAATCCACAGTGGTCACATCTCATTGAAAAATCATCCAATCATCTCTTGTTACTGAAGAGTGTTAATGTACAGACTGTAATGTTGTTATTGTTTTAGCTGTTTCTAAAACAAATACACATTATCCTCAAAATTATTTCCTAAACCTGAAGTAAAAAGCAGGATATCATCAGCATAAAGAAACAAACACAAAGACAAACCAAAGAGATGGAAAAAAGAAAGAATTAACATATTAATTAAATACTCCATGAAATCCTTTTTGGTTTTAATCATAAATACTTTTTTTGTTGGAATAAAAAACACACAAAATGACTAAAATATGTCACATGAAATGATTATTAATTTTATAACACAAATTATAAGATTTGATCAAGATTACATTCTGTAATTCATTTTAAAACATGAGTAAGATTTAGTTTATATATAAAAAAATCAAATAAATAAATAACATTTATAGTTTGTGTTTACATGTTACAGTCAGGAGATTAAACTTACTAAAGAAGTGAAATTATAATTCATCAGAGGTTAGATTTGATGTTCAGCATAATGTTTCATACCCTGTTTTAATGAAAGTATTAAAAATATAATTTGTTTGTTTAATTACAGAATATTTAGTGTTGAAATGTTCAAAGTAAATTATTAAAACCTCTGTTGTTTTAGTTTGAGTGCAGCTGTTGAGTCAGATCAGTTCCTCTCCAGCTGAGGGAGGTTTTTGTACGACGTTGTATCACTGTGTGAACGGGAATCTGTTACTCTGCTGACAGTAATAAACTCCTGAATCTTCAGCCTGAACTCCACTGATGGTCAGAGTGAAGTCAGTGTTTGATCCACTTCCAGTAAAACGACCTGAAACTCCAGACTGACGGTTTGTAGAATAATAAATCAGGAGTTTAGGAGCTTCTCCAGGTTTCTGAAGGTACCAGTGGAGGTAGCCATAAACATCTGAACTGGTTTTACATCTGATGGAGACAGTCTGTCCTGGAACAACAGACTGAGATCCAGGAGACTGAGTCACAGTGATTTGTCCTGATGAACCTGGAAAACATGAAAAAGAGGAGAAGGGTTATTGAGACAAATCCAGCTTGGAGAAAGATGATCAACATGAAAACAGAAGAGTATCATTTCTTTAACATGGAGAATAGATGGAAGAAGGTAAATGCTGCTTGTTTCAGTGTTTCTCCATCACAGCAGAACATCATTGTGGTGAACCTGGTTGCATCCTGAAGCAAAGTTTTCACAAGAGAGTCTCACCCTGAACAAGGAGCCCCAGGGTGCCCAGCAGTAGAGTCAGTGACATCATCATTGTGCTGCCGGCGTGTCAGTGGCTCTGAAAGGTCTGGACAGCCACTGATCAACACTGGCCTCTTAACGGCTGGGAGCAGAGAGGCAGGACAGATATGCAAACACACAGAGTCAGTGAACTGTAGCTGTCCTCAACATATCATGCTGTTTCCTCCTCACTGCTGGGAGAACTCAACATGTAGATTAAGAAACTAAAGATGTTGTCAGTTTTGATCCTTTAGTCCTCTAGAATCAAATACTAACTGCAAATTATCTTTGAAGTGAAATCATTTTTTCTGATTTGATCAGATCAAAGTCTGACTGAGATTAAATCTTACCATGAAGGCAGCACAAAAACATTGTTACAGCAAGAAATACAATAAATACAACAAAGAAAACTGTCACACACTACATTAAAATCATATACAGTATAATATACAGTAAAAGTGCACATACATATTTAAACATTTGAAGAAATAGTGTGTGTGAGAGGTGAGTTTATCCATCAGTATCCAAAACTATGGATATAATATTATAAATATAATATTAATTATAAAGCGGTGAGTTAAAATCTTGCAATCTGATTGGTTGATAACTATGGTATAATTGTATACTACAGCTATGATGTTTAATGTCCTTTTACGGTTCTATTTTTAATTATCTCTCTGCAGCTACAGTTAAAATGTTGCCTGCAATATGTAAGCAAGCAGGGACGGTGCAGAGCTCCACCAGCCGCCTTCGAGGCTTTTGGATGCCTTGAAGCAGGAGAGATAATGTCCGTAAGCAGGCACAAAGGTTATTGGCGGTATATCGTAATATACCACCATCAGTGAGATATTGTTTAAATATATACAGAAGCTACTGGAGAGTAATTCTGGAAACTTCTCAGACTGTTGAATGTTCTGAACTAAATATCAGGAACTCAAACTAAATCACATCCTGTTCTCGCTCTGCTCATTCAGCAGTGCTTTGTGGGTTGTGAGACTCTTTGTGTTTGTTCTTTTGGTTTCCTGTGTTGCTCTTCTGTTCAGTCCTTTTGCTCACTTGGTTTTGCTTTTTCATGTTATTTGAGTTGTTTCTTGGACAGACTATTAGATTACTGGTTAGCTTGTAGTTGTGGGTTCCTAGGTTCATTTATTCAGAGACAGTTTGGGTTATGCTGGGTTGTTGAGTGGTGTTTTCTGGGTTTTGGTTTGCTCTGTGTTTCCCTTGTGTGTTCTTCACTCCTCCTGTGTCCATGTGCTCCTCCTCTCACCTGTTCTGCATTACCCTCGTTAGCCCTGCCCTGCTCCCAGTGTCTTTCCCAGCCAATCACTCCCAGCCTGCCCTCGTGTCTAGTCACCTGTTCCCCATTCCCTTATTAGGTCAGTTAGTATTTAAGTCTCAGTTTGGGAGTCAGTCTTTGTTGGATCCTCTGTTAAAGCTGCTGATCACACTGATATCAGCTGTGTTCGATATAAAAACTAATGGAATCACTGGTTAATTCACTGACAGACTTCATTCAGTCAGTGTTGCTGTGAGCTCAGTTTGGGTTTACAGCAGGTCACTGTACATACCTGCTGCTACATGACATATATGTAAGGTCTCCACTACATAACTCATCATTCTGTTTTAAATACTGTCTTATGTAGAACTTTCAAGACTGTAAACATACAATATTAGTCAAAGAATGTGATTTTTCTGCTGCTTCTTGTGCGGTCAGGTTATTTAACAAAATCTTGCTTTAATATTTCACCCACTTGTTTTAGCTGCCTTGCTTCCAGTTTTTGGCTTTGTTGACGTCTAATTCCTGCCTCTGTTGCTACAGTATAAATCCTGTCTCACAGATTGTTATATGAATGTAAACTGCTTGAGTTTAGATTTGTAGATTTGTGAGTCATAATGTCCACAGATGAGTGATGCAGGAATGATAAAGAACTGCAGTGAAGTACTGACAAGGTTTTGTTCTTTTTCTGTTTGTAAAAGTCTCATTTGGTGAAAGAACCACAGTTTATATCCTCAAATGGAAACATGGGTTTTAACTGTGTGTGTGTGTGTGTGTGTGTGTGTGTGTGTGTTCAGTGAACTGTATCAGTCTCTGCAGTAGCTTCCAGCTGCAGCAGTCAGTTCAGTTTCTGTTCAGTCTGACTGAGGGAGGTTTTTGTACGACGCTTTTTCACTGTGTGAACACATCCTGACTGTTGATATAATGATAACTCTGACAGTAATAAACTGCTGCATCTTCAGCCTGAACTCCACTGATGGTCAGAGTGAAGTCAGAGTTTGATCCACTGCCTGTAAAACGATCTGGAGTCTCTGATTCTCGCTCATCAGCTGCATAAATAAGCAGTTTAGGAGTTTCTCCATCTCTCTGTTGGTACCAGGCTAAACAGGGGTCAGAATAAGAACTGCCACAATATTCAACAACATCCTCACTGGTCCTACAGCTGATGGTTGCGGAGCCTCCCAGAGCAGATCTCACTGCTGCAGGCTGAGTCACTGTGATCTGGCCTCTGGACTCTGAGGATACAGAGACAAAAACATAAAGCAGCGTCACAGTTTTGTGGGCTTCATTTCAGAGGGACGGATGTTCATAGAGGAGAGGAGTTTGATTCTCTGGACTTTACCTGTGAAGCAGCAGCAGAGGAGAGTCCAGATGAGGACGGAGATCAAAGTCATGTTTTTGATGAGGAGGATTTCTGTGGCTTCTGTTGTCATGAAGGACAGCTGTCAGTCATCCAGTGTTCAACTCTCAGGACTATAAACTCTCCCAGAGCACTGGAGCATGGTGCTGCTGATGCAAAGTGGCTCTCTATGGAAATGCTCTGACTGACTCCAACAGGGACTTGGATTACTCTGATGATGCTGTTTAATTAATGGATCAATGACGATATCAGAGTATTGATTAACTATGTGTCAGTGATCATTTTTATGTGTTTTATTTGTGTTCTGTAAACAGATTGTTTTCAGAAATGTCTGTTGAGATTAATGTTACATCTACAACACTCAGTTTTAATTCAAGACATAATTAGAAATACATTAAACATGAAAGAAAATGATTAATTTTAATTTTTTGACACACTGTTATATATTTTCATATTAGACAGCTGTGTTTGACAGACTGAGACTGTTTCTGTAGAGTTTGTTGTGTTCAAAGTCAGAGAGCCGTGTCTCTCTACAGTCAGAGGTTTTTGTACGACGGCTCAGTCAGTTTGTATCACTGTGGTTGACTTTTGGTGGAGGAACCAGACTGGATGTTAACTGTAAGTACCTTTAACTTCTACAAGAACTCAAATTAATCATTTATTCTATTTTCAGTCAATAAATTCAGGCTTTACTTAAATATTTTGGCTGTAATACAGATAAAATTCTGTCTGATGAAAAAACTCTTTAGTGACACAGAAACTTTAGTTTAGACAGTTTCTACATTCTTATCATTTATACTGTTCTTAAAAAGTACAGCTGCTTATTGAAGACAAGATTTTGACTCATAATTTTGTTCTTTGTCAAAATTCTGTTTCAAGACTTTGTAGAAGAAAATATTTTTTATTTGAACGTAATGATTATATAATTTCATCTGCAGAAACCTGCAAGGCATTTATTTAGTGAGTGTATTATCTGGAAACATTTCATGTGTTTTACTCAATCTTCCTGTCAGACTAATGAATTTAATGACATGTCACATCCTCATTATAACCAGTGAATACCATAATATCACTGTAGCTGATTTAACCTCATATTAATTAATAGGATTAATTGTGTGAGTTGGAAAAAGTATTTCAGTGCTTAAAATCTTTGTCAGTGGTGAAGTCTGTCTGTTTTCATGGGTCAGTAGTGATGCCTGTGTAAATGAGGAGATTAAACACACACCGTCTCTTTAAAGTTTTGGCTTCAACTTAAAAATGTGGAAGATTAAATAAAAGTATTTCTGTCTTTCTGTAATGCTTCATATTTAATTCTGTAGCACTGATGTTTAAGTTTATTAACTAAAGTAGTCAAAGAGTTTTCAGCTTGAAACATTTTATCTTTAGTACTGAAACCTGTCTGTTGCCATGGTTCATCAGTGATGCCTGTCTGTTGCCATGGTTACTGAGCTCAGAGAGGGAAGTGAAACACTGAAGACCAGTTTCATCCAATCTGAGAAAGACCAACAGAACCAGCAGCCTGCTCTGCTGCAACCAACAGGGTGGAGTTTATTTTGTCTTTGTATGAACTTTCTTCATGTTGTCTCTCTGTCTCCTCCTCCAGTGGGTCGAGTCGCCCCCACCCTGACGGTGCTGCCCCCCTCCAGCGAGGAGCTGCTGCAGGGGAAGGCCACGCTCATGTGTCTGGCCAACAAGGGCTTCCCCTCAGACTGGAGTCTGGCCTGGAAGGTGGACGGCAGCAGCAGCAGCAGCAGCAGCAGCAGCTGGGAGGAGAGCAGGAGCCCCGGGGTGCTGCAGAAGGACGGCCACTACAGCTGGAGCAGCACCCTCAGGCTCCCTGCAGACCAGTGGAGGAAGGTGGGCTCTGTGACCTGTGAGGCCACCCAGGGCTCCCAGACTCCACTCTCAGAGACACTGAGGAGAGACCAGTGTTCCCAGTCCTGACCTGACTCACTGCTACTGGTTTTACTCTGCTACTGCTCTCACTCTGATCTCTGCAACTATCTCTCTCTTTTATTTCACATGTTTCACTAACAATATTTACTTGCTTGTTGTAATGTTTCAGGATTATTTCAGTATTTCCAGACAATAAAGATCTGTTCATCAAATCACTTGTTTTCATGTTTATTATTATAAATGTGTCTTAATGATTTTCTCTTCATGGTAACAGTAATGCTGTTAAATCCTGATTAAAAACTGAGTTATAAATGTTGCAACTGCTCTATGAAGACTTCAGAAGGAAAATGTCAGATCACATAATGTTTTGCTGTATATTAGGAAAGTATTTACACTTAAATAAAACTCTTAGATATTATGTGATTAATGCTACACAGTCATGATGGTAGTAAGTCCATAATTTGTTTTCATACTTTATATCAATGATTTGTTGGAGTTATTGCAGATTTGTCTGTAATAATAGACTTTTGTGAAAAAAATCCACAGTGGTCACATCTCATTGAAAAATCATCCAATCATCTCTTGTTACTGAAGAGTGTTAATGTACAGACTGTAATGTTGTTATTGTTTTAGCTGTTTCTAAAACAAATACACATTATCCTCAAAATTATTTCCTAAACCTGAAGTAAAAAGCAGGATATCATCAGCATAAAGAAACAAACACAAAGACAAACCAAAGAGATGGAAAAAAGAAAGAATTAACATATTAATTAAATACTCCATGAAATCCTTTTTGGTTTTAATCATAAATACTTTTTTTGTTGGAATAAAAAACACACAAAATGACTAAAATATGTCACATGAAATGATTATTAATTTTATAACACAAATTATAAGATTTGATCAAGATTACATTCTGTAATTCATTTTAAAACATGAGTAAGATTTAGTTTATATATAAAAAAATCAAATAAATAAATAACATTTATAGTTTGTGTTTACATGTTACAGTCAGGAGATTAAACTTACTAAAGAAGTGAAATTATAATTCATCAGAGGTTAGATTTGATGTTCAGCATAATGTTTCATACCCTGTTTTAATGAAAGTATTAAAAATATAATTTGTTTGTTTAATTACAGAATATTTAGTGTTGAAATGTTCAAAGTAAATTATTAAAACCTCTGTTGTTTTAGTTTGAGTGCAGCTGTTGAGTCAGATCAGTTCCTCTCCAGCTGAGGGAGGTTTTTGTACGACGTTGTATCACTGTGTGAACGGGAATCTGTTACTCTGCTGACAGTAATAAACTCCTGAATCTTCAGCCTGAACTCCACTGATGGTCAGAGTGAAGTCAGTGTTGTATCCACTTCCAGTAAAACGACCTGAAACTCCAGACTGACGGTTTGTAGCTTCATAAATCAGGAGTTTAGGAGCTTCTCCAGGTTTCTGAAGGTACCAGTGGAGGTAGCTACTAACACCTGAACTGGTTTTACATCTGATGGAGACAGTCTGTCCTGGAACAACAGACTGAGATCCAGGAGACTGAGTCAGGATGATTTGTCCTGATGAACCTGGAAAACATGAAAAAGAGGAGAAGGGTTATTGAGACAAATCCAGCTTGGAGAAAGATGATCAACATGAAAACAGAAGAGTATCATTTCTTTAACATGGAGAATAGATGGAAGAAGGTAAATGCTGCTTGTTTCAGTGTTTCTCCATCACAGCAGAACATCATTGTGGTGAACCTGGTTGCATCCTGAAGCAAAGTTTTCACAAGAGAGTCTCACCCTGAACAAGGAGCCCCAGGGTGCCCAGCAGTAGAGTCAGTGACATCATCATTGTGCTGCCGGCGTGTCAGTGGCTCTGAAAGGTCTGGACAGCCACTGATCAACACTGGCCTCTTAACGGCTGGGAGCAGAGAGGCAGGACAGATATGCAAACACACAGAGTCAGTGAACTGTAGCTGTCCTCAACATATCATGCTGTTTCCTCCTCACTGCTGGGAGAACTCAACATGTAGATTAAGAAACTAAAGATGTTGTCAGTTTTGATCCTTTAGTCCTCAACAATCAAATACTAACTGCAAATTATCTTTGAAGTGAAATCATTTTTTCTGATTTGATCAGATCAAAGTCTGACTGAGATTAAATCTTACCATGAAGGCAGCACAAAAACATTGTTACAGCAAGAAATACAATACAGACAACAAAGAAAACTGTCACACACTACATTAAAATCATATACAGTATAATATACAGTAAAAGTGCACATACATATTTAAACATTTGAAGAAATAGTGTGTGTGAGAGGTGAGTTTATCCATCAGTATCCAAAACTATGGATATAATATTATAAATATAATATTAATTATAAAGCGGTGAGTTAAAATCTTGCAATCTGATTGGTTGATAACTATGGTATAATTGTATACTACAGCTATGATGTTTAATGTCCTTTTACGGTTCTATTTTTAATTATCTCTCTGCAGCTACAGTTAAAATGTTGCCTGCAATCTGTAAGCAAGCAGGGACGGTGCAGAGCTCCACCAGCCGCCTTCGAGGCTTTTGGATGCCTTGAAGCAGGAGAGATAATGTCCGTAAGCAGGCACAAAGGTTATTGGCGGTATATCGTAATATACCACCATCAGTGAGATATTGTTTAAATATATACAGAAGCTACTGGAGAGTAATTCTGGAAACTTCTCAGACTGTTGAATGTTCTGAACTAAATATCAGGAACTCAAACTAAATCACATCCTGTTCTCGCTCTGCTCATTCAGCAGTGCTTTGTGGGTTGTGAGACTCTTTGTGTTTGTTCTTTTGGTTTCCTGTGTTGCTCTTCTGTTCAGTCCTTTTGCTCACTTGGTTTTGCTTTTTCATGTTATTTGAGTTGTTTCTTGGACAGACTATTAGATTACTGGTTAGCTTGTAGTTGTGGGTTCCTAGGTTCATTTATTCAGAGACAGTTTGGTTTATGCTGGGTTGTTGAGTGGTGTTTTCTGGGTTTTGGTTTGCTCTGTGTTTCCCTTGTGTGTTCTTCACTCCTCCTGTGTCCATGTGCTCCTCCTCTCACCTGTTCTGCATTACCCTCATTAGCTCTGCCCTGCTCCCAGTGTCTTTCCCAGCCAATCACTCCCAGCCTGCCCTCGTGTCTAGTCACCTGTTCCCCATTCCCTTATTAGGTCAGTTAGTATTTAAGTCTCAGTTTGGGAGTCAGTCTTTGTTGGATCCTCTGTTAAAGCTGCTGATCACACTGATATCAGCTGTGTTAGATATAAAAACTAATGGAATCACTGGTTAATTCACTGACAGACTTCATTCAGTCAGTGTTGCTGTGAGCTCAGTTTGGGTTTACAGCAGGTCACTGTACATACCTGCTGCTACATGACATATATGTAAGGTCTCCACTACATAACTCATCATTCTGTTTTAAATACTGTCTTATGTAGAACTTTCAAGACTGTAAACATACAATATTAGTCAAAGAATGTGATTTTTCTGCTGCTTCTTGTGCGGTCAGGTTATTTAACAAAATCTTGCTTTAATATTTCACCCACTTGTTTTAGCTGCCTTGCTTCCAGTTTTTGGCTTTGTTGACGTCTAATTCCTGCCTCTGTTGCTACAGTATAAATCCTGTCTCACAGATTGTTATATGAATGTAAACTGCTTGAGTTTAGATTTGTAGATTTGTGAGTCATAATGTCCACAGATGAGTGATGCAGGAATGATAAAGAACTGCAGTGAAGTACTGACAAGGTTTTGTTCTTTTTCTGTTTGTAAAAGTCTCATTTGGTGAAAGAACCACAGTTTATGTCCTCAAATGGAAACATGGGTTTTAACTGTGTGTGTGTGTGTGTGTGTGTGTGTGTGTGTGTGTTCAGTGAACTGTATCAGTCTCTGCAGTAGCTTCCAGCTGCAGCAGTCAGTTCAGTTTCTGTTCAGTCTGACTGAGGGAGGTTTTTGTACGACGCTTTTTCACTGTGTGAACACATACTGACTGTTGATATCATGATAACTCTGACAGTAATAAACTGCTGCATCTTCAGCCTGAACTCCACTGATGGTCAGAGTGAAGTCAGAGTTTGATCCACTGCCTGTAAAACGATCTGGAGTCTCTGATTCTCGCTCATCAGCTGCATAAATAAGCAGTTTAGGAGCCTCTCCATCTCTCTGTTGGTACCAGGCTAAACAGGGGTCAGAATAAGAACTGCCACAATATTCAACAACATCCTCACTGGTCCTACAGCTGATGGTTGCGGAGCCTCCCAGAGCAGATCTCACTGCTGCAGGCTGAGTCACTGTGATCTGGCCTCTGGACTCTGAGGATACAGAGACAAAAACATAAAGCAGCGTCACAGTTTTGTGGGCTTCATTTCAGAGGGACGGATGTTCATAGAGGAGAGGAGTTTGATTCTCTGGACTTTACCTGTGAAGCAGCAGCAGAGGAGAGTCCAGATGAGGACGGAGATCAAAGTCATGTTTTTGATGAGGAGGATTTCTGTGGCTTCTGTTGTCATGAAGGACAGCTGTCAGTCATCCAGTGTTCAACTCTCAGGACTATAAACTCTCCCAGAGCACTGGAGCATGGTGCTGCTGATGCAAAGTGGCTCTCTATGGAAATGCTCTGACTGACTCCAACAGGGACTTGGATTACTCTGATCATGCTGTTTAATCAATGGATCAATGACGATATCAGAGTATTGATTAGGTTGTGTTAGTCATTATTTTTATGTGGTTTGGGCTTCATGTGTATTGACAGCTGTTTATTTCTCAGAATGCAATTTCTTATATTTAAATGTATTACCACAAAAAATGAAATAAATTGAATTTCAATTTATTATATATGAAATAAAATGACACATTCATGAAATTGGTGGCACTGTGTTGTTGTCAGTTTTTAAAGTAGGTTAGAAATTTTACAAACAAGAGACTGTTTCTGTAGAGTTTGTTGTGTTCAAAGTCAGAGAGCCGTGTCTCTCTACAGTCAGAGGTTTTTGTACGACGGCTCAGTCAGTTTGTATCACTGTGGTTGACTTTTGGTGGAGGAACCAGACTGGATGTTAACTGTAAGTACCTTTAACTTCTACAAGAACTCAAATTCATCATTTATTCTATTTTCAGTCAATAAATTCAGGCTTTACTTAAATATTTTGGCTGGTAGTTGAAATGTTCTATTTTTGCAGTGATCACTACAGGCTTCACTGTAATACAGATAAAATTCTGTCTGATGAAAAAACTCTTTATTTACACAGAAACTTTAGTTTAGACAGTTTCTACATTCTTATGATTTATACTGTCCTTAAAAAGTACAGCTGCTTATTGAAGACAAGATTTTGACTCATAATTTTGTTCTTTGTCAAAATTCTGTTTCAAGACTTTGTAGAAGAAAATATTTTTTATTTGAACGTAATGATTATATAATTTCATCTGCAGAAACCTGCAAGGCATTTATTTAGTGAGTGTATTATCTGGAAACATTTCATGTGTTTTACTCAATCTTCCTGTCAGACTAATGAATTTAATGACATGTCACATCCTCATTATAACCAGTGAATACCATAATATCACTGTAGCTGATTTAACCTCATATTAATTAATAGGATTAATTGTGTGAGTTGGAAAAAGTATTTCAGTGCTTAAAATCTTTGTCAGTGGTGAAGTCTGTCTGTTTTCATGGGTCAGTAGTGATGCCTGTGTAAATGAGGAGATTAAACACACACCGTCTCTTTAAAGTTTTGGCTTCAACTTAAAAATGTGGAAGATTAAATAAAAGTATTTCTGTCTTTCTGTAATGCTTCATATTTAATTCTGTAGCACTGATGTTTAAGTTTATTAACTAAAGTAGTCAAAGAGTTTTCAGCTTGAAACATTTTATCTTTAGTACTGAAACCTGTCTGTTGCCATGGTTCATCAGTGATGCCTGTCTGTTGCCATGGTTACTGAGCTCAGAGAGGGAAGTGAAACACTGAAGACCAGTTTCATCCAATCTGAGAAAGACCAACAGAACCAGCAGCCTGCTCTGCTGCAACCAACAGGGTGGAGTTTATTTTGTCTTTGTATGAACTTTCTTCATGTTGTCTCTCTGTCTCCTCCTCCAGTGGGTCGAGTCGCCCCCACCCTGACGGTGCTGCCCCCCTCCAGCGAGGAGCTGCTGCAGGGGAAGGCCACGCTCATGTGTCTGGCCAACAAGGGCTTCCCCTCAGACTGGAGTCTGGCCTGGAAGGTGGACGGCAGCAGCAGCAGCTGGGAGGAGAGCAGGAGCCCCGGGGTGCTGCAGAAGGACGGCCACTACAGCTGGAGCAGCACCCTCAGGCTCCCTGCAGACCAGTGGAGGAAGGTGGGCTCTGTGACCTGTGAGGCCACCCAGGGCTCCCAGACTCCACTCTCAGAGACACTGAGGAGAGACCAGTGTTCCCAGTCCTGACCTGACTCACTGCTACTGGTTTTACTCTGCTACTGCTCTCACTCTGATCTCTGCAACTATCTCTCTCTTTTATTTCACATGTTTCACTAACAATATTTACTTGCTTGTTGTAATGTTTCAGGATTATTTCAGTATTTCCAGACAATAAAGATCTGTTCATCAAATCACTTGTTTTCATGTTTATTATTATAAATGTGTCTTAATGATTTTCTCTTCATGGTAACAGTAATGCTGTTAAATCCTGATAAAAACTGAGTTATAAATGTTGCAACTGCTCTATGAAGACTTCAGAAGGAAAATGTCAGATCACATAATGTTTTGCTGTATATTAGGAAAGTATTTACACTTAAATACAACTCTTAGATATTATGTGATTAATGCTACACAGTCATGATGGTACTAAGTCCATAATGTCTTTTCATATTTTACAGCAATATCATCATAATTGTTGCTGGAGTCACTTCAGATTTGTCTGTAATAATAGACTCTTCTGTGAAAAAATCTATAGTTTTAGATTTTAATGAAAAATCATCCAATCATCTCTTGTTACTGAAGTGTGTTAATGCAAAGAGTCTAATATTTTTATTTTTTCAGATGTATTTAAAGAATATGCATAATCTTTTTTAAAAAAATCACAAAACACTCAGAAATATGTTTTACATCTGAAATAAAAAATCAGCATAAAGAGATAAAATCTGATCTGACAGTTTTACAAACTGCTTCTGCTGAAGAGCTGAAACACAAAGACAAACAAAAGAGATGAAAAAGGGAAAGAAATCAAATATGAATTAATCACAAACTCAATAAAATGTTTTTGGGTTCATACTTTTTTGCTGTAATAGAAAACACGCAAAATGATGAAAATATGTCACATTAGTAATTTTCCAACACAAATGATCGTAGATTTTATCACATTTTGTAATTTATTTCTAAAATTTGTATGTTTGAGTATCTATGAAAAATGGCAAGAGATCAAATAAATAAATAACAGTTTTACTGTTCATGTGTTGTAGTCAGTAGATTAAACTTATTAAAGAATAAAATTTTTACTTTAGATTTGATTTTCAGCCAAATGTTTCATATTCTGCATTAATAAAGTATTAAAAATAAATAGTTTTTGTTTAAATAAAGAATATTTAGTGTTAAAATCTTCAAAGTAAGTTATTAAAACCTCTGTTGTTTTAGTTTGAGTGCAGCTGTTGAGTCAGATCAGTTCCTCTCCAGCTGAGGGAGGTTTTTGTACGACGTTGTATCACTGTGTGAACGGGAAGCTGTAACTCTGCTGACAGTAATAAACTCCTGAATCTTCAGCCTGAACTCCACTGATGGTCAGAGTGAAGTCAGTGTTTGATCTACTTCCAGTAAAACGACCTGAAACTCCAGACTGACGGTTTGTAGCTGCATAAATCAGGAGTTTAGGAGCTTCTCCAGGTTTCTGAAGGTACCAGTGGAGCCAGTTACTAACACCTGAACTGGTTTTACATCTGATGGAGACAGTCTGTCCTGGAACAACAGACTGAGATCCAGGAGACTGAGTCACAGTGATTTGTCCTGATGAACCTGGAAAACATGAAAAAGAGGAGAAGGGTTATTGAGACAAATCCAGCTTGGAGAAAGATGATCAACATGAAAACAGAAGAGTATCATTTCTTTAACATGGAGAATAGATGGAAGAAGGTAAATGCTGCTTGTTTCAGTGTTTCTCCATCACAGCAGAACATCATTGTGGTGAACCTGGTTGCATCCTGAAGCAAAGTTTTCACAAGAGAGTCTCACCCTGAACAAGGAGCCCCAGGGTGCCCAGCAGTAGAGTCAGTGACATCATCATTGTGCTGCCGGCGTGTCAGTGGCTCTGAAAGGTCTGGACAGCCACTGATCAACACTGGCCTCTTAACGGCTGGGAGCAGAGAGGCAGGACAGATATGCAAACACACAGAGTCAGTGAACTGTAGCTGTCCTCAACATATCATGCTGTTTCCTCCTCACTGCTGGGAGAACTCAACATGTAGATTAAGAAACTAAAGATGTTGTCAGTTTTGATCCTTTAGTCCTCAACAATCAAATACTAACTGCAAATTATCTTTGAAGTGAAATCATTTTTTCTGATTTGATCAGATCAAAGTCTGACTGAGATTAAATCTTACCATGAAGGCAGCACAAAAACATTGTTACAGCAAGAAATACAATACAGACAACAAAGAAAACTGTCACACACTACATTAAAATCATATACAGTATAATATACAGTAAAAGTGCACATACATATTTAAACATTTGAAGAAATAGTGTGTGTGAGAGGTGAGTTTATCCATCAGTATCCAAAACTATGGATATAATATTATAAATATAATATTAATTATAAAGCGGTGAGTTAAAATCTTGCAATCTGATTGGTTGATAACTATGGTATAATTGTATACTACAGCTATGATGTTTAATGTGCTTTTACGGTTCTATTTTTAATTATCTCTCTGCAGCTACAGTTAAAATGTTGCCTGCAATCTGTAAGCAAGCAGGGACGGTGCAGAGCTCCACCAGCCGCCTTCGAGGCTTTTGGATGCCTTGAAGCAGGAGAGATAATGTCCGTAAGCAGGCACAAAGGTTATTGGCGGTATATCGTAATATACCACCATCAGTGAGATATTGTTTAAATATATACAGAAGCTACTGGAGAGTAATTCTGGAAACTTCTCAGACTGTTGAATGTTCTGAACTAAATATCAGGAACTCAAACTAAATCACATCCTGTTCTCGCTCTGCTCATTCAGCAGTGCTTTGTGGGTTGTGAGACTCTTTGTGTTTGTTCTTTTGGTTTCCTGTGTTGCTCTTCTGTTCAGTCCTTTTGCTCACTTGGTTTTGCTTTTTCATGTTATTTGAGTTGTTTCTTGGACAGACTATTAGATTACTGGTTAGCTTGTAGTTGTGGGTTCCTAGGTTCATTTATTCAGAGACAGTTTGGTTTATGCTGGGTTGTTGAGTGGTGTTTTCTGGGTTTTGGTTTGCTCTGTGTTTCCCTTGTGTGTTCTTCACTCCTCCTGTGTCCATGTGCTCCTCCTCTCACCTGTTCTGCATTACCCTCGTTAGCCCTGCCCTGCTCCCAGTGTCTTTCCCAGCCAATCACTCCCAGCCTGCCCTTGTGTCTAGTCACCTGTTCCCCATTCCCTTATTAGGTCAGTTAGTATTTAAGTCTCAGTTTGGGAGTCAGTCTTTGTTGGATCCTCTGTTAAAGCTGCTGATTACACTGATATCAGCTGTGTTAGATATAAAAACTAATGGAATCACTGGTTAATTCACTGACAGACTTCATTCAGTCAGTGTTGCTGTGAGCTCAGTTTGGGTTTACAGCAGGTCACTGTACATACCTGCTGCTACATGACATATATGTAAGGTCTCCACTACATAACTCATCATTCTGTTTTAAATACTGTCTTATGTAGAACTTTCAAGACTGTAAACATACAATATTAGTCAAAGAATGTGATTTTTCTGCTGCTTCTTGTGCGGTCAGGTTATTTAACAAAATCTTGCTTTAATATTTCACCCACTTGTTTTAGCCGCCTTCCTTCCAGTTTTTGGCTTTGTTGACGTCTAATTCCTGCCTCTGTTGCTACAGTATAAATCCTGTCTCACACATTGTTATATGAATGTAAACTGCTTGAGTTTAGATTTGTAGATTTGTGAGTCATAATGTCCACAGATGAGTGATGCAGGAATGATAAAGAACTGCAGTGAAGTACTGACAAGGTTTTGTTCTTTTTCTGTTAGTAAAAGTCTCATTTAGTGAAAGAACCACAGTTTATATCCTCAAATGGAAACATGGGTTTTAACTGTGTGTGTGTGTGTGTGTGTGTGTGTGTGTGTGTTCAGTGAACTGTATCAGTCTCTGCAGTAGCTTCCAGCTGCAGCAGTCAGTTCAGTTTCTGTTCAGTCTGACTGAGGGAGGTTTTTGTACGACGCTTTTTCACTGTGTGAACACACGCTGACTGTTGATATCATGATAACTCTGACAGTAATAAACTGCTGCATCTTCAGCCTGAACTCCACTGATGGTCAGAGTGAAGTCAGAGTTTGATCCACTGCCTGTAAAACGACCTGGAATCCCTGATTCTCTATAAGTAGACCTGGTAATGAGCAGTTTAGGAATTTCTCCATCTCTCTGTTGGTACCAGGCTAAATAGTGGTAGTTGCTCCAAACATAAACATCCTGACTGGTCCTACAGCTGATGGTTGCGGAGCCTCCCAGAGCAGATCTCACTGCTGCAGGCTGAGTCACTGTGATCTGGCCTCTGGACTCTGAGGATACAGAGACAAAAACATAAAGCAGCGTCACAGTTTTGTGGGCTTCATTTCAGAGGGACGGATGTTCATAGAGGAGAGGAGTTTGATTCTCTGGACTTTACCTGTGAAGCAGCAGCAGAGGAGAGTCCAGATGAGGACGGAGATCAAAGTCATGTTTTTGATGAGGAGGATTTCTGTGGCTTCTGTTGTCATGAAGGACAGCTGTCAGTCATCCAGTGTTCAACTCTCAGGACTATAAACTCTCCCAGAGCACTGGAGCATGGTGCTGCTGATGCAAAGTGGCTCTCTATGGAAATGCTCTGACTCACTAACAGAATCATCACATTTCTCAAGTAGTATTTTTTATTGCTTGCAGTAATGCTGATATTCTCTTTATGTTAAAAAAATAAAGACATATTCTACAAATCTACAAATGTGTCCAAAGCAGCATATAATTTAAAGAATGACTGCTGTCACATGTTACTGTGTTCAATCTACAGACACTGAGTTTGTCTCACTGTATATTCACAGGGATTTCATCTTTTCTTCTCACCATTTTACACATAAATGATGGTATTTTTTAAAGCATGTCAAAGTAAAGAATGAAAGGACATTTTAACAGACGTATTGAGTCTGTTCTACATGGTGTCTTTCACATCTGTCCTGCTGGATTACTCTGATGATGCTGTTTGATCAATGGATCAATCAACTTTAAAAGTATTGATATAGATGTGTTTATATTTA
This sequence comes from Scomberomorus guttatus, assembly GCA_038419695.1. Lineage (NCBI taxonomy): Eukaryota > Metazoa > Chordata > Actinopteri > Scombriformes > Scombridae > Scomberomorus > Scomberomorus guttatus. The sequence continues at coordinate 2,098,752 of CM076461.1, forward strand.
TTTTTATGTGGTTTGGGCTTTTTTCAGAATGTATTTTGTTCTTCCCAAATGTATCACCACAAGAAAGTCATGAAATTTGTGGCACTGTGTTGTTATCAGTATTCAAATTAACTTAAAAATTTCACAAATTCAGACTAATTTTGGTGAGTTTGTTTGTTTCAAAGTCAGAGAGCCGTGTCTCTCTACAGTCAGAGGTTTTTATACGACGGCTTTTTGTTTGTATCACTGTGGTTGACTTTTGGTGGAGGACAGACTGGATGTTGGACGTAAGTTCTCCACAAATATGACATTTAATTTTGACATTTACTGCCTTTAATGTGGTTTAATTTGTTTAAATAGATACACATATATATGTAATAGTTACAAATATCCTCTGTGTTGATTTATATCACCTAAATTCTCTTCTGTTTTAATTTCACCACTTTAATCATGGAGTAACTCAGACCAGCTTCAATAAACTGGTCTTTACACATTGTTGTCAAACTCAAATGTGAACAGCTTGAAATTAAAAACAAATAAAAGAGCAATAATTCTACTTTAAAGTGTCGACCAAATTATTGTAGTTAAATTAAAATGTAGTTAAACAATGTAGATGAAAATGTTTAAATGTTTCCAAATCTCTGATCTTCTTACTGTAATTAGTTTCTTACTGTGAGATAATATTTTGTGTGATTTATATGTTTTGGTGGTGGGAGCTGTGATTATGAAAGTTTCTGATGCTGATTTGTGTCTTCATATTTTCATTTAACAGGATATAATTGAGATTGATGTGATCCAGTATGAGGCTGAGGTCAAAGGTCATGACCAAGACATTTCTTACCAAAAGTTCTCGGCCAATCTCTCTCCTCATTGGTCAGGAAATGGGTTCATTATCATTTAAAGACATGTGATCAAACCATAACAGGATAAGAATGGATGATGAGAAGCTGTGATGGAGAAATTAATTGATTTCCACCAAGACAATTATTGTCCATAAATTGTCTTGCTTAAAAGGTTTTGACATATTATAATTTACACTTAAAACTGCAATGTGCAAATTGTTTAATCAATTCAATGAAATATATGTGTGTGTGTGTGTGTGTGTGTGTGTGTGTGTGTGTGTGTGTGTGTGTGTGTGTGTGTGTGTGTGTGTGTGTGTGTGTGTGTGTGTGTGTGTGTGTGTGTGTGTTCAGTGAACTGTATCAGTCTCTGCAGTAGCTTCCAGCTGCAGCAGTCAGTTCAGTTTCTGTTCAGTCTGACTGAGGGAGGTTTTTGTACGACGCTTTTTCACTGTGTGAACACATACTGACTGTTGATATAATGATAACTCTGACAGTAATAAACTGCTGCATCTTCAGCCTGAACTCCACTGATGGTCAGAGTGAAGTCAGAGTTTGATCCACTGCCTGTAAAACGATCTGGAATCCCTGATTCTCGAGTGGTAGCCCAGTAAATAAGCAGTTTAGGAGCTTCTCCATCTTTCTGTTGGTACCAGGCTAAGTAGTAGTCAGAGCCATCATAGTATGCAGCAGGATTAGTTTTACAGCTGATGGTTGCGGAGCCTCCCAGAGCAGATCTCACTGCTGCAGGCTGAGTCACTGTGATCTGGCCTCTGGACTCTGAGGATACAGAGACAAAAACATAAAGCAGCGTCACAGTTTTGTGGGCTTCATTTCAGAGGGACGGATGTTCATAGAGGAGAGGAGTTTGATTCTCTGGACTTTACCTGTGAAGCAGCAGCAGAGGAGAGTCCAGATGAGGACGGAGATCAAAGTCATGTTTTTGATGAGGAGGATTTCTGTGGCTTCTGTTGTCATGAAGGACAGCTGTCAGTCATCCAGTGTTCAACTCTCAGGACTATAAACTCTCCCAGAGCACTGGAGCATGGTGCTGCTGATGCAAAGTGGCTCTCTATGGAAATGCTCTGACTGACTCCAACAGGGACTTGGATTACTCTGATCATGCTGTTTAATTAATGGATCAATGACGATATCAGAGTATTGATTAACTATGTGTCAATGATCATTTTTATGTGTTTTATTTGTGTTCTGTAAAGAGATTGTCTTCAGAAATGTCTGTTGAGATTAATGTTACATCTACAACACTCAGTTTTAATCCAAGACATAATTAGAAATACAGTAAACATGAAAGAAAATGATTAATTTTACAATAAGAATAGAAATTTTGACACACTGTTATATATTTTCATATTAGACAGCTGTGTTTGACAGACTGAGACTGTTTCTGTAGAGTTTGTTGTGTTCAAAGTCAGAGAGCCGTGTCTCTCTACAGTCAGAGGTTTTTGTACGACGGCTCAGTCAGTTTGTATCACTGTGGTACACGTTCGGTGGAGGAACCAGACTGGATGTTGGAAGTAAGTTAAACCTTTAAAGTATTTTATTAAATCCTGAGTGATATTTACTTTTTTGCACATACATTTTCTCTAGAAATTGAAATATCTGATTTTACATTTTCCCTTCTAATTTTTGACGTACAGTTGTCCACCAGCAACAAAAATAGAGCTTTATGTTTGAAATTTAAATGATGAATCAATATATTCTAAATGTTTCGTCCACAGTAGAAATCATGTAATATTTTAGATTAAGGATGAAACTTGAAGACTTGTAGTTTTAGTTGAGTCTGACAAAGTCAGAGAGCCGTGTCTCTCTACAGTCAGAGGTTTTTGTACGACGGCTCAGTCAGTTTGTATCACTGTGGTGGACTTTTGGTGGAGGAACCAGACTGGATGTTGGAAGTAAGTTTCTACTGAAATACTAAATATAATATTGTAAAGTCATGTTTAAAATTCAGTTTCTGAATGTTTGCAGAAGATAAAAATATCATTTTTAATTACATCACTTGTAATATTCATGGTTGTATTTCTCCTGCTTTACCATGGAGGATAACTCAGAGCAGCTTCACTAAACATTTCTTTACACATTCCTGTCATACTGACATTTAATAACTTGAAGTGTAGAAAAGATGAAGCTTCAGTTGTATTTTAAAAATGTGAGCGATGATTTAATTTCAACTCAGCGAGTGTTTTAATATGAATTAAGTGTAATTTGTTCAAATACAATTGAGCAGAGTGAATATAAAGATGAATATTTGATAATGTGCAAAATCTCTGATCTCTGTATTGTGACATGTATTGTTGGAAATTTAGTTTGAAATCATTTGAACAGTTTGCTAAATGATGTTTGAAATCAGATGGTGGTTAGTTCATCTTCTTCATTTCTTCGTTTCTAAGTACTGTAATTTAATGCTTTGTTCAGATTTTTGATGATTTGGATAAGAAAGTTTTAATATTAAGTATCAAATCTGCTTCTTTTATTTCCAGTGTAGTTTGATATATTTCAGGTCAAACAGTACGATGACTCTTTCTGTGCTGATCTGCATGAGAGGTTTCTTAAAGGGAAGTGAAACAATGTGTGAGTGAGTGACTGGTGGAGCAGAAAAAAACATCTGACACAAACTCCTTAAAGGGGAAAATCCACTCTCACACAGTAAAGGTGTCCGATTGGCTGGTGTTTGATTGACAGCTGTGTGGTCCCTGTCCTCTAATCTGATTGGTGTCTCCTAGGTGATGTCCGTCCCACCCTGACGGTGCTGCCCCCCTCCAGCGAGGAGCTGCTGCAGGGGAAGGCCACGCTCATGTGTCTGGCCAACAAGGGCTTCCCCTCAGACTGGAGTCTGGCCTGGAAGGTGGACGGCAGCAGCAGCAGCAGCAGCAGCAGCAGCTGGGAGGAGAGCAGGAGCCCCGGGGTGCTGCAGAAGGACGGCCACTACAGCTGGAGCAGCACCCTCAGGCTCCCTGCACACCAGTGGAGGAAGGTGGGCTCTGTGACCTGTGAGGCCACCCAGGGCTCCCAGACTCCACTCTCAGAGACACTGAGGAGAGACCAGTGTTCCCAGTCCTGACCTGACTCACTGCTACTGGTTTTACTCTGCTACTGCTCTCACTCTGATCTCTGCAACTATCTCTCTCTTTTATTTCACATGTTTCACTAACAATATTTACTTGCTTGTTGTAATGTTTCAGGATTATTTCAGTATTTCCAGACAATAAAGATCTGTTCATCAATCACTTGTTTTCATGTTTATTATTATAAATGTGTCTTAATGATTTTCTCTTCATGGTGACAGTAATGCTGTTAAATCCTGATAAAAACTGAGTTATAAATGTTGCAACTGCTCTATGAAGACTTCAGAAGGAAAATGTCAGATCACATAATGTTTTGCTGTATATTAGGAAAGTATTTACACTTAAATAAACCTCTTAGATATTATGTGATTAATGCTACACAGTCATGATGGTACTAAGTCCATAATTTGTTTTCATACTTTATATCAATGATTTGTTGGAGTTATTGCAGATTTGTCTGTAATAATAGACTTTTGTGACAAAATCCACAGTGGTCACATCTCAATGAAAAATCATCCAATCATCTCTGAACTGAAGAGTGTTAATGTACAGACTGTAATGTTGTTATTGTTTTAGCTGTTTCTAAAACAAATACACATTATCCTCAAAATTATTTCCTAAACCTGAAGTAAAAAGCAGGATATGATCAGCATAAAGAAACAAACACAAAGACAAACCAAAGAGATGGAAAAAAGAAAGAATTAACATATTAATTAAATACTCCATGAAATCCTTTTTGGTTTTAATGATAAATACTTTTTTGTTGGAATAAAAAACACACAAAATGACTAAAATATGTCACATGAAATGATTATTAATTTTATAACACAAATTATAAGATTTGATCAAGATTACATTCAGCAATTCATTTTAAAACATGAGTAAGATTTAGTTTCTATATAAAAAAATCAAATAAATAAATAACATTTATAGTTTTAGTGTTTACATGTTACAGTCAGTAGATTAAACTTACTAAAGAAGTGAAATTATAATTCATCAGAGGTTAGATTTGATGTTCAGCATGTTTCATATTCTGTGTCAATGAAAGTATTAAAATTAATTAATATTAAAATCTATGAAAAATGGCAAGAGATCAAATAAATAAATAATAACAGTTTTACTGTTCATGTGTTGTAGTCAGTAGATTAAACTTATTAAAGAATAAAATTTTTACTTTAGATTTGATGTTCAGCCAAATGTTTCGTGTTCTGCATTAATAAAAGTATTAAAAATAAATAGTTTTTGTTTAAATAAAGAATATTTAGTGTTAAAATGTTTAAAGTAAATGATTAAAACCTCTGTTGTTTTAGTTTGAGTGCAGCTGTTGAGTCAGATCAGTTCCTCTCCAGCTGAGGGAGGTTTTTGTACGACGTTGTATCACTGTGTGAACGGTGTGTAACCCTGCTGACAGTAATAAACTCCTGAATCTTCAGCCTGAACTCCACTGATGGTCAGAGTGAAGTCAGTGTTTGATCCACTTCCAGTAAAACGATCTGAAGACTGACGGTTTGTAGCATAATAAATCAGGAGTTTAGGAGCTTCTCCAGGTTTCTGAAGGTACCAGTGGAGGTTGCTACCAACATTTGAACTGGTTTTACATCTGATGGAGACAGTCTGTCCTGGAACAACAGACTGAGATCCAGGAGACTGAGTCAGGATGATTTGTCCTGATGAACCTGGAAAACATGAAAAAGAGGAGAAGGGTTATTGAGAAAAATCCAGCTTGGAGAAAGATGATCAACATGAAAACAGAAGAGTATCATTTCTTTAACATGGAGAATAGATGGAAGAAGGTAAATGCTGCTTGTTTCAGTGTTTCTCCATCACAGCAGAACATCATTGTGGTGAACCTGGTTGCATCCTGAAGCAAAGTTTTCACAAGAGAGTCTCACCCTGAACAAGGAGCCCCAGGGTGCCCAGCAGTAGAGTCAGTGACATCATCATTGTGCTGCCGGCGTGTCAGTGGCTCTGAAAGGTCTGGACAGCCACTGATCAACACTGGCCTCTTAACGGCTGGGAGCAGAGAGGCAGGACAGATATGCAAACACACAGAGTCAGTGAACTGTAGCTGTCCTCAACATATCATGCTGTTTCCTCCTCACTGCTGGGAGAACTCAACATGTAGATTAAGAAACTAAAGATGTTGTCAGTTTTGATCCTTTAGTCCTCAACAATCAAATACTAACTGCAAATTATCTTTTAAGCTAAAAAAACTTCTCATTTAATCATGTAAACATCCAACTGAGATTCATAACCGGCCACGAAGGAAGCAGAAAAACATTGTTACAGCAATAAATACAATAAAAACAATAAAAACAGGCCAAGAAAACTCACACACTACATTAAAAATCATATATAATACACAGTAAAAGTTACCTTGCGAGGCAGCTGGATTCATTAGATCAAGTGAGAATCCATCTTGTCAGGCTTCAAGTTCTGCGCTTGTGTCTGAACCACCGGTAGTTCGGACCAATCAGCATCCTATGAGGATTCTCCCATGATCTCGTGAATCCAGCTGCCTCGAAAGGTAAGACGGTGATAGATGGTGACAGACAGATGGTTCCTCCAGTCAGTTATTTTTTGAAAGTGTCTGCCCTTTTCCAAACAGTTTCCATGGACGTCTTCTCAGATGCTTCTGTGTAACAAACCATCTGGCGCGTCAGGTTAACAGTAAAACTGCACATGCAGATATTTAAACTGAAAAAGCAGTTTTTAAGCAAATAACTGCATTCAACATAAAGTTACTTCCAGCAGTTTGACTTTGTAAAGTTGTAAAGGACCTGAGATTGAACATGGAGTATAAGACACTATCAGTGTTATACCTTTATATTAAAGTGCTGCCATTGATGCTGTTAACTACAATATACTTCTACACAGACTGCAGAGATATGTTGCTCTCTGTGTCACAGTGTTAAAGTGGTTCAGTCTTTATCTCTTCAGTCTCCTTATCCTTTAATAGAAGGGGACATGGAATTGATTTTAATATATATCCAGATGATACATAACTGTACATTTTCACATCACAAAATAGTCTCCATCTTGTTCATAAACATGGTTCATTGTTGTGTTTATTATCAATTCTTGAATGTCACGAAAACGTTCAAGCAGCTGAAAAGAAACAAGACTAAAGGACTCCTTGTTGGAGCATCTTAAACTCTCAGACACTAAACATCAAATCCATTGCTGATGATCTTGACACACTGTGTCCAAACCTGAATTTGACCCTCTGCCCAAAAACACTTTGTTCATGACATGTACTGAATAGATTGTGGCACACGATACATCATGTTTGGTGTTTCTACAACATAAAATATGTGTTGGAGTGCAGATATGAAGCTTCAGTGTCCTGAGATTTCAGTCAAATCTGTGGACATTCATGTTTTATATATTGTGAGTTTGTTTTATGCCTCAATATCAGTGGATCTGACTCTGCTGGATGTTGTTGTGGGAGGTGGACTGTTTGAACTTCAGGAGGAAAACTGGTATACACACTATGAACAACATACATTTGTGTGTGTGTGTGTGTGTGTGTGTGTGTGTGTGTGTGTGTGTGTGTGTGTGTGTGTGTGTGTGTGTGTGTGTGTGTGTGTGTGTGTGTGTGTGTTCAGTGAACTGTATCAGTCTCTGCAGTAGCTTCCAGCTGCAGCAGTCAGTTCAGTTTCTGTTCAGTCTGACTGAGGGAGGTTTTTGTACGACGCTTTTTCACTGTGTGAACACAGCTTGACTGTTGATATAATGATAACTCTGACAGTAATAAACTCCTGAATCTTCAGCCTGAACTCCACTGATGGTCAGAGTGAAGTCAGTGTTTGATCCACTTCCAGTAAAACGACCTGAAACTCCAGACTGACGGTTTGTAGCATAATAAATCAGGAGTTTAGGAGCTTCTCCAGGTTTCTGAAGGTACCAGTGGAGGTTGCTACCAACATATGAACTGGTTTTACATCTGATGGAGACAGTCTGTCCTGGAACAACAGACTGAGATCCAGGAGACTGAGTCACAGTGATTTGTCCTGATGAACCTGGAAAACATGAAAAAGAGGAGAAGGGTTATTGAGACAAATCCAGCTTGGAGAAAGATGATCAACATGAAAACAGAAGAGTATCATTTCTTTAACATGGAGAATAGATGGAAGAAGGTAAATGCTGCTTGTTTCAGTGTTTCTCCATCACAGCAGAACATCATTGTGGTGAACCTGGTTGCATCCTGAAGCAAAGTTTTCACAAGAGAGTCTCACCCTGAACAAGGAGCCCCAGGGTGCCCAGCAGTAGAGTCAGTGACATCATCATTGTGCTGCCGGCGTGTCAGTGGCTCTGAAAGGTCTGGACAGCCACTGATCAACACTGGCCTCTTAACGGCTGGGAGCAGAGAGGCAGGACAGATATGCAAACACACAGAGTCAGTGAACTGTAGCTGTCCTCAACATATCATGCTGTTTCCTCCTCACTGCTGGGAGAACTCACTGTCATTTGTAGCCGATTCCTCAGATTTTTACGTTGTACATACTGTAAATAATTAGATGTAGACCTGCTGATGTAATTGACGGCTTGTTTTGGGACTCACACCTGTGTTGAATCAGGTGGAGTTTATATACGGACCTTCTTGGTCAAATGCTGAGTATTACCTGATGAAGACGTCGTGTCAAAACGTCGTAGGTGCACTCAATAAAACATTTTTGGGAGAATAATTCAGGGGACTTGTTGATGTTAAAGCACCTGATATAATATGTGAACATACAGTATATACACAACATTAAGGCCTATCAAAAAATGAAATGTAGAATTGAACAAGTTTCATACCTTGAAAGTCATGTTAACAATATCTGACACATGGAATATGTAGACTCACAAGTAACTGTGCTGTAACTGTGCCGGTGATGAGTGAGCTTCAACTTTGTGAGTCGGGCTTCTCCTTTAACAAGCTAAACTTTGTTAACACCAGGCATGATGTCTCAATGAATAACTTTTGGCTACTGGACTGTAGAGATCTTGATAGGTCCACTGTCTCTCTCATAAATCTGCTGCTGACATCACTGTGTGTCGAAACCCTGCAGAGGTTATTCAAAACCTTCCAAACTGTCAATCACGCAAAAGTCTTACGGGACCCGAAGCTGAAACCGAGGGGGCTATTTGGGGGACATTTTAACATCAGAAGCATTACTGCAAAGAGCTATCAGCTAACTCATCTTCTGTCTGACTCAAATCTGGACTTTCTCTGTCTGACCGAAAAATGGTTGAAACAAATAACTCCTGTGAGTGTGTTCACGGTGCCCGGATACCAATGTTTGAGACGAGATAGACCAAATTCCACCTAGAACAACGAGTAAAAGGCCCAACTAGGATTGCAAAATGCTCCAGTACACAAATGGATGTGATATTTACTGACAAACCAGAAAGAATAACTAAAAGTTAGAATTTAATCACTGGCTTATCAGATCATAACTTAACCCTATGTACGAGAAAAGTGACTAAAAATAGATTTAGGACCACAGCAACTAAGACAATGATCCTTCGGTGCATACCCAGAGCTAAGCAAGAAGAAGATCAAACAGATCAAATCTAAAAATCAAAATAATTTACTGTGGTTTAATGAAAATTGGTGGAAACTGATGAAATCTAGAGATGCTGCAGTAAGGAAGGCAATTAAACTAGAAGAGACACTGACATGCTGATTTATAAAGGTTTAAGGAACAAAGTTATCCAAGAGCTAAGAGAAGCTAAATCTAGTTTTTATCTCAATATATTGAATGAGGTAAAATCTGAAAAAAACATTGATAATCTCACAAGGAAAGTTAACTGAAGATCATCTTACTGTTGCTTCTGTCTCTAATATTGTTTTCTTGAGTCTGTATATGAGCCAGGAAAAAACTTTACCAAAAGGAAACTGGATATTGTTCCTATAGATGCTACAGGCCAGGTTTTCGAGCTGGTAGAGACTAATGAGTTACAAGTAAACAAAATCATCAGCTCCTTAAAAAGCTCCAAAAGCAGAGATGCTTTCCAATTTGACAGCATGTTTGTTAAATCACACAAAGATATTTTAACTCCCCCCATTGCTCATTTAATTAACTGGTCTTTTAAACACAGCTCCTTTCCTGATGACTGGAAATGTGTCATTGTCTTTATACTTTACATCAAACTACACAAAGTTTTAATAAGAATAAACCTGAGAGGAAAAAACTATCTCTGTATTTACAGTCAGTTGTTATCATGGGCTCATCAGTGTGGAGTGTTTGCTGTCTTTAATGCATTTGGTTCACAGACACAGTTTGTTCAGTGACATGTAATGTATGAATTGCTGAACACAATAAATGATGATCATGATGATCTGCAGACGTTGATGCTACATATATTATGGCTCTGCTAGATGTGATTGACACTTTTACTACCTTTATTTATGTTATCAGTCAGTGTCATTGAGATACAGATCTGTTGTGACAAGAGAGACCAGAGAGCAAGAAACAATTATGGTCAGAAAACCAAACAACCAGCAGACAAGAACAACACGTCTAAAGTCAGACAACCAACAATAAAGCAACAATTACAATTCATATAAATTATTACAGGAATCATGGAAACATCAGATAAAGCTTGAAAATCTTCAAGAGGAATGAAAGAATCTAGCTTGGGGCAGTTTGCAGTTCATTTAATTTGAACAGATGAAGAGTAGCTGGAGCAAATTCTGCCAAGTTTACTATGTACTTTAGTTTACTAGATTTAAATGAGAGAAGACGTGAGCTAGTTTGGAAGCTTTTACAGTTGACATTTATGAGTGAACATCATCAGATGATTATTCTGTCTTGTCAGTTATGAAGTTCATCCAACTTTTTTATACAGAGAAAGATGATGAGTGTGAAAGGTGCCATACCATAATGTGATGAAGAGGATTGAACAGCTGAGGTGATGATGAGGCAGCATGAAAGAACAGAATGTCTCTGTTTGATAGATTTGACATTTCTGAGTCAAGATGAATATTTGTATGACTCAGTCAGAGGTTGTTGAGGTGGGAGGTGGACTGTTTGAACTTCAGGAGGAAAACTGATAGAGACACTATGAACATCATAAATCACCTGTGTGAGTGTGTGTGTGTGTGTGTGTGTGTGTGTGTGTGTGTGTGTTCAGTGAACTGTATCAGTCTCTGCAGTAGCTTCCAGCTGCAGCAGTCAGTTCAGTTTCTGTTCAGTCTGACTGAGGGAGGTTTTTGTACGACGCTTTTTCACTGTGTGAACACATCCTGACTGTTGATAACATGATAACTCTGACAGTAATAAACTGCTGCATCTTCAGCCTGAACTCCACTGATGGTCAGAGTGAAGTCAACTCCATTCCCTGATCCACTTCCACTGAATCTAGAGGATATTCCTGTAAATCTGCTTGATGTTAGGTAGATCAGAAGTTTAGGAGCTTCTCCAGTTTTCTGATGGTACCAGGCTAAATAGTTCCCATTAAAAACCCCCTGACTGGTCCTACAGCTGATGGTTGCGGAGCCTCCCAGAGCAGATCTCACTGCTGCAGGCTGAGTCACTGTGATCTGGCCTCTGGACTCTGAGGATACAGAGACAAAAACATAAAGCAGCGTCACAGTTTTGTGGGCTTCATTTCAGAGGGACGGATGTTCATAGAGGAGAGGAGTTTGATTCTCTGGACTTTACCTGTGAAGCAGCAGCAGAGGAGAGTCCAGATGAGGACGGAGATCAAAGTCATGTTTTTGATGAGGAGGATTTCTGTGGCTTCTGTTGTCATGAAGGACAGCTGTCAGTCATCCAGTGTTCAACTCTCAGGACTATAAACTCTCCCAGAGCACTGGAGCATGGTGCTGCTGATGCAAAGTGGCTCTCTATGGAAATGCTCAGACTGACTCCAACAGGGACTTGTTATCACTTATTTGCACAGTATTGCATGTACAATGATTTGAATAAGGGAACAAAATGAAAGTTAAGGCTGCAAGTTCACCAAATGCTTTAATAAGGTGCAGGGTTACATTTATTTTTTATTTATCTTTTTCATTAAAATGTTGTCAGTAAATTGTAAAGAGAGGAGATCCACTATCTATCTAGTAAAGCAAGAAATCTGTGTCTGTGTGTCTGTGTGTCCTTCACGTATCTCTTGAACTGTTGATCAGATGAACTCCACACTTGGCGGGTGTTTGGCTGTGGAAATAAGGGAGTGCCGTATCGAATTCGGTGCAATTTAAACACGCGGCATGATAAACATTCATAAATTTGAACTCTGAATAAACAAGCCATCAGCCGCTCTGCTCTGCAGCGATGAGGAGGAGCTTCTGGGCTCTGTGACTGCATGTCACGATGTTATTTTCTGATTGTTTCACAGCAGTTATGTTCTAAAGCACAAATAAACATCCATCAAACACTCAACAGGTGATTTACTGACACTAGTTTGGTGCAATTTGGACATGTGGCACATTTAATATTAATAAGCTTTGAATAAATATGCGAACAGTGAGCTGCTCAGCTCTGTGTCTGAGTGCAGCAGGGGCTGTTTGATATAAACACCATCACAGCACAGCAGGGCGGGGCTTCTGGGCTGTGACTTGCTGAGTGGGACACAGGCACGCATCCCGCTCAGTTAAACTGCCCGAGAGAGAAGAACAAGCGCACACAGGAGAAAAAAAACAGAGGCGCACGCGGTAAAACTAGCCAATACGAACGCAGACACATTTGATTGGCAGCAGGTGAAGCTTCTGTATGGATTAAAACCATTGAATTTATTAAATCCTTATTGTTTTCATTGATACGTTTGTCAGTTGATACATATATATGTGGTTCTCAAGAAATAATAAGAAATCTGCTCTAGTTCAAAAAGGATGACGTCATGGCAAAAAGAAAATCATGGTGAGAATTTTATAAATTTAGTTGCTACGTACTCAGCCATAAAGATACAAATAGAAATGATTCCTTCTTTCCAGAATCTCTTTTATCCATAGGAAGAGTATATAATTGATTTGAAATTAACAATTAAATATTTAATATGAGTTTAGTCAAATTACTTTAGTGAATTGCAAACCTGACAACACTTTTTGTACATTTAAAAGAGAAGGGAAAGGAGCCAGATATCCTGCTTTAATTCCTGATCAGATTATGGGCTAAAAGAAGAGAAAATAAGGATATTTGTGTCCTCTGTAGTTGACATTTTGGTTTCGCATCTCTCCTCTTACTCATTTGCGTTAATAGATTGAAAAAAATAATCAACGTAGTCATGGTGACGTCAGCCATTAGTTTGTGGAGAGCCGTTTTGAAGCCTTGAGTTTGGCGATTTGACTGTCGCCATATTTGATTTATGGAGCCAGAAGTGATCATATTTGGATGGGAGGGTGGAGCTGACCCTAGCGCTAACCGCTATTGCTAATTTTTTGCTAGCAAAAAACAGGCTTAAAACCATTACAAACAAAATGTACTTACTGGAAAAACAGAACAACCGACCCCTTAGGGGGTCTTTTAGTTCAACCAAACGCTGAACAAGACTTCTTAAGGCGACCAAAATGTTACATGTTGCCATGGTAGCAACTTGTCAATCACAGGGTAGCCACGCCCTAAAGCATACCCTGCTCTATCGTCGATTTTACTCTAAATAGGACCATAATTTACTAAATGAACATGATGATGTATTGAAGAAGACTTGACACCAGCGATTGAGACCATAAACTCATCAGGAAAGTGTTTACTGAGGTAATTAATCAAGTGAGAAGTATGTTAATTATCTCATAGACTTCCATACAATCAGACTTCTTTTTGGAGCCAGTGAAGTCGCCCCCTGCTGGCCATTAGAGAGAATGCAGGTTTAAGGCACTTCTGCATTGGCTTCACTTTTCAGACCAGGAGCTACCTGCTTGTTTGAGTTAGCCTATTAATTACTGCTGTACTGTAAAGAGGACATCCTGGACTTTCCAGTGATACCACATGGGTAGGGGTGGGATGGTGACAACTTCCTCTTCCTTTCAGCACAAAATGGCTTCTATGTCAACAAGCACATTTCATGGAAAGAGAAAGGAGAAGTCAAATATTGTTTAGTTATTGATATTTTACAATGATATTCATATATTTTCTTGTTTATTAACATGTCAGGAATTCTGTAGTGAGGTCTGAGAGAAGTTTATTTATTTGTGAGTTGAAATAATAGCCCATTTATGAATGTCCTCTATAGTGGACACCAGCATGATCTTAATGTCTTTCATATTTCCAAAATAACTGAGGGAGATTCAGATGTAGATTTGTCAGATGAGGAAAATGCTGAGGATGAGTCTGAGCCTGTTGAGGTAGAGAGCTCTGAAGAAGAGGCAGGAGGCTCATCAGATGAGCTGACAGTCACAAAGCAAGATGAAAGGCGTCGGCCAATGTGGGCCAGGACTCCCACATATGGTTTATTATTTCCAGGATAACCATGAATAATGTTTATCCCCAGTAAAATTATACCAATACTTCATTGTTGATGGCAGCATATTGATGGTAGCTCTGTATTCCAAATTATATTTTTACAATCAATAACTTAACTACTATACACATTTCAATGTCATCAGGGGAGGTGAAAGTTAAATGCTTATTCAATTGATTACATATGGAAAATGAATGACACCTGTGCTACCTGGGCCTCCTGGATGAACCTACAACTTGTGCAAATTGGAGTCCAACTCAGTACTTTTCCCAGGACATCAAAGCAAAGTCTTTGAAGACTTTCACAAATCAAAGCCATAGTCAGATTAGAGGAGTATCTCTGAATACCACAATGTGCCTCAAAATAAGTAAAAAACTACAAAATGAAATAAAGTTAAATATGTTGTTAGTTTAAGGTGGTTGTATAGCTGGAAAACTTTACATTTTGTATTGTCAAGTTTGACTGTTTTTCCACATTAAAATGGTCCTGCTGTCTGCTACAGTGGACATGCTGTAAAAATAAAAATAAACGTGTTTTTGAAAAAGTCTAAATTGTGAGATGTTTCTTTTATTCTAAAATAAAAAATGAAAAAAACTGAATTGGAAGACACATTTTTTCTTTGGTTTGCAGGATGCGTTTTGCAAACAAGCTTATTTTATGGTGGTGGGACTCTGAGCAGATGATGAAGTGCTGAGTAATTTCCTAATGGAAGCAGCTGAGGAGTTAAAGAGAAATGATACAAGTAGTGGAGAAAGGGGAGACGAGGTTTCAAAACAATGTTAAAAAAAATTGTTGTATATTTAAAATGGGATTGAGAGAGAAAACTTTTATTATCTTCATCTAACAGATCCACTACTGCCAGTCCAAACTTTGTCTTCAGCAGCCTTGTTACTGCTCTGTATAACAAAGTGAATATGAGAGAAAGTCACATTTCTATCAGGTCATCAGTACAAAGTTGTCACTGTGTTTGTACCACTGAGACTAATCATGAAAAATATTGTGATTATTTTTTGTATTAGTTTCATGTTCGATATCACAGATGTAATTGTGTAATAGCTTAATCTGAAAGTTTTGTGTGTCGTGAATGTGTGTGTGTGTGTGTGTGTGTGTGTGTGTGTGTGTGTGTGTGTGTGTGTGTGTGTGTGTGTGTGTGTGTGTGTGTGTGTTCAGTGAACTGTATCAGTCTCTGCAGTAGCTTCCAGCTGCAGCAGTCAGTTCAGTTTCTGTTCAGTCTGACTGAGGGAGGTTTTTGTACGACGCTTTTTCACTGTGTGAACTCAAGCTGACTGTTGAGATATGCACTCTGACAGTAATAAACTCCTGAATCTTCAGCCTGAACTCCACTGATGGTCAGAGTGAAGTCAGTGTTTGATCCACTTCCACTAAAATGATCTGAAACTCCAGACTGACGGTTTGTAGCATAAGAAATCAGGAGTTTAGGAGCTTCTCCAGGTTTCTGAAGGTACCAGTGGAGGTAGCTACTAACATCTGAACTGGTTTTACATCTGATGGAGACAGTCTGTCCTGGAACAACAGACTGAGATCCAGGAGACTGAGTCACAGTGATTTGTCCTGATGAACCTGGAAAACATGAAAAAGAGGAGAAGGGTTATTGAGACAAATCCAGCTTGGAGAAAGATGATCAACATGAAAACAGAAGAGTATCATTTCTTTAACATGGAGAATAGATGGAAGAAGGTAAATGCTGCTTGTTTCAGTGTTTCTCCATCACAGCAGAACATCATTGTGGTGAACCTGGTTGCATCCTGAAGCAAAGTTTTCACAAGAGAGTCTCACCCTGAACAAGGAGCCCCAGGGTGCCCAGCAGTAGAGTCAGTGACATCATCATTGTGCTGCCGGCGTGTCAGTGGCTCTGAAAGGTCTGGACAGCCACTGATCA
Organism: Scomberomorus guttatus; assembly: GCA_038419695.1. Classification (NCBI taxonomy): domain Eukaryota; kingdom Metazoa; phylum Chordata; class Actinopteri; order Scombriformes; family Scombridae; genus Scomberomorus; species Scomberomorus guttatus. Next base: position 2,114,945 of record CM076461.1, read on the forward strand.
ACACTGGCCTCTTAACGGCTGGGAGCAGAGAGGCAGGACAGATATGCAAACACACAGAGTCAGTGAACTGTAGCTGTCCTCAACATATCATGCTGTTTCCTCCTCACTGCTGGGAGAACTCACTGTCATTTGTAGCCGATACCTCAGATTTTTACGTTGTACATACTGTAAATAATTAGATGTAGACCTGCTGATGTAATTGACGGCTTGTTTTGGGACTCACACCTGTGTTGAATCAGGTGGAGTTTATATACGGACCTTCTTGGTCAAATGCTGAGTATTACCTGATGAAGACGTCATGTCAAAACGTCGTAGGTGCACTCAATAAAACATTTTTGGGAGAATAATTCAGGGGACTTGTTGATGTTAAAGCACCTGATATAATATGTGAACATACAGTATATACACAACATTAGACCTATCAAAAAATGAAATGTAGAATTGAACAAGTTTCATACCTTGAAAGTCATGTTAACAATATCTGACACATGGAATATGTAGACTCACAAGTAACTGTGCTGTAACTGTGCCGGTGATGAGTGAGCTTCAACTTTGTGAGTCGGGCTTCTCCTTTAACAAGCTAAACTTTGTTAACACCAGGCATGATGTCTCAATGAATAACTTTTGGCTACTGGACTGTAGAGATCTTGATAGGTCCACTGTCTCTCTCATAAATCTGCTGCTGACATCACTGTGTGTCGAAACCCTGCAGAGGTTATTCAAAACCTTCCAAACTGTCAACCATGCAAAAGTCTTACGGGACCCGAAGCTGAAACCGAGGGGGCTATTTGGGGGACATTTTAACATCAGAAGCATTACTGCAAAGAGCTAAATCAGCTAACTCATCTTCTGTCTGACTCAAATCTGGACTTTCTCTGTCTGACCGAAAAATGGTTGAAACAAATAACTCCTGTGAGTGTGTTCACGGTGCCCGGATACCAATGTTTGAGACGAGATAGACCAAATTCCACCTAGAACAACGAGTAAAAGGCCCAACTAGGATTGCAAAATGCTCCAGTACACAAATGGATGTGATATTTACTGACAAACCAGAAAGAATAACTAAAAGTTAGAATTTAGTCACTGGCTTATCAGATCATAACCTAACCCTATGTACGAGAAAAGTGACTAAAAATAGATTTAGGACCACAGCAACTAAGACAATGATCCTTCGGTGCATACCCAGAGCTAAGCAAGAAGAAGATCAAACAGATCAAATCTAAAAATCAAAATAATTTACTGTGGTTTAATGAAAATTGGTGGAAACTGATGAAATCTAGAGATGCTGCAGTAAGGAAGGCAATTAAACTAGAAGAGACACTGACATGCTGATTTATAAAGGTTTAAGGAACAAAGTTATCCAAGAGCTAAGAGAAGCTAAATCTAGTTTTTATCTCAATATATTGAATGAGGTAAAATCTGAAAAAACATTGATAATCTCACAAGGAAAGTTAACTGAAGATCATCTTACTGTTGCTTCTGTCTCTAATATTGTTTTCTTGAGTCTGTATATGAGCCAGGAAAAAACTTTACCAAAAGGAAACTGGATATTGTTCCTATAGATGCTACAGGCCAGGTTTTCGAGCTGGTAGAGACTAATGAGTTACAAGTAAACAAAATCATCAGCTCCTTAAAAAGCTCCAAAAGCAGAGATGCTTTCCAATTTGACAGCATGTTTGTTAAATCACACAAAGATATTTTAACTCCCCCCATTGCTCATTTAATTAACTGGTCTTTTAAACACAGCTCCTTTCCTGATGACTGGAAATGTGTCATTGTCTTTATACTTTACATCAAACTACACAAAGTTTTAATAAGAATAAACCTGGGAGGAAAAAACTATCTCTGTATTTACAGTCAGTTGTTATCATGGGCTCATCAGTGTGGAGTGTTTGCTGTCTTTAATGCATTTGGTTCACAGACACAGTTTGTTCAGTGACATGTAATGTATGAATTGCTCAACACAATAAATGATGATCATGATGATCTGCAGACCTTGATGCTACATATATTATGGCTCTGCTAGATGTGATTGACACTTTTACTACCTTTATTTATGTTATCAGTCAGTGTCATTGAGATACAGATCTGTTGTGACAAGAGAGACCAGAGAGCAAGAAACAATTATGGTCAGAAAACCAAACAACCAGCATACAAGAACAACACGTCTAAAGTCAGACAACCAACAATAAAGCAACAATTACAATTCATATAAATTATTACAGGAATCATGGAAACATCAGATAAAGCTTCAAAATCTTCAAGAGGAATGAAAGAATCTACCTTGGGGCAGTTTGCAGTTCATTTAATTTGAACAGATGAAGAGTAGCTGGAGCAAATTCTGCCAAGTTTACTATGTACTTTAGTTTACTAGATTTAAATGAGAGAAGACGTGAGGTAGTTTGGAAGCTTTTACAGTTGACATTTATGAGTGAACATCATCAGATGATTATTCTGTCTTGTCAGTTATGAAGTTCATCCAACTTTTTTATACAGAGAAAGATGATGAGTGTGAAAGGTGCCATACCATAATGTGATGAAGAGGATTGAACAGCTGAGGTGATGATGAGGCAGCATGAAAGAACAGAATGTCTCTGTTTGATAGATTTGACATTTCTGAGTCAAGATGAATATTTGTATGACTCAGTAAGAGGTTGTTGAGGTGGGAGGTGGACTGTTTGAACTTCAGGAGGAAAACTGATAGAGACACTATGAACATCATAAATCACCTGTGTGTGTGTGTGTGTGTGTGTGTGTGTGTGTGTGTGTGTGTGTGTGTGTGTGTGTGTGTGTTCAGTGAACTGTATCAGTCTCTGCAGCAGCTTCCAGCTGCAGCAGTCAGTTCAGTTTCTGTTCAGTCTGACTGAGGGAGGTTTTTGTACGACGCTTTTTCACTGTGTGAACACATACTGACTGTTGATTTCATGGAGACTCTGACAGTAATAAACTGCTGCATCTTCAGCCTGAACTCCACTGATGGTCAGAGTGAAGTCAGAGTTTGATCCACTGCCTGTAAAACGACCTGGAATCCCTGATGCTCGAGTGGTAGCATCGTAAATGAGAAGTTTAGGAGTTTCTCCATCTCTCTGTTGGTACCAGGCTAAATAGTTCCCATTATAAACCCTCTGACTGGTCCTACAGCTGATGGTTGTGGAGCCTCCCAGAGCAGATCTCACTGCTGCAGGCTGAGTCACTGTGATCTGGCCTCTGGACTCTGAGGATACAGAGACAAAAACATAAAGCAGCGTCACAGTTTTGTGGGCTTCATTTCAGAGGGACGGATGTTCATAGAGGAGAGGAGTTTGATTCTCTGGACTTTACCTGTGAAGCAGCAGCAGAGGAGAGTCCAGATGAGGACGGAGATCAAAGTCATGTTTTTGATGAGGAGGATTTCTGTGGCTTCTGTTGTCATGAAGGACAGCTGTCAGTCATCCAGTGTTCAACTCTCAGGACTATAAACTCTCCCAGAGCACTGGAGCATGGTGCTGCTGATGCAAAGTGGCTCTCTATGGAAATGCTCAGACTGACTCCAACAGGGACTTGGATTACTCTGATCATGCTGTTTAATCAATGGATCAATGATGATATCAGAGTATTGATTAGGTTGTGTTAGTGATTATTTTTGTGGTTTGGGCTTCATGTGTATTGACAGCTGTTTATTTCTCAGAATGCAATTTCTTATATTTAAATGTATTACCACAAAAAATGAAATAAATTTAATTTCAATTTAATATATATGAAATAAAATGACACATTCATGAAATTGGTGGCACTGTGTTGTTGTCAGTTTTTAAAGTAGGTTAGAAATTTTACAAACAAGAGACTGTTTCTGTAGAGTTTGTTGTGTTCAAAGTCAGAGAGCCGTGTCTCTCTACAGTCAGAGGTTTTTGTACGACGGCTCAGTCAGTTTGTATCACTGTGGAGGACTTTTGGTGGAGGAACCAGACTGGATGTTAACTGTAAGTACCTTTAACTTCTACAAGAACTCAAATTCATCATTTATTCTATTTTCAGTCAATAAATTCAGACTTTACTTAAATATTTTGGCTGGTAGTTGAAATGTTCTATTTTTGCAGTGATCACTACAGGCTTCACTGTAATACAGATAAAATTCTGTCTGATGAAAAAACTCTTTAGTGACACAGAAACTTTAGTTTAGACAGTTTCTACATTCTTATAATTTATACTGTTCTTAAAAAGTACAGCTGCTTATTGAAGACAAGATTTTGACTCATAATTTTGTTCTTTGTCAAAATTCAGTTTCAAGACTTTGTAGAAAAAAATATTTTTTTATTTTTTATTTGAACGTAATGATTATATAATTTCATCTGCAGAAACCTGCAAGGCATTTATTTAGTGAGTGTATTATCTGGAAACATTTCATGTGTTTTACTCAATCTTCCTGTCAGACTAATGAATTTAATGACATGTCACATCCTCATTATAACCAGTGAATACCATAATATCACTGTAGCTGATTTAACCTCATATTAATTAATAGGATTAATTGTGTGAGTTGGAAAAAGTATTTCAGTGCTTAAAATCTTTGTCAGTGGTGAAGTCTGTCTGTTTTCATGGGTCAGTAGTGATGCCTGTGTAAATGAGGAGATTAAACACACACCGTCTCTTTAAAGTTTTGGCTTCAACTTAAAAATGTGGAAGATTAAATAAAAGTATTTCTGTCTTTCTGTAATGCTTCATATTTAATTCTGTAGCACTGATGTTTAAGTTTATTAACTAAAGTAGTCAAAGAGTTTTCAGCTTGAAACATTTTATCTTTAGTACTGAAACCTGTCTGTTGCCATGGTTCATCAGTGATGCCTGTCTGTTGCCATGGTTACTGAGCTCAGAGAGGGAAGTGAAACACTGAAGACCAGTTTCATCCAATCTGAGAAAGACCAACAGAACCAGCAGCCTGCTCTGCTGCAACCAACAGGGTGGAGTTTATTTTGTCTTTGTATGAACTTTCTTCATGTTGTCTCTCTGTCTCCTCCTCCAGTGGGTCGAGTCGCCCCCACCCTGACGGTGCTGCCCCCCTCCAGCGAGGAGCTGCTGCAGGGGAAGGCCACACTCATGTGTCTGGCCAACAAGGGCTTCCCCTCAGACTGGAGTCTGGCCTGGAAGGTGGACGGCAGCAGCAGCAGCAGCTGGGAGGAGAGCAGGAGCCCCGGGGTGCTGCAGAAGGACGGCCACTACAGCTGGAGCAGCACCCTCAGGCTCCCTGCAGACCAGTGGAGGAAGGTGGGCTCTGTCACCTGTGAGGCCACCCAGGGCTCCCAGACTCCACTCTCAGAGACACTGAGGAGAGACCAGTGTTCCCAGTCCTGACCTGACTCACTGCTACTGGTTTTACTCTGCTACTGCTCTCACTCTGATCTCTGCAACTATCTCTCTCTTTTATTTCACATGTTTCACTAACAATATTTACTTGCTTGTTGTAATGTTTCAGGATTATTTCAGTATTTCCAGACAATAAAGATCTGTTCATCAAATCACTTGTTTTCATGTTTATTATTATAAATGTGTCTTAATGATTTTCTCTTCATGGTAACAGTAATGCTGTTAAATCCTGATAAAAACTGAGTTATAATGTTTTGGTGTATATTAGGAAACTTAAATAAAACTCTTAGATATTATGTGATTAATGCTACACAGTCATGATGGTAGTAAGTCCATAATTAGTTTTCATACTTTATATCAATGATTTGTTGGAGTTATTGCAGATTTGTCTGTAATAATAGACTTTTGTGAAAAAAATCCACAGTGGTCACATCTCAATGAAAAATCATCCAATCATCTCTTGTTACTGAAGAGTGTTAATGTACAGACTGTAATGTTGTTATTGTTTTAGCTGTTTCTAAAACAAATACACATTATCCTCAAAATTATTTCCTAAACCTGAAGTAAAAAGCAGGATATCATCAGCATAAAGAAACTCAAACACAAAGACAAACCAAAGAGATGGAAAAAAGAAAGAATGAACGTATTAATTAAATACTCCATGAAATCCTTTTTGGTTTTAATCATAAATACTTTTTTTGCTGGAATAAAAAACACACAAAATGACTAAAATATGTCACATGAAATGATTATTAATTTTATAATAAATTATAAGATTTGATCAAGATTACATTCTGCAATTCATTTTAAAACATGAGTAAGATTTAGTTTCTATATAAAAAAATCAAATAAATAAATAACATTTATAGTTTTAGTGTTTACATGTTACAGTCAGTAGATTAAACTTACTAAAGAAGTGAAATTATAATTCATCAGAGGTTAGATTTGATGTTCAGCATAATGTTTCATACCCTGTTTTAATAAAAGTATTAAAAATATAATTTGTTTGTTTAATTACAGAATATTTAGTGTTGAAATGTTCAAAGTAAATTATTAAAACCTCTGTTGTTTTAGTTTGAGTGCAGCTGTTGAGTCAGATCAGTTCCTCTCCAGCTGAGGGAGGTTTTTGTAAGACGTTGTATCACTGTGTGAACGGTGTGTAACTCTGCTGACAGTAATAAACTCCTGAATCTTCAGCCTGAACTCCACTGATGGTCAGAGTGTAGTCAGTGTTTGATCCACTTCCAGTAAAACGATCTGAAACTCCAGACTGACGGTTTGTAGCATAAGAAATCAGGAGTTTAGGAGCTTCTCCAGGTTTCTGAAGGTACCAGTGGAGGCTGCCATAAACACTTGAACTGGTTTTACATCTGATGGAGACAGTCTGTCCTGGAACAACAGACTGAGATCCGGGAGACTGAGTCACAGTGATTTGTCCTGATGAACCTGGAAAACATGAAAAAGAGGAGAAGGGTTATTGAGACAAATCCAGCTTGGAGAAAGATGATCAACATGAAAACAGAAGAGTATCATTTCTTTAACATGGAGAATAGATGGAAGAAGGTAAATGCTGCTTGTTTCAGTGTTTCTCCATCACAGCAGAACATCATTGTGGTGAACCTGGTTGCATCCTGAAGCAAAGTTTTCACAAGAGAGTCTCACCCTGAACAAGGAGCCCCAGGGTGCCCAGCAGTAGAGTCAGTGACATCATCATTGTGCTGCCGGCGTGTCAGTGGCTCTGAAAGGTCTGGACAGCCACTGATCAACACTGGCCTCTTAACGGCTGGGAGCAGAGAGGCAGGACAGATATGCAAACACACAGAGTCAGTGAACTGTAGCTGTCCTCAACATATCATGCTGTTTCCTCCTCACTGCTGGGAGAACTCAACATGTAGATTAAGAAACTAAAGATGTTGTCAGTTTTGATCCTTTAGTCCTCAACAATCAAATACTAACTGCAAATTATCTTTGAAGTGAAATCATTTTTTCTGATTTGATCAGATCAAAGTCTGACTGAGATTAAATCTTACCATGAAGGCAGCACAAAAACATTGTTACAGCAAGAAATACAATACAGACAACAAAGAAAACTGTCACACACTACATTAAAATCATATACAGTATAATATACAGTAAAAGTGCACATACATATTTAAACATTTGAAGAAATAGTGTGTGTGAGAGGTGAGTTTATCCATCAGTATCCAAAACTATGGATATAATATTATAAATATAATATTAATTATAAAGCGGTGAGTTAAAATCTTGCAATCTGATTGGTTGATAACTATGGTATAATTGTATACTACAGCTATGATGTTTAATGTGCTTTTACGGTTCTATTTTTAATTATCTCTCTGCAGCTACAGTTAAAATGTTGCCTGCAATCTGTAAGCAAGCAGGGACGGTGCAGAGCTCCACCAGCCGCCTTCGAGGCTTTTGGATGCCTTGAAGCAGGAGAGATAATGTCCGTAAGCAGGCACAAAGGTTATTGGCGGTATATCGTAATATACCACCATCAGTGAGATATTGTTTAAATATATACAGAAGCTACTGGAGAGTAATTCTGGAAACTTCTCAGACTGTTGAATGTTCTGAACTAAATATCAGGAACTCAAACTAAATCACATCCTGTTCTCGCTCTGCTCATTCAGCAGTGCTTTGTGGGTTGTGAGACTCTTTGTGTTTGTTCTTTTGGTTTCCTGTGTTGCTCTTCTGTTCAGTCCTTTTGCTCACTTGGTTTTGCTTTTTCATGTTATTTGAGTTGTTTCTTGGACAGACTATTAGATTACTGGTTAGCTTGTAGTTGTGGGTTCCTAGGTTCATTTATTCAGAGACAGTTTGGTTTATGCTGGGTTGTTGAGTGGTGTTTTCTGGGTTTTGGTTTGCTCTGTGTTTCCCTTGTGTGTTCTTCACTCCTCCTGTGTCCATGTGCTCCTCCTCTCACCTGTTCTGCATTACCCTCGTTAGCCCTGCCCTGCTCCCAGTGTCTTTCCCAGCCAATCACTCCCAGCCTGCCCTCGTGTCTAGTCACCTGTTCCCCATTCCCTTATTAGGTCAGTTAGTATTTAAGTCTCAGTTTGGGAGTCAGTCTTTGTTGGATCCTCTGTTAAAGCTGCTGATCACACTGATATCAGCTGTGTTAGATATAAAAACTAATGGAATCACTGGTTAATTCACTGACAGACTTCATTCAGTCAGTGTTGCTGTGAGCTCAGTTTGGGTTTACAGCAGGTCACTGTACATACCTGCTGCTACATGACATATATGTAAGGTCTCCACTACATAACTCATCATTCTGTTTTAAATACTGTCTTATGTAGAACTTTCAAGACTGTAAACATACAATATTAGTCAAAGAATGTGATTTTTCTGCTGCTTCTTGTGTGGTCAGGTTATTTAACAAAATCTTGCTTTAATATTTCACCCACTCGTTTTAGCTGCCTTCCTTCCAGTTTTTGGCTTTGTTGACGTCTAATTCCTGCCTCTGTTGCTACAGTATAAATCCTGTCTCACAGATTGTTATATGAATGTAAACTGCTTGAGTTTAGATTTGTAGATTTGTGAGTCATAATGTCCACAGATGAGTGATGCAGGAATGATAAAGAACTGCAGTGAAGTACTGACAAGGTTTTGTTCTTTTTCTGTTAGTAAAAGTCTCATTTGGTGAAAGAACCACAGTTTATGTCCTCAAATGGAAACATGGGTTTTAACTGTGTGTGTGTGTGTGTGTGTGTGTGTGTGTGTTCAGTGAACTGTATCAGTCTCTGCAGTAGCTTCCAGCTGCAGCAGTCAGTTCAGTTTCTGTTCAGTCTGACTGAGGGAGGTTTTTGTACGACGCTTTTTCACTGTGTGAACACATACTGACTGTTGGGATAATGGAGACTCTGACAGTAATAAACTGCTGCATCTTCAGCCTGAACTCCACTGATGGTCAGAGTGAAGTCAGTGTCTGATCCACTGCCTGTAAAACCACCTGGAATCCCTGATTCTCGAGTGGTAGCATAGTAAATGAGAAGTTTAGCAGCTTCTCCATCTTTGTTGGTACCAGGCTAAACGGTGGTATGAGCCAGTATAATAAACCTTCTGACTGGTCCTACAGCTGATGGTTGCGGAGCCTCCCAGAGCAGATCTCACTGCTGCAGGCTGAGTCACTGTGATCTGGCCTCTGGACTCTGAGGATACAGAGACAAAAACATAAAGCAGCGTCACAGTTTTGTGGGCTTCATTTCAGAGGGACGGATGTTCATAGAGGAGAGGAGTTTGATTCTCTGGACTTTACCTGTGAAGCAGCAGCAGAGGAGAGTCCAGATGAGGACGGAGATCAAAGTCATGTTTTTGATGAGGAGGATTTCTGTGGCTTCTGTTGTCATGAAGGACAGCTGTCAGTCATCCAGTGTTCAACTCTCAGGACTATAAACTCTCCCAGAGCACTGGAGCATGGTGCTGCTGATGCAAAGTGGCTCTCTATGGAAATGCTCTGACTCACTAACAGAATCATCACATTTCTCAAGTAGTATTTTTTATTGCTTGCAGTAATGCTGATATTCTCTTTATGTTAAAAAAATAGACATATTCTACAAATCTACAAATGTGTCCAAAGCAGCATATAATTTAAAGAATGACTGCTGTCACATGTTACTGTGTTCAATCTACAGACACTGAGTTTGTCTCACTGTATATTCACAGGGATTTCATCTTTTCTTCTCACCATTTTACACATAAATGATGGTATTTTTTAAAGCATGTCAAAGTAAAGGATGAAAGGACATTTTAACAGACGTATTGAGTCTGTTCTACATGGTGTCTTTCACATCTGTCGTGCTGGATTACTCTGATGATGCTGTTTGATCAATGGATCAATCAACTTTAAAAGTATTGATATAGATGTGTTTATATTTATTTTTATGTGGTTTGGGCTTTTTTCAGAATGTATTTTGTTCTTCCCAAATGTGTCACCACAAGAAAGTCATGAAATTTGTGGCACTGTGTTGTTGTCAGTTTTCAAATTAACTTAAAAATTTCACAAATTCAGACTAATTTTGGTGAGTTTGTTTGTTTCAAAGTCAGAGAGCCGTGTCTCTGTACAGTCAGAGGTTTTTATACGATGGCTTTTTGTTTGTATCACTGTGGTTGACTTTTGGTGGAGGACAGACTGGATGTTGGATGTAAGTTGTCCACAAATATGACATTTAATTTTGACATTTACTGCCTTTAATGTGGTTTAATTTGTTTAAATAGATACACATATATATGTAATAGTTACAAATATCCTCTGTGTTGATTTATATCACTTAAATTCTCTTCTGTTTTAATTTCACCACTTTAATCATGGAGTAACTCAGACCAGCTTCAATAAACTGGTCTTTACACATTGTTGTCAAACTCAAATGTGAACAGCTTGAAATTAAAAACAAATAAAAGAGCAATAATTCTACTTTAAAGTGTCGACCAAATTATTGTAGTTAAATTAAAATGTAGTTAAACAATGTAGATGAAAATGTTTAAATGTTTCCAAATCTCTGATCTTCTTACTGTAATTAGTTTCTTACTGTGAGATAATATTTTGTGTGATTTATATGTTTTGGTGGTGGGAGCTGTGATTATGAAAGTTTCTGATGCTGATTTGTGTCTTCATATTTTCATTTAACACGATATAACTGAGATTGATGTGATCCAGTATGAGGCTGAGGTCAAAGGTCATGACCAAGACATTTCTTACCAAAAGTTCTCGGCCAATCTCTCTCCTCATTGGTCAGGAAATGGGTTCATTATCATTTAAAGACATGTGATCAAACCATAACAGGATAAGAATGGATGATGAGAAGCTGTGATGGAGAAATTAATTGATTTCCACCAAGACAATTATTGTCCATAAATTGTCTTGCTTAAAAGGTTTTGACATATTATAATTTACACTTAAAACTGCAATGTGCTAATTGTTTAATCAATTCAATGAAATATATGTGTGTGTGTGTGTGTGTGTGTGTGTGTGTGTGTTCAGTGAACTGTATCAGTCTCTGCAGTAGCTTCCAGCTGCAGCAGTCAGTTCAGTTTCTGTTCAGTCTGACTGAGGGAGGTTTTTGTACGACGCTTTTTCACTGTGTGAACACCCACTGACTGTTGGGATAGTGGAGACTCTGACAGTAATAAACTGCTGCATCTTCAGCCTGAACTCCACTGATGGTCAGAGTGAAGTCAGAGTTTGATCCACTGCCTGTAAAACGACCTGGAATCCCTGATTCTCGAGTGGTAGCCCAGTAAATGAGGAGTTTAGGAGCTTCTCCATCTTTCTGTTGGTACCAGGATAAATAGTGGTAGTTACCCACAACATAAACATCCTGACTGGTCCTACAGCTGATGGTTGCGGAGCCTCCCAGAGCAGATCTCACTGCTGCAGGCTGAGTCACTGTGATCTGGCCTCTGGACTCTGAGGATACAGAGACAAAAACATAAAGCAGCGTCACAGTTTTGTGGGCTTCATTTCAGAGGGACGGATGTTCATAGAGGAGAGGAGTTTGATTCTCTGGACTTTACCTGTGAAGCAGCAGCAGAGGAGAGTCCAGATGAGGACGGAGATCAAAGTCATGTTTTTGATGAGGAGGATTTCTGTGGCTTCTGTTGTCATGAAGGACAGCTGTCAGTCATCCAGTGTTCAACTCTCAGGACTATAAACTCTCCCAGAGCACTGGAGCATGGTGCTGCTGATGCAAAGTGGCTCTCTATGGAAATGCTCTGACTCACTAACAGAATCATCACATTTCTCAAGTAGTATTTTTTATTGCTTGCAGTAATGCTGATATTCTCTTTATGTTAAAAAAATAAAGACATATTTGACAAATCTACAAATGTGTCCAAAGCAGCATATAATTTAAAGAATGACTGCTGTCACATGTTACTGTGTTCAATCTACAGACACTGAGTTTGTCTCACTGTATATTCACAGGGATTTCATCTTTTCTTCTCACCATTTTACACATAAATGATGATATTTTTTAAAGCATGTCAAAGTAAAGGATGAAAGGACATTTTAACAGACGTATTGAGTCTGTTCTACATGGTGTCTTTCACATCTGTCCTGTTTGATTACTCTGATGATGCTGTTTGATCAATGGATCAATCAACTTTAAAAATATTGATATAGATGTGTTTATATTTATTTTTATGTGGTTCAGGCTTTTTTCTGAATGTAATTTGTTCATTCCAAATGTATTACCACATGAAATTTATTAAATTTGTGGCACTGTGTTGTTGTCAGTTTTCAAATTAGCTTAGAAATTTCACAAATTCAGACTAATTTTGGTGAGTTTGTTTGTTTCAAAGTCAGAGAGTCGTGTCTCTCTACAGTCAGAGGCTTTTATACGACGACTCAATGAGTTTGTATCACTGTGGTTGACTTTTGGTGGAGGAACCAGACTGGATGTACATGAAGTAAATTTCCTATTCCATGAATTTGATCAATCTAATTATCTTGGTGGGCTCTGTGACCTGTGAGACCACCCAGGGCTCCCAGACTCCACTCTCAGAGACACTGAGGAGAGACCAGTGTTCCCAGTCCTGACCTGACTCACTGGGACTCTGCTACTGGTTTTACTCTGCTCCTGCTCTCACTCTGATCTCTGCAACTCTCTCTCTCTATTTCTCTCTCCAGAATCATCACATTTCTAATATTTTTTGCTTGCAGTAATGTTGATATTCTCTGTATGTTAAAACAATAAAGACCTATTCATCAAATAATTGGAGTCTATACATATTATTACAATAACAGCTCCCTTTTCATCAATCACATAAGTTCAAGTAAATCTACAAAGACTGAGTTTGTCTCATGGTCACATTAAGTAGATTTAATATATTTGGGCAATGATCTTACAAAGAAATGATGGGATTATGTAATGCAGGTCACATTTGATAGATCTGTCAGTGCAGCCTGACATTGTCTCTGTTGAGCTGTGGTTTCCTAAAGCAGGTAAGAGATGGTGTGAAAGGATGAAACGAGGCCATTTTAACAGAAACAGTGAGTCCAGTGGATCTTTTTCTTTTCATTAATGCTGCAAAAATTATATTATCCTCATCTAACAGATCCACTACTGCCAGTCCAAACTTTGTCTTCAGCAGCCTTGTTACTGCTCTGTATAACAAAGTGAATATGAGAGAAAGTCACATTTCTATCAGGTCATCAGTACAAAGTTGTCACTGTGTTTGTACCACTGAGACTAATCATGAAAATATTGTGATTATTTTTTGTATTAGTTTCATGTTCGATATCACAGATGTAATTGTCTAATAGCTTAATCTGAAAGTTTTGTGTGTCGTGAATGTGTGTGTGTGTGTGTGTGTGTGTGTATGTGTGTGTGTGTGTGTGTGTGTGTGTGTGTGTGTGTGTGTGTGTTCAGTGAACTGTATCAGTCTCTGCAGTAGCTTCCAGCTGCAGCAGTCAGTTCAGTTTCTGTTCAGTCTGACTGAGGGAGGTTTTTGTACGACGCTTTTTCACTGTGTGAACTCAAGCTGACTGTTGAGATATGCACTCTGACAGTAATAAACTTCTGCATCTTCAGCCTGAACTCCACTGATGGTCAGAGTGAAGTCAGTGTTTGATCCACTTCCACTAAAACGATCTGAAACTCCAGACTGACGGTTTGTAGCTTGATAAATCAGGAGTTTAGGAGCTTCTCCAGGTTTCTGAAGGTACCAGTGGAGGAAGCTACTAACATCTGAACTGGTTTTACATCTGATGGAGACAGTCTGTCCTGGAACAACAGACTGAGATCCAGGAGACTGAGTCACAGTGATTTGTCCTGATGAACCTGGAAAACATGAAAAAGAGGAGAAGGGTTATTGAGACAAATCCAGCTTGGAGAAAGATGATCAACATGAAAACAGAAGAGTATCATTTCTTTAACATGGAGAATAGATGGAAGAAGGTAAATGCTGCTTGTTTCAGTGTTTCTCCATCACAGCAGAACATCATTGTGGTGAACCTGGTTGCATCCTGAAGCAAAGTTTTCACAAGAGAGTCTCACCCTGAACAAGGAGCCCCAGGGTGCCCAGCAGTAGAGTCAGTGACATCATCATTGTGCTGCCGGCGTGTCAGTGGCTCTGAAAGGTCTGGACAGCCACTGATCAACACTGGCCTCTTAACGGCTGGGAGCAGAGAGGCAGGACAGATATGCAAACACACAGAGTCAGTGAACTGTAGCTGTCCTCAACATATCATGCTGTTTCCTCCTCACTGCTGGGAGAACTCACTGTCATTTGTAGCCGATACCTCAGATTTTTACGTTGTACATACTGTAAATAATTAGATGTAGACCTGCTGATGTAATTGACGGCTTGTTTTGGGACTCACACCTGTGTTGAATCAGGTGGAGTTTATATACGGACCTTCTTGGTCAAATGCTGAGTATTACCTGATGAAGACGTCATGTCAAAACGTCGTAGGTGCACTCAATAAAACATTTTTGGGAGAATAATTCAGGGGACTTGTTGATGTTAAAGCACCTGATATAATATGTGAACATACAGTATATACACAACATTAGACCTATCAAAAATGGAGAAAATGTAGGACTTTTTAAAAGTTTTTTAAAATTTTGAAAGACATGTTTACAATATCTGACACATGGAATATGTAAACTCACAAGTAACTGTGCTGTAAGTGTGCCGGTGATGAGTGAGCTTCAACTTTGTGAGTCGGGCTTCTCCTTTAACAAGCTAAACTTTGTTAACACCAGGCATGATGTCTCAATGAATAACTTTTGGCTACTGGACTGTAGAGATCTTGATAGGTCCACTGTCTCTCTCATAAATCTGCTGCTGACATCACTGTGTGTCGAAACCCTGCAGAGGTTATTCAAAACCTTCCAAACTGTCAATCACGCAAAAGTCTTACGGGACCCGAAGCTGAAACCGAGGGGGCTATTTGGGGGACATTTTAACATCAGAAGCATTACTGCAAAGAGCTATCAGCTAACTCATCTTCTGTCTGACTCAAATCTGGACTTTCTCTGTCTGACCGAAAAATGGTTGAAACAAATAACTCCTGTGAGTGTGTTCACGGTGCCCGGATACCAATGTTTGAGACGAGATAGACCAAATTCCACCTAGAACGAGTAAAAGGCCCAACTAGGATTGCAAAATGCTCCAGTACACAAATGGATGTGATATTTACTGACAAACCAGAAAGAATAACTAAAAGTTAGAATTTAATCACTGGCTTATCAGATCATAACCTAACCCTATGTACGAGAAAAGTGACTAAAAATAGATTTAGGACCACAGCAACTAAGACAATGATCCTTCGGTGCATACCCAGAGCTAAGCAAGAAGAAGATCAAACAGATCAAATCTAAAAATAAAAATAATTTACTGTGGTTTAATGAAAATTGGTGGAAACTGATGAAATCTAGAGATGCTGCAGTAAGGAAGGCAATTAAACTAGAAGAGACACTGACATGCTGATTTATAAAGGTTTAAGGAACAAAGTTATCCAAGAGCTAAGAGAAGCTAAATCTAGTTTTTATCTCAATATATTGAATGAGGTAAAATCTGAAAAAACATTGATTGAATCTCACAAGGAAAGTTAACTGAAGATCATCTTACTGTTGCTTCTGTCTCTAATATTGTTTTCTTGAGTCTGTATATGAGCCAGGAAAAAACTTTACCAAAAGGAAACTGGATATTGTTCCTATAGATGCTACAGGCCAGGTTTTCGAGCTGGTAGAGACTAATGAGTTACAAGTAAACAAAATCATCAGCTCCTTAAAAAGCTCCAAAAGCAGAGATGCTTTCCAATTTGACAGCATGTTTGTCAAATCACACAAAGATATTTTAACTCCCCCCATTGCTCATTTAATTAACTGGTCTTTTAAACACAGCTCCTTTCCTGATGACTGGAAATGTGTCATTGTCTTTATACTTTACATCAAACTACACAAAGTTTTAATAAGAATAAACCTGGGAGGAAAAAACTATCTCTGTATTTACAGTCAGTTGTTATCATGGGCTCATCAGTGTGGAGTGTTTGCTGTCTTTAATGCATTTGGTTCACAGACACAGTTTGTTCAGTGACATGTAATGTATGAATTGCTCAACACAATAAATGATGATCATGATGATCTGCAGACCTTGATGCTACATATATTATGGCTCTGCTAGATGTGATTGACACTTTTACTACCTTTATTTATGTTATCAGTCAGTGTCATTGAGATACAGATCTGTTGTGACAAGAGAGACCAGAGAGCAAGAAACAATTATGGTCAGAAAACCAAACAACCAGCAGACAAGAACAACACGTCTAAAGTCAGACAACCAACAATAAAGCAACAATTACAATTCATATAAATTATTACAGGAATCATGGAAACATCAGATAAAGCTTCAAAATCTTCAAGAGGAATGAAAGAATCTAGCTTGGGGCAGTTTGCAGTTAATTTAATTTGAACAGATGAAGAGTAGCTGCAGCAAATTCTGCCAAGTTTACTATGTACTTTAGTTTACTAGATTTAAATGAGAGAAGACGTGAGGTAGTTTGGAAGCTTTTACAGTTGACATTTATGAGTGAACATCATGAGATGATTATTCTGTCTTGTCAGTTATGAAGTTCATCCAACTTTTTTATACAGAGAAAGATGATGAGTGTGAAAGGTGCCATACCATAATGTGATGAAGAGGATTGAACAGCTGAGGTGATGATGGGGCAGCATGAAAGAACAGAATGTCTCTGTTTGATAGATTTGACATTTCTGAGTCAAGATGAATATTTGTATGACTCAGTCAGAGGTTGTTGAGGTGGGAGGTGGACTGTTTGAACTTCAGGAGGAAAACTGATAGAGACACTATGAACATCATAAATCACCTGTGTGAGTGTGTGTGTGTGTGTGTGTGTGTGTGTTCAGTGAACTGTATCAGTCTCTGCAGTAGCTTCCAGCTGCAGCAGTCAGTTCAGTTTCTGTTCAGTCTGACTGAGGGAGGTTTTTGTACGACGCTTTTTCACTGTGTGAACACCCACTGACTGTTGATATAATGTTCACTCTGACAGTAATAAACTGCTGCATCTTCAGCCTGAACTCCACTGATGGTCAGAGTGAAGTCAGAGTTTGATCCACTGCCTGTAAAACGACCTGGAATCCCTGATGCTCGAGTGGTAGCATAGTAAATGAGAAGTTTAGGAGTTTCTCCATCTCTCTGTTGGTACCAGGCTAAATAGTTCCCATGATTAACCCTCTGACTGGTCCTACAGCTGATGGTTGTGGAGCCTCCCAGAGCAGATCTCACTGCTGCAGGCTGAGTCACTGTGATCTGGCCTCTGGACTCTGAGGATACAGAGACAAAAACATAAAGCAGCGTCACAGTTTTGTGGGCTTCATTTCAGAGGGACGGATGTTCATAGAGGAGAGGAGTTTGATTCTCTGGACTTTACCTGTGAAGCAGCAGCAGAGGAGAGTCCAGATGAGGACGGAGATCAAAGTCATGTTTTTGATGAGGAGGATTTCTGTGTCTTATGTTGTCATGAAGGACAGCTGTCAGTCATCCAGTGTTCAACTCTCAGGACTATAAACTCTCCCAGAGCACTGGAGCATGGTGCTGCTGATGCAAAGTGGCTCTCTATGGAAATGCTCTGACTGACTCCAACAGGGACTTGGATTATTCTGATCATGCTGTTTAATCAATGGATCAATGACGATATCAGAGTATTGATTAGGTTGTGTTAGTCATTATTTTTATGTGGTTTGGGCTTCATGTGTATTGACAGCTGTTTATTTCTCAGAATGCAATTTCTTATATTTAAATGTATTACCACAAAAAATGAAATAAATTGAATTTCAATTTATTATATATGAAATAAAATGACACATTCATGAAATTGGTGGCACTGTGTTGTTGTCTGTTTTTAAAGTAGGTTAGAAATTTTACAAACAAGAGACTGTTTCTGTAGAGTTTGTTGTGTTCAAAGTCAGAGAGCCGTGTCTCTCTACAGTCAGAGGTTTTTGTACGACGGCTCAGTCAGTTTGTATCACTGTGGTTGACTTTTGGTGGAGGAACCAGACTGGATGTTAACTGTAAGTACCTTTAACTTCTACAAGAACTCAAATTCATCATTTATTCTATTTTCAGTCAATAAATTCAGGCTTTACTTAAATATTTTGGCTGGTAGTTGAAATGTTCTATTTTTGCAGTGATCACTACAGGCTTCACTGTAATACAGATAAAATTCTGTCTGATGAAAAAACTCTTTAGTGACACAGAAACTTTAGTTTAGACAGTTTCTACATTCTTATAATTTATACTGTTCTTAAAAAGTACAGCTGCTTATTGAAGACAAGATTTTGACTCATAATTTTGTTCTTTCTTAAAATTCTGTTTCAAGACTTTGTAGAAGAAAATATTCTTTTATTTTTTATTTGAACGTAATGATTATATAATTTCATCTGCAGAAACCTGCAAGGCATTTATTTAGTGAGTGTATTATCTGGAAACATTTCATGTGTTTTGCTCAATCTTCCTGTCAGACTAATGAATTTAATGACATGTCACTCATCCTCATTATAACCAGTGAATACCATAATATCACTGTAGCTGATTTAACCTCATATTAATTAATAGGATTAATTGTGTGAGTTGGAAAAAGTATTTCAGTGCTTAAAATCTTTGTCAGTAGTGAAGTCTGTCTGTTTTCATGGGTCAGTAGTGATGCCTGTGTAAATGAGGAGATTAAACACACACCGTCTCTTTAAAGTTTTGGCTTCAACTTAAAAATGTGGAAGATTAAATAAAAGTATTTCTGTCTTTCTGTAATGCTTCATATTTAATTCTGTAGCACTGATGTTTAAGTTTATTAACTAAAGTAGTCAAAGAGTTTTCAGCTTGAAACATTTTATCTTTAGTACTGAAACCTGTCTGTTGCCATGGTTCATCAGTGATGCCTGTCTGTTGCCATGGTTACTGAGCTCAGAGAGGGAAGTGAAACACTGAAGACCAGTTTCATCCAATCTGAGAAAGACCAACAGAACCAGCAGCCTGCTCTGCTGCAACCAACAGGGTGGAGTTTATTTTGTCTTTGTATGAACTTTCTTCATGTTGTCTCTCTGTCTCCTCCTCCAGTGGGTCGAGTCGCCCCCACCCTGACGGTGCTGCCCCCCTCCAGCGAGGAGCTGCTGCAGGGGAAGGCCACGCTCATGTGTCTGGCCAACAGGGGCTTCCCCTCAGACTGGAGTCTGGCCTGGAAGGTGGACGGCAGCAGCAGCAGCAGCAGCAGCAGCAGCTGGGAGGAGAGCAGGAGCCCCGGGGTGCTGCAGAAGGACGGCCACTACAGCTGGAGCAGCACCCTCAGGCTCCCTGCAGACCAGTGGAAGAAGGTGGGCTCTGTGACCTGTGAGGCCACCCAGGGCTCCCAGACTCCACTCTCAGAGACACTGAGGAGAGACCAGTGTTCCCAGTCCTGACCTGACTCACTGCTACTGGTTTTACTCTGCTACTGCTCTCACTCTGATCTCTGCAACTATCTCTCTCTTTTATTTCACATGTTTCACTAACAATATTTACTTGCTTGTTGTAATGTTTCAGGATTATTTCAGTATTTCCAGACAATAAAGATCTGTTCATCAAATCACTTGTTTTCATGTTTATTATTATAAATGTGTCTTAATGATTTTCTCTTCATGGTAACAGTAATGCTGTTAAATCCTGATAAAAACTGAGTTATAAATGTTGCAACTGCTCTATGAAGACTTCAGAAGGAAAATGTCAGATCACATAATGTTTTGCTGTATATTAGGAAAGTATTTACACTTAAATAAAACTCTTAGATATTATGTGATTAATGCTACACAGTCATGATGGTAGTAAGTCCATAATTTGTTTTCATACTTTATATCAATGATTTGTCATTGCAGATTTGTCTGTAATAATAGACTTTTGTGAAAAAAATCCACAGTGGTCACATCTCAATGAAAAATCATCCAATCATCTCTTGTTACTGAAGACTGTTAATGTACAGACTGTAATGTTGTTATTGTTTTAGCTGTTTCTAAAACAAATACACATTATCCTCAAAATTATTTCCTAAACCTGAAGTAAAAAGCAGGATATCATCAGCATAAAGAAACTCAAACACAAAGACAAACCAAAGAGATGGAAAAAAGAAAGAATTAACATATTAATTAAATACTCCATGAAATCCTTTTTGGTTTTAATCATAAATACTTTTTTTGCTGGAATAAAAAACACACAAAATGACTAAAATATGTCACATGAAATGATTATTAATTTTATAACAAATTATAAGATTTGATCAAGATTACATTCAGCAATTCATTTTAAAACATGAGTAAGATTTAGTTTCTATATAAAAAAATCAAATAAATAAATAACATTTATAGTTTTGGTGTTTACATGTTACAGTCAGTAGATTAAACTTACTAAAGAAGTGAAATTATAATTCATCAGAGGTTAGATTTGATGTTCAGCATAATGTTTCATACCCTGTTTTAATAAAAGTATTAAAAATATAATTTGTTTGTTTAATTACAGAATATTTAGTGTTGAAATGTTCAAAGTAAATTATTAAAACCTCTGTTGTTTTAGTTTGAGTGCAGCTGTTGAGTCAGATCAGTTCCTCTCCAGCTGAGGGAGGTTTTTGTACGACGTTGTATCACTGTGTGAACGGTGTGCTGTAACTCTGCTGACAGTAATAAACTCCTGAATCTTCAGCCTGAACTCCACTGATGGTCAGAGTGAAGTCAGTGTTGTATCCACTTCCAGTAAAACGACCTGAAACTCCAGACTGACGGTCTGTAGCATCATAAATCAGGAGTTTAGGAGCTTCTCCAGGTTTCTGAAGGTACCAGTGGAGGTTGCTGTAAACATTTGAACTGGTTTTACATCTGATGGAGACAGTCTGTCCTGGAACAACAGACTGAGATCCAGGAGACTGAGTCACAGTGATTTGTCCTGATGAACCTGGAAAACATGAAAAAGAGGAGAAGGGTTATTGAGACAAATCCAACTTGGAGAAAGATGATCAACATGAAAACAGAAGAGTATCATTTCTTTAACATGGAGAATAGATGGAAGAAGGTAAATGCTGCTTGTTTCAGTGTTTCTCCATCACAGCAGAACATCATTGTGGTGAACCTGGTTGCATCCTGAAGCAAAGTTTTCACAAGAGAGTCTCACCCTGAACAAGGAGCCCCAGGGTGCCCAGCAGTAGAGTCAGTGACATCATCATTGTGCTGCCGGCGTGTCAGTGGCTCTGAAAGGTCTGGACATCCACTGATCAACACTGGCCTCTTAACGGCTGGGAGCAGAGAGGCAGGACAGATATGCAAACACACAGAGTCAGTGAACTGTAGCTGTCCTCAACATATCATGCTGTTTCCTCCTCACTGCTGGGAGAACTCAACATGTAGATTAAGAAACTAAAGATGTTGTCAGTTTTGATCCTTTAGTCCTCAACAATCAAATACTAACTGCAAATTATCTTTGAAGCTAAAAAAAACTTCTCATTTAATCATGTAAACATCCAACTGAGATTCATAACCGGCCACGAAGGAAGCAGAAAAACATTGTTACAGCAATAAATACAATAAAAACAATAAAAACAGGCCAAGAAAACTCACACACTACACTCAAAATCATATATAATACACAGTAAAAGTTACCTTGCGAGGCAGCTGGATTCATGAGATCAAGTGAGAATCCATCTTGTCAGGCTTCAAGTTCTGCGCTTGTGTCTGAACCACCGGTAGTTCGGACCAATCAGCATCCTATGAGGATTCTCCCATGATCTCGTGAATCCAGCTGCCTCGAAAGGTAAGACGGTGATAGATGGTGACAGACAGATGGTTCCTCCAGTCAGTTATTTTTTGAAAGTGTCTGCCCTTTTCCAAACAGTTTCCATGGACGTCTTCTCAGATGCTTCTGTGTAACAAACCATCTGGCGCGTCAGGTTAACAGTAAAACTGCACATACAGATATTTAAACTGAAAAAGCAGTTTTTAAGCAAATAACTGCATTCAACATAAAGTTACTTCCAGCAGTTTGACTTTGTAAAGTTGTAAAGGACCTGAGATTGAACATGGAGTATAAGACACTATCAGTGTTATACCTTTATATTAAAGTGCTGCCATTGATGCTGTTAACTACAATATACTTCTACACAGACTGCAGAGATATGTTGCTCTCTGTGTCACAGTGTTAAACTGGTTCAGTCTTTATCTCTTCAGTCTCCTTATCCTTTAATAGAAGGGGACATGGAATTGATTTTAATATATATCCAGATGATACATAACTGTACATTTTCACATCACAAAATAGTCTCCATCTTGTTCATAAACATGGTTCATTGTTGTGTTTATTATCAATTCTTGAATGTCATGAAAATGTTCAAGCAGCTGAAAAGAAACAAGACTAAAGGACTCCTTGTTGGAGCATCTTAAACTCTCAGACACTAAACATCAAATCCATTGCTGATGATCTTGACACACTGTGTCCAAACCTGAATTTGACCCTCTGCCCAAAAACACTTTGTTCATGACATGTACTGAATAGATTGTGGCACACGATACATCATGTTTGGTGTTTCTACAACATAAAATATGTGTTGGAGTGCAGATATGAAGCTTCAGTGTCCTGAGATTTCAGTCAAATCTGTGGACATTCATGTTTTATATATTGTGAGTTTGTTTTATGCCTCAATATCAGTGGATCTGACTCTGCTGGATGTTGTTGTGGGAGGTGGACTGTTTGAACTTCAGGAGGAAAACTGGTATACACACTATGAACAACATACATTTGTGTGTGTGTGTGTGTGTGTGTGTGTGTGTGTGTGTGTGTGTGTTCAGTGAACTGTATCAGTCTCTGCAGTAGCTTCCAGCTGCAGCAGTCAGTTCAGTTTCTGTTCAGTCTGACTGAGGGAGGTTTTTGTACGACGCTTTTTCACTGTGTGAACACCCACTGACTGTTGATATAATGATAACTCTGACAGTAATAAACTGCTGCATCTTCAGCCTGAACTCCACTGATGGTCAGAGTGAAGTCAGAGTTTGATCCACTGCCTGTAAAACGATCTGGAGTCTCTGATGCTCGAGTGGTAGCATAGTAAATGAGAAGTTTAGGAGCTTCTCCATCTTTCTGTTGGTACCAGGCTAAAAAGTTCCCATTAAAAACCTTCTGACTGACCCTACAGCTGATGGTTGCGGAGCCTCCCAGAGCAGATCTCACTGCTGCAGGCTGAGTCACTGTGATCTGGCCTCTGGACTCTGAGGATACAGAGACAAAAACATAAAGCAGCGTCACAGTTTTGTGGGCTTCATTTCAGAGGGACGGATGTTCATAGAGGAGAGGAGTTTGATTCTCTGGACTTTACCTGTGAAGCAGCAGCAGAGGAGAGTCCAGATGAGGACGGAGATCAAAGTCATGTTTTTGATGAGGAGGATTTCTGTGGCTTCTGTTGTCATGAAGGACAGCTGTCAGTCATCCAGTGTTCAACTCTCAGGACTATAAACTCTCCCAGAGCACTGGAGCATGGTGCTGCTGATGCAAAGTGGCTCTCTATGGAAATGCTCTGACTGACTCCAACAGGGACTTGGATTACTCTGATGATGCTGTTTAATTAATGGATCAATGACGATATCAGAGTATTGATTAACTATGTGTCAGTGATCATTTTTATGTGTTTTATTTGTGTTCTGTAAACAGATTGTTTTCAGAAATGTCTGTTGAGATTAATGTTACATCTACAACACTCAGTTTTAATTCAAGACATAATTAGAAATACATTAAACATGAAAGAAAATGATTAATTTTAATTTTTTGACACACTGTTATATATTTTCATATTAGACAGCTGTGTTTGACAGACTGAGACTGTTTCTGTAGAGTTTGTTGTGTTCAAAGTCAGAGAGCCGTGTCTCTCTACAGTCAGAGGTTTTTGTACGACGGCTCAG
Organism: Scomberomorus guttatus; assembly: GCA_038419695.1. NCBI lineage: Eukaryota > Metazoa > Chordata > Actinopteri > Scombriformes > Scombridae > Scomberomorus > Scomberomorus guttatus. The sequence continues at coordinate 2,139,232 of CM076461.1, forward strand.
TCAGTTTGTATCACTGTGGTGGACTTTTGGTGGAGGAACCAGACTGGATGTTGGAAGTAAGTTTCTACTGAAATATTAAATATAATATTGTAAAGTCATGTTTAAAATTCAGTTTCTGAATGTTTGCAGAAGATAAAAATATCATTTTTAATTACATCACTTGTAATATTCATGTTTGTATTTCTCCTGCTTTACCATGGAGGATAACTCAGAGCAGCTTCACTAAACATTTCTTTACACATTCCTGTCATACTGACATTTAATAACTTGAAGTGTAGAAAAGATGAAGCTTCAGTTGTATTTTAAAAATGTGACCGACGATTTAATTTCAACTCAGCGAGTGTTTTAATATGAATTAAGTGTAATTTGTTCAAATATAATTGAGCAGAGTGAAGATAAAGATGAATATTTGAAAATGTGCAAAATCTCTGATCTCTGTATTGTGACATGTATTGTTGGAAATTTAGTTTGAAATCATTTGAACAGTTTGCTAAATGATGTTTGAAATCAGATGGTGGTTAGTTCATCTTCTTCATTTCTTCGTTTCTAAGTACTGTAATTTAATGCTTTGTTCAGATTTTTGATGATTTGGATAAGAAAGTTTTAATATTAAGTATCAAATCTGCTTCTTTTATTTCCAGTGTAGTTTGATATATTTCAGGTCAAACAGTACGATGACTCTTTCTGTGCTGATCTGCATGAGAGGTTTCTTAAAGGGAAGTGAAACAATGTGTGAGTGAGTGACTGGTGGAGCAGAAAAAAACATCTGACACAAACTCCTTAAAGGGGAAAATCCACTCTCACACACTAAAGGTGTCCGATTGGCTGGTGTTTGATTGACAGCTGTGTGGTCCCTGTCCTCTAATCTGATTGGTGTCTCCTAGGTGATGTCCGTCCCACCCTGACGGTGCTGCCCCCCTCCAGCGAGGAGCTGCTGCAGGGGAAGGCCACGCTCATGTGTCTGGCCAACAAGGGCTTCCCCTCAGACTGGAGTCTGGCCTGGAAGGTGGACGGCAGCAGCAGCAGCAGCAGCAGCAGCAGCAGCAGCTGGGAGGAGAGCAGGAGCCCCGGGGTGCTGCAGAAGGACGGCCACTACAGCTGGAGCAGCACCCTCAGGCTCTCTGCAGACCAGTGGAGGAAGGTGGGCTCTGTGACCTGTGAGGCCACCCAGGGCTCCCAGACTCCACTCTCAGAGACACTGAGGAGAGACCAGTGTTCCCAGTCCTGACCTGACTCACTGCTACTGGTTTTACTCTGCTACTGCTCTCACTCTGATCTCTGCAACTATCTCTCTCTTTTATTTCACATGTTTCACTAACAATATTTACTTGCTTGTTGTAATGTTTCAGGATTATTTCAGTATTTCCAGACAATAAAGATCTGTTCATCAAATCACTTGTTTTCATGTTTATTATTATAAATGTGTCTTAATGATTTTCTCTTCATGGTGACAGTAATGCTGTTAAATCCTGATAAAAACTGAGTTATAAATGTTGCAACTGCTCTATGAAGACTTCAGAAGGAAAATGTCAGATCACATAATGTTTTGCTGTATATTAGGAAAGTATTTACACTTAAATAAAACTCTTAGATATTATGTGATTAATGCTACACAGTCATGATGGTACTAAGTCCATAATTTGTTTTCATACTTTATATCAATGATTTGTTGGAGTTATTGCAGATTTGTCTGTAATAATAGACTTTTGTGACAAAATCCACAGTGGTCACATCTCAATGAAAAATCATCCAATCATCTCTTGTTACTGAAGAGTGTTAATGTACAGACTGTAATGTTGTTATTGTTTTAGCTGTTTCTAAAACAAATACACATTATCCTCAAAATTATTTCCTAAACCTGAAGTAAAAAGCAGGATATCATCAGCATAAAGAAACTCAAACACAAAGACAAACCAAAGAGATGGAAAAAAGAAAGAATTAACATATTAATTAAATACTCCATGAAATCCTTTTTGGTTTTAATCATAAATACTTTTTTTGTTGGAATAAAAAACACACAAAATGACTAAAATATGTCACATGAAATGATTATTAATTTTATAACACAAATTATAAGATTTGATTAAGATTACATTTTGTAATTCATTTTAAAACATGAGTAAGATTTAGTTTCTATATAAAAAAATCAAATAAATAAATAACATTTATAGTTTTAGTGTTTACATGTTAGTCAGTAGATTAAACTTACTAAAGAACTGAAATTATAATTCATCAGAGGTTAGATTTGATGTTCAGCATAATGTTTCATATTCTGCATTAATAAAAGTATTAAAAATATTATTTGTTTGTTTAATTACAGAATATTTAGTGTTAAAATGTTTAAAGTAAATGATTAAAACCTCTGTTGTTTTAGTTTGAGTGCAGCTGTTGAGTCAGATCAGTTCCTCTCCAGCTGAGGGAGGTTTTTGTACGACGTTGTATCACTGTGTGAACGGGAAGCTGTAACTCTGCTGACAGTAATAAACTCCTGAATCTTCAGCCTGAACTCCACTGATGGTCAGAGTGAAGTCAGTGTTTGATCCACTTCCACTAAAACGATCTGAAACTCCAGACTGACGGTTTGTAGCTCGATAAATCAGGAGTTTAGGAGCTTCTCCGGGTTTCTGAAGGTACCAGTGGAGGTAGTTACTAACACCTGAACTGGTTTTACATCTGATGGAGACAGTCTGTCCTGGAACAACAGACTGAGATCCAGGAGACTGAGTCACAGTGATTTGTCCTGATGAACCTGGAAAACATGAAAAAGAGGAGAAGGGTTATTGAGACAAATCCAGCTTGGAGAAAGATGATCAACATGAAAACAGAAGAGTATCATTTCTTTAACATGGAGAATAGATGGAAGAAGGTAAATGCTGCTTGTTTCAGTGTTTCTCCATCACAGCAGAACATCATTGTGGTGAACCTGGTTGCATCCTGAAGCAAAGTTTTCACAAGAGAGTCTCACCCTGAACAAGGAGCCCCAGGGTGCCCAGCAGTAGAGTCAGTGACATCATCATTGTGCTGCCGGCGTGTCAGTGGCTCTGAAAGGTCTGGACAGCCACTGATCAACACTGGCCTCTTAACGGCTGGGAGCAGAGAGGCAGGACAGATATGCAAACACACAGAGTCAGTGAACTGTAGCTGTCCTCAACATATCATGCTGTTTCCTCCTCACTGCTGGGAGAACTCAACATGTAGATTAAGAAACTAAAGATGTTGTCAGTTTTGATCCTTTAGTCCTCAACAATCAATTTTTTCTGATTTGATCAGATCAAAGTCTGACTGAGATTAAATCTTACCATGAAGGCAGCACAAAAACATTGTTACAGCAAGAAATACAATACAGACAACAAAGAAAACTGTCACACACTACATTAAAATCATATACAGTATAATATACAGTAAAAGTGCACATACATATTTAAACATTTGAAGAAATAGTGTGTGTGAGAGGTGAGTTTATCCATCAGTATCCAAAACTATGGATATAATATTATAAATATAATATTAATTATAAAGCGGTGAGTTAAAATCTTGCAATCTGATTGGTTGATAACTATGGTATAATTGTATACTACAGCTATGATGTTTAATGTGCTTTTACGGTTCTATTTTTAATTATCTCTCTGCAGCTACAGTTAAAATGTTGCCTGCAATCTGTAAGCAAGCAGGGACGGTGCAGAGCTCCACCAGCCGCCTTCGAGGCTTTTGGATGCCTTGAAGCAGGAGAGATAATGTCCGTAAGCAGGCACAAAGGTTATTGGCGGTATATCGTAATATACCACCATCAGTGAGATATTGTTTAAATATATACAGAAGCTACTGGAGAGTAATTCTGGAAACTTCTCAGACTGTTGAATGTTCTGAACTAAATATCAGGAACTCAAACTAAATCACATCCTGTTCTCGCTCTGCTCATTCAGCAGTGCTTTGTGGGTTGTGAGACTCTTTGTGTTTGTTCTTTTGGTTTCCTGTGTTGCTCTTCTGTTCAGTCCTTTTGCTCACTTGGTTTTGCTTTTTCATGTTGTTTGAGTTGTTTCTTGGACAGACTATTAGATTACTGGTTAGCTTGTAGTTGTGGGTTCCTAGGTTCATTTATTCAGAGACAGTTTGGGTTATGCTGGGTTGTTGAGTGGTGTTTTCTGGGTTTTGGTTTGCTCTGTGTTTCCCTTGTGTGTTCTTCACTCCTCCTGTGTCCATGTGCTCCTCCTCTCACCTGTTCTGCATTACCCTCGTTAGCCCTGCCCTGCTCCCAGTGTCTTTCCCAGCCAATCACTCCCAGCCTGCCCTCGTGTCTAGTCACCTGTTCCCCATTCCCTTATTAGGTCAGTTAGTATTTAAGTGTCAGTTTGGGAGTCAGTCTTTGTTGGATCCTCTGTTAAAGCTGCTGATCACACTGATATCAGCTGTGTTAGATATAAAAACTAATGGAATCACTGGTTAATTCACTGACAGGCTTCATTCAGTCAGTGTTGCTGTGAGCTCAGTTTGGGTTTACAGCAGGTCACTGTACATACCTGCTGCTACATGACATATATGTAAGGTCTCCACTACATAACTCATCATTCTGTTTTAAATACTGTCTTATGTAGAACTTTCAAGACTGTAAACATACAATATTAGTCAAAGAATGTGATTTTTCTGCTGCTTCTTGTGTGGTCAGGTTATTTAACAAAATCTTGCTTTAATATTTCACCCACTTGTTTTAGCCGCCTTCCTTCCAGTTTTTGGCTTTGTTGACGTCTAATTCCTGCCTCTGTTGCTACAGTATAAATCCTGTCTCACAGATTGTTATATGAATGTAAACTGCTTGAGTTTAGATTTGTAGATTTGTGAGTCATAATGTCCACAGATGAGTGATGCAGGAATGATAAAGAACTGCAGTGAAGTAGTGACAAGGTTTTGTTCTTTTTCTGTTAGTAAAAGTCTCATTTGGTGAAAGAACCACAGTTTATGTCCTCAAATGGAAACATGGGTTTTAACTGTGTGTGTGTGTGTGTGTGTGTGTGTGTGTGTGTGTGTTCAGTGAACTGTATCAGTCTCTGCAGTAGCTTCCAGCTGCAGCAGTCAGTTCAGTTTCTGTTCAGTCTGACTGAGGGAGGTTTTTGTACGACGCTTTTTCACTGTGTGAACACATCCTGACTGTTGATATAATGATAACTCTGACAGTAATAAACTGCTGCATCTTCAGCCTGAACTCCACTGATGGTCAGAGTGAAGTCAACTCCATTCCCCGATCCACTTCCACTGAATCTAGAGGATATTCCTGTAAATCTGCTTGATGTTCTGTAGATCAGAAGTTTAGGAGCTTCTCCAGTTTTCTGATGGTACCAGGACAGATAGTATTGTGAACCAGAGTACAGAGCAACTTGTCTATTGGCTTTACAGTCAATAGACACAGTTTGACCAGGCTGCACTGATTTGGCTGCTGGCTGAGTCAAGACAACATTTTGTCCAACAGACCCTGAGGAGAGAGAAGAAACACTGGACATGAGATGGTGGAACTCAGCTACACTCCAAATGATTTTCACAGCACAGAAAAATGATTTTTCTCACCCTGAGTGAAGCAGAGGAGAGTCCAGATGAGGACGGAGATCAAAGTCATGTTTTTGATGAGGAGGATTTCTGTGGCTTCTGTTGTCATGAAGGACAGCTGTCAGTCATCCAGTGTTCAACTCTCAGGACTATAAACTCTCCCAGAGCACTGGAGCATGGTGCTGCTGATGCAAAGTGGCTCTCTATGGAAATGCTCTGACTGACTCCAACAGGGACTTGGATTACTCTGATCATGCTGTTTAATCAATGGATCAATAGATTTATAAGAATAATGAACAGAATGAGTCAGTATTGTTTTTATATAGTTTCAACTTTTTCTCTCTGGATACATTTTTTTTCAGAATGTCTCATGATTATTTTTAATATATTTCTCATTGTTAATTTCACTTAAAAGTACAATATATGAAATAAAAGTATACATTCTCAAAGTTTCACACACTCAATGTTACTTGTTAATTTTACTGACTGACAAATGATTTTGTTAAGTTTGAGTTTGTGTCTCTCTACAGTCAGAGGTTTTTGTACGACGGCTCAGTCAGTTTGTATCACTGTGGTGGACTTTTGGTGGAGGAACCAGACTGGATGTTGGAAGTAAGTTTCTACTGAAATACTAAATATAATATTGTAAAGTCATGTTTAAAATTCAGTTTCTGAATGTTTGCAGAAGATAAAAATATTTTTATTTACATCACTTGTAATATTCATGTTTGTATTTCTCCTGCTTTACCATGGAGGATAACTCAGAGCAGCTTCACTAAACATTTCTTTACACATTCCTGTCATACTGACATTTAATAACTTGAAGTGTAGAAAAGATGAAGCTTCAGTTGTATTTTAAAAATGTTTTCCAGTTAAAATTTTTAATTTCCCACCTCAGTGATAAGTGTTTTAATGTGAATTAAAAATAAATTTGTTCAAATAAAATTGAGCAGAGTGAAGATAAAGATGAATATTCAACATCTCTGATCTCTGTATTGTGACATGTATTGTTTCAAATTTAGTTAGAAATCATTTGAACATTGCAAAGTGATGTTTGAAATCAGTGTGGTCAGTTCGTCATCTTCATTTGTTATCAAATCTGCTTCCTTTATTTCCAGTGTAGTTTGATATATTTCAGGTCAAACAGTACGATGACTCTTTCTGTGCTGATCTGCATGAGAGGTTTCTTAAAGGGAAGTGAAACAATGTGTGAGTGAGTGACTGGTGGAGCAGAAAAAACATCTGACACAAACTCCTTAAAGGGGAAAATCCACTCTCTCACAGTAAAGCTGTCCGATTGGCTGGTGTTTGATTGACAGCTGTGTGGTCCCTGTCCTCTAATCTGATTGGTGTCTCCTAGGTGATGTCCGTCCCACCCTGACGGTGCTGCCCCCCTCCAGCGAGGAGCTGCTGCAGGGGAAGGCCACGCTCATGTGTCTGGCCAACAAGGGCTTCCCCTCAGACTGGAGTCTGGCCTGGAAGGTGGACGGCAGCAGCAGCAGCAGCAGCAGCAGCAGCTGGGAGGAGAGCAGGAGCCCCGGGGTGCTGCAGAAGGACGGCCACTACAGCTGGAGCAGCACCCTCAGGCTCCCTACAGACCAGTGGAGGAAGGTGGGCTCTGTGACCTGTGAGGCCACCCAGGGCTCCCAGACTCCACTCTCAGAGACACTGAGGAGAGACCAGTGTTCCCAGTCCTGACCTGACTCACTGCTACTGGTTTTACTCTGCTCCTGCTCTTTTTTATTGTTTGCAGTAATGCTGATATTCTGTGAATGTTAAAACAATAAAGACCTTTTCATCAAATCAGTTGTTTCTGTACATACTACTACAAGAATAACTGTTGTCATATGTCATTGTGTTAAATGATCTTACTGACTTTATCTCAGGATAACATTACTAGGATTTCATAATTTGAGGTGATGATTACAGAGAAGTGATGTAATTATGTTCTCCATATGTCCCAGTGGGTTTGAATCTGTGATCACTCTTCATTCTTCTTCTTGTTTATTTCCACTTCTATCGCAGCCAAAATGTAAAAATAAATCAATCAATCAATCAACCCATAACCAGGCTAAGAGTCTACAGCAATTGTACACAGAGCAGCTCTGTGAGGCTGTACTTCAATTAAAGGTTTAAAATCGGCCAGTAGGATTCAAGCAAAATAGTGCAAAGTAGTGGAAGATGGTCTTCCCAAGTTCAGTATTTACCTGCAGGGTAACTAGAAGGAGTCCTGAGTTGGTTTTGAATTGGAGAAGAGGAGTGATATACAGAGGCAGATTTTACTGGGGACATTTATAAATGAAAATGATAGAATGTAGTTCTCTTGTTGCCAGTGAGGGCCAGCCTACGTTTTCATATCAGTGATGTGTACAATGTGTATTTATCTCCCGCAATGAAACGCAAAGTACAATCATTTTCCTGTCCTCAAGATAGAAATATGCTCTATTTCGATACAGGGAAGCCATTTTTAGTTTTGGTTTTGGTGCCAGTTGCTCCACATGTTGTTTGAAAGTGAGTCTGCTATCAAGCCAAGCTAACATCAGCAAGCTAACATCAGCAAGCATGCTAACATGCTCACAATAACTATGTTAAGGTGCTGATGTTTAACATCTTAGTTAAGCACCTCAGTATGCTAACATTAGCACTAAACAGCCTTTGTTCATAAACCAAAGTATTGGTTATTTCACAGAATAAGTGCTGCTGGTGGAGCTATATACATCCTCTGGGCACCATGAATATCTGTACAATCCCATTGTTGTTAAGATTTGTTAAGACTATTCTGACAATATTCCGACTCAGTGCGAGTCCCAAAGCTGGGAGAGACAGCTGTCAATCAAGGCCTACAGACAATGACCACCAGCACACTTAGAGGGCCTGAATTTAGAGATTGAGACCATAATGGGAGTCAGTTGGAGCAGCTAGCGGCCGCTGGTGGCATTGGACCTTAAGATACTTCCACATTGGCTTCAGTGGCCTCAAGTCGAAGTAGTTGCTGCTTGCATTTTCCTGTTGTGTTGTGTCGTGTGTACAGCTGTAAATCAATACTGCCCTCTTGTGGATTCCTTGTGGTACTGCACAAGTATTCAAGTCACTAATACAGGCCTTTCCTTCATGCTGCTATCCAAAGTGATTAATACAGAGCAGCTCAAGGACACTCAGGCAGGAAATAAGTCAAATAAACTCTACATTATTTCAGTTTTAGAATCGCATGTTTTCCCAGTTACATTCATTGTTCATACTCAACTCAACATATACAACTCTCCTCTCCAACCTTTTGTAGTATCATGAACCATTATGACTGTGTTTTGTTTTTAAATAAATATATATATAGATAAATAGATAGATAGATAAATAGATAGATAGATAGATAGATAGATAGATAGATAGATAGATAGATAGATAGATAGATAGATAGATAGATAGATAGATAGATAGAGATAAAAAAACATGTCTCATGTCTTTTGCTTGCAAATAACTTTGTTTTCATGTCATATACACATATTTACATCATTCAATAAACATCAAACTATTTTCACTCATCCTCTCTCTTTCTGTCTATCTCTTTTTGTCTGTGGGTGGAGTTACACAGGCAGCAGAACATAGCTTTATATTGGTAAAAAAAAAGTGTCTGTTGAGTCTTCATCATGCTGCCCAATGACAACTATATGCTGCCTGTTTCTGCTGAAACAGCCAATCAGAAATCAGATCCCCACAAGAAAATGCCTAAAATGACTTATTCCTATTGTGTATTCCTGACAAGTGACCTTTAGTGGCCATGTGGATTATGACTCCTGTTTGTCAAGCCAGAAGTTGTGTGACCTTTCATAGTGCGGAGGTTAAGGTGGAAATATGGGTCAAATAACAAATTTTGTGATTACTGACAAAGGAGACTGCCGATTATATCTGTTTTCCTTCTGACAGTAAACATTTAACCATGACCACAGTAATTCCCAACTTTAACAAAGTAGTTTTAGTCATCTAAACCTGGCCAAACCCTAAGCGTTTTGTTGACCCATCCATCTACCCTGACCTCCTCGTCGCTATACATTTACATCATAACCACTACGGCCACTAGAGGGGGCTGTCACTTGAACGTAAGTATAATGTAAGTCATTTTGGGGCACTTGCGTTGACGACTGATTCTGTCATTATTCTTGGGAGGACAGTCTCCCATAAAGGCAAATGCTTTTGGAAAGCTCTGACAAACAGTCTTGTCCTGCCACAACCCAGTCTCCCAGAACAACATTTATAGACAACTAATTTGCAACAGGAAATACATTTTGAAGTTAACGTGATGCCAACATAATGTTGTTCATCGCAAAGTGTTTATACTTGAACATACCAGCAAAATGTTTAATGAAAACATATATAATTTGTTTTCCACTCACAATACAAATACACCCATAGCTACTAAAGCACTGTAAAACATTTTAAAATTGTTTCGTTTAGGCACTTGCAGTACTTGCTTTAAGGTTAGGGTAAGATGGTGGTTTAATGGTTTAATACTGAGAACATCTGCAATGATAACAGTGAGACAAGACAAGTTTACTTTATTAAAGTTCAACCAAAACCACAGAAAGATTGTAGTTTTGTGGCTTCTTTAACCAGAACCACGACTAATCTTCCCTAATCTTAACCAAAGTGCTTTTGTTGCTTAAACTGAACCATGATCAGGATACTTCGGTCTCTGGTGTCAAAGTCCCGACCAGCTCCCTACGACTACAGAAATTTAGCACTTCCTAGAACAAACAATGTGTCCCATTGAATGTAATTAGCAAATCAAATTAGTTGCACATAAAATTTATTTCTAGGAGACAAGATTGCATGCCGAAAGGGGAGTAAGATCAGAAAACGCTCATATGGGTAATTTTGGAAGGCAATGACAAACAACATATTCTCTCATTTAGTTTTAAGGACTTGTTGGCCAATCAGATGATGATTTAGTTTGAAAAATTCTCTCTGTCTGCTCATCTTCTATCTAACTCTCCTCTCTTTTCTCCTCCTTCACTGCTCTCTCTTCTGTTGCTGTCCATCTTTGTTGATGACATTTTTGAAGAGCGTTAGCAGCGGCCTCTGGCTGTGCTCGTCCCAGCTCTTCATGAAGCCGCCGTAGCGTTTGCTGGCTGGTGGGCCGCTCCAGCGGAAGTGCTTCATCTTGTACGTGCCGTCTTTCTTCTCGTGGACGCCGTCTGGAAGCTGCTCCTGTTCTTCCTCCGCTACCTCCTGTGCCTTCTCCTCCTCCTCTGCCACTATCATCTCATTGGCAAGTTCCCGCCTCCTCATCTCTCCAGGGAAAACCTCGGCTGACTCCTCATCCACACCGTTGGAAGTGTAGACTTTGATTGGGCGACGCTTTCGCCCGACAGGCTTCCCCCATCGGAAATGCTCCATGGAGTAGGAGCGCTTGGCCTGAGGGGATGTGAAGGATAAGGAGGATGGTAAAAGAGAGAGGGCAGGCAGAGACTCTTGGACTGATGGAGGAGGAGGTAGGAGGTGGGCATCACCCGGGATGACGGACATCTCATCAGTGAGATCAGAGCGACACAGCTGGATACACTCCTGCAGGGGAGGAGAGAGAAGTTAAGAGGAAAACCACTCACACTGTGTGTAGCAAGAAATCAAATCGCGGTTGCAATTATTTTTGAATTACTTTAATAAAGGGGACATATCATGCACATTTCTAGGTCTTTGCATAGGTTACAGTTTTTAAAAAACTCCTTATTTATCTTATACTGGCCCTTTATGCAGCCCCTCAGTTCAGCCTCTGTCTGAAACAGGCCGTTTTAGCTCCTGTCTCTTTAAGGACTCCTCCCGATGAGCCTGCTCTGTTCTAATTGGTCAGCTTCAGGAAGCTTCCTCCGGCTCCGGAGGCTACGTAAACAAACTGTAGTAGCAGGATTTCACTTCTTTTTCTTTTTCACTCAAAATTTCAACTTTTCAAGTACATCCGTACATGTTATAAAATATGAGAGTGGACAACGTGAAAAACACATGGACCTTAGCAACAAAGACTGTGTAACAGACGGCCGTTTGTGGGCATGTGCGAACAATCTGCTGTCAGTTTGATGGGGAAGTAGAGGCGACTTAGCAAACAGAGCGTTCAAAGCAGGTTGAAGTCCTGACTTTTGACTTTCAGGGAGCATTTTTACATATGTTCACCTCAAGTTTTGGCCAAGTTTGTTTTTTTGACTATGTTTAACATCTGACATCATATAAATGACAGAAAATCACAAAAAGCATGATATACAAACAGACCGCTGCTCCTCTTTTTCACTCCTGAATAAAAGTAGCTGCTCAATGAGTGTTTGCAGTAGTAATAAACCACACTTGTTGTTACCATGGTAACCATAATAATAATAATAATGGGTTGGTCCCACCTAGTCCATAATATTTATTATACACCTTGGAGTTATATTGGGTATTCTTCACCTGTGTGTTTGTATACCGTGTGTGTGTGTGTGTGTGTGTGTGTGTGTGTGTGTGTGTGTGTGTGTGTGTGTTACCATCATGCTGCTCTCAGAGTTGAGCTCCTGACAGCTCGGATAGTCCCAGCACTGACTGACAGCTCCTCTGGCCACGCCCACCATCACCGCAGCCACCAATAGCCACACAGGACACATTCTCCTGCCAGCCAATCAGAGACAGCGACACATACATGAGACATTACAAAAAAGCTTCATAATAACTGATCAACTGACACATTCGATCATGAAAATAGTTTTAAGAATTAATTCTAATATGACGTCTGACTGACGAAATGTGTCATGAAATATTTGTTTTGTAAGTCTTCAGATTTTTTCTTTTATGATCTGAGAGGTGCCAATCTGCTGCCTGACCTTTACTTTTTATACTTTCACTACATTTTGCTGCTAAACGTCTTCAAATTTTAAATGTATGATTTTTATTTGTAGTGGATTTTTTTTTATTTATATTTTTTGCTTAAATTAAAAGATCTGAATACTTCTTCCACCACTGCTGTTTACTGCAGATTAAGATTTTACATTCAAAACATATGATCATCTTATATAATATGATGCATTGCTACAGATTTAAGTGCCCAGTGGTTATAAAGTTGTTAAAGTTTTCTCTGCATTGATCATCCAGGACATTAAAATGTATCCAAAATGTACTTTGTACGTATTTTTAATTACAAAAAACTTCGAATGCAGGATTTTACTTATAATGGAGTATTTACTGTATGTAGTGTGGTATTACTGTATGTATATGTTTTAATTGTGTTTGCTGTTTTGATCGTTTGCGTTGTTCTATAACATTTAAAAAAACATTATCTTGCTTTAAAAATACATGTAAAAGTAATTTTACTGACCTGCCTACCAATATTTTGTTATGCTTGATATTTCATCACTGTACAGTTTAGATTTTTATCTAAAGTCTGATTTAATGGTTTTCTGACATGTTTGTTATTTTAGTTATCTTTGTTTTTACTGATCATTTTAACACACAAAATGCTGGTTTTGAGTTATTTTATTGTTGTTATATTCAGTTATATTATTGTATATTATATTATTACTTTGTTGCATTGTTGTAGTTGTTTGTATTTACAATTTTTCACCTTTGTGGGCAATAAAGTTGTATTCTATTCTATTCTTGTCTCTTCTGTTCTATTAGTAATGAATTATTTTATAATAATGTCTTAAAAATAACTGAATAGACATTTAATTTACAACCTATAACTCATAACATAGACAATTATACATACATTAAAATAATTATTATATTGATAATTATATTGGTAATATTTATTTAGTATTTATCTATAATAAAAAAGAGTGTTTACAAACTTTAATAAAAAATGAATCTATACTCACCACACTGTCCTCTCTCTCTTTCTCTGCTGTTTTCTTGTCTTTCGGCCGTTGGACAGAGATTTCTGTTGTTCTCCACGTTTGTTCCTCCAACTGACCGGCCGATTTTATATCCTGTCAGCCAAGGACACACACACACACACATACACACACACATACATACACACACACACACACACACACACATACACACACACATACACACACACACACACACACACGACATTACCTGAGATCTCCCCATCATTCTCTCATTCATGCTTGTAAATACACACTGCTGCATGGACATGGACAATCAATGAAATATCACCCCCCTCTTCTGCTCACACACACATACGTACACATGCACACATCATCGTCATCGTCATCAACATCATCGCTCTCCAATAAAAACCTCCTATAACTTAAAAGCAAAACTTTCTTGAGTAACAAGATTAAGCAGAGTTCAAAGCCACAAAATACGCATGCAGTAGTACTGCTCAACACCTGGAAACAGATTTTATCGACCTTTTTCACCACAGATATTTGGACTTGTTATAGCAGGTGTAACTAATGACATTAACAAAGGCCACCACTTTGTGAATGTCAGCAGCAGCTGAGTGTTAAATGTCAGGCGACATATTAGGCAGATTAACACTGAAGTGACATGTTGTCACAGGGGGGAAGAGGGGATTCAAACCTGTGAGTCAGAGTCTACAGTTACACACAAACTCACCTGCTGCAGCATCTTCCCATTGTCTGAGCCCTCAGTGTGACTGATGGATCTGGAGGGGATTGATTTGTTGCGGTGCACCGGGGAAAAGGTCGATGAGGATGAAAAGCTCTGCGTCCACCGGCAGTCTGTCTTTAAGGCCCTAAGACTATTACCTCATTTTAAGATTCAACACCAGGAGCCTCTTTTTGAGGGTCTACACCCAAAATTATAAAGGCGTCAGTATGCTTCAACCAAAGTGCTTGTTGGATGGTCAAACAATGTCTTTAAGGGGAAATTTCATGCACATTTCCAGGTCTATATTTTTATTTTAACAGGCCATCTTAGCCCCACACAACTTTTTTTATGTGAAAGCGTGTGCTGTTACTCCTGTTTGAGTGATTTTGACATCTCGTCCGTCTCAATGCGGCAAGCTTTTCGCCCCGCACTCACGTGTAATCGTTTGGAACAGATGTAAACATTTTTACCTTCACACGTGACGCCTCAAGTGATGTCACTTGAGTCAGCGTCGGTCGGGGCTGAAGACTACAAGTTAAAAGACGTGAACTTACCAGACCTCTGTAGCCGGCTCCTCATCTCTGCTTGATGCTAGAAGCTCATTATCATCATGTTCATTAAAATAACTGTGCTGCTTTGGTGTTTAAAGAAATCATGATAATCAAATCAATGCTTTTGATGTATTTTATTATACCCATTAGAAAAGCGCAGTACTTCATGTCAGTCTGTCATAATAAACTTCTTTCTTTTATTTATTTATTTTTTTCTGTTTTTCTAATGGAACAAACAGAGCAGCTTCTGGGGGCCAGCAGGTAAATATAAACCTATTAGAGGGTTTATATTTACCACAGCCTTGAACCTCCATTCAGTCTTTATTCAGCAACTCTTGCAATCAAATTCAGTCTGTCTTTCTGTGCTTTTGTCTAAACTGAACAAAAGGAGACACAAGAAACAAGTAGTGAACACAACTCTGACACATCATCATCCTTTAAGTTGATATGTTGAACTTGTTAGCAAACAGCTGCTTATTTCCACATCCAGCAGTTACGGAGCAACATTATCATTCATTAGGAGTCGTGTTTCTGTCCACCTGGTGAATGTAAGTCCAATATTCACTCTCTGTTAGCTGTTTCTGCTCTCTACCAACTCCTGAGGGAAATATCTGGCTCTTTAGCTGCTAAATGCTCCACTATGTTCACCAGCTAGTCTACAGCTAACTGTGTCTGTTTGCTGTTTGGTGCTGAGCAGGTAGTGTACAGTGGCTTTTTACAGCTTTTTCTCTGAAAACGACGCTATGAGAGCGCTGAGAGTGAACCAAAACAGTAAAGTTGCAGCCGGACAGATAAAAGACCAAACTGCAGAGACAAAGTCTGCAGCAAACTGAGTTCAACAACTCAAGTGTCAAACCATGAATTCCAGATCTGTATCCTTAAACATGAAATCAACAGATCAATGCTTCAACTGAGAGATTTCTCTCAGTAACATTGGCTAAATTCACATTTTTATTCACTGTCAGTTAAATTTGCTGTGTTATGTCAGTTTCTGTAACTTGTAGTGACATTACTCTAATCTCATTATATGTAATCTATTACTTTCCAGGCCAATGGCTGCCAATCCCTTTAGAGGATTATCAGGATAAGATGTCATACCAGGAGCTGAACACACATACACACACACACACAAACAAACACACACATACGCATAGTCTCCTGGCTGTCCTGATGCTTTTCCATTGTGGTGAATTCAGCGCTGAGACACGCAGGGCGACAGGTAGGAATGATGTTCATATATATAGAGCGTGTGTTAGTGTGTGTGTTTCACCTTAAATATAAAATTCATGTTTTGAACCAAAGGACCATACCAGTCGTTGTTAATGTTTTGGCTCATATTGGCTACATTGCCAGAGCTTTTCATGCAATCGTGCATTTTCCAAAATTTACTATCAGTGTTTAGCTTGACTGGTTTCGAACGGTTTCCGTTGATTTCTAAGAAAATCAGCTTGTAAACACTTTTAGTTTTATGGTCAAAGTGTCATCATGTGGTAATACATTAGTTTAAAAACTCTCCCATAGGAGCATTAAGGAAAAGAAAAAGTCAAAACCAAATGACATTAACATTGTGAAAGGGACGACAAGAATGTTGATATCAGACAACTCTGCAAACCCTGGTTACCTTCAATGACGTTTCTCTCATCTAATGCCAACGGTTTTAAAACTTTCTACAATATCTGCACATGACAACTATAATATGGTTAAGACAATTATAATCAATATTTTCATGAAACACAGTGCATGATCTGTCAGTGTGTAATGTGTTGGTTGTGGCTCGTAGTGATGAACCTACAGAGAATTATCAGTGACTCTGCAGCTCCCCTCGGCTTTACGGAGCTTTATAGTGAGTTTCAGCTCATTGTTTATCTGTCCGGCTGCAACTTTACTGTTTTGGTTCACTCTCAGCGCTCTCATAGCGTCGTTTTCAGAGAAAAAGCTGTAAAAAGCCACTGTACACTACCCGCTCAGCACCAAACAGCAAACAGACACAGTTAGCTGTAGACTAGCTGGTGAACATAGTGGAGCATTTAGCAGCTAAAGAGCCAGATATTTCCCTCAGGATTTGGTAGAGAGCAGAAACAGCTAACAGAGAGTGAATATTGGACTTACATTCACCAGGTGGACAGAAACACGACTCCTAATGAATGATAATGTTGCTCCGTAACTGCTGGATGTGGAAATAAGCAGCTGTTTGCTAACAAGTTCAACATATTAACTGAAAAGGTGATGATATGTTGTGCTCACAAATTGTTTTTTTTAATTAAGAGTTTTCTGAGTTTTTTCTGCTTCTGTACTCTCATCTCTCGTCTCATCTCCAGTAAATGGTCCTCATAATTAAGTTTTCCTGCTGGAGTGAAAAGAACTCAACTCCCTCAGTCATGTTTGTAATTTATCCCAGAATTCATAGCAAATTGGTCCCACTAAAGCTGGTAAAGAATAAGACGGTTTGAAGGGGTCCTGGAGGTTGTGTTTGCTCTCTTCAACAGATTCGACCAAAAGGAGTAAACCTTTTCCTTTGACCTGGCTGTGACCTCAGCAGTTGGTTTCACAGGACCAGCATCCTTCACTACAACTACTCTCTTCACATCAATTAGTTTTTTCACTTCAATTTGACTTTATTTCAGCTCTTCATCAGTTCTTCCCCAAGCTGACTCTAAGTCCACAACTCAAGTCTAACTTTGGGTGAAGTCTTGACCTCATCTGGAGGCTATGATGTCCAACCCTGTAGTTAAAATGGCAACTGAAGCTGATTCTATTGACTTTACTGGTAGTTGCTATGGATAAAAGTCAACAACAACCAAGGAGGGCGAGTTACTTAATGTTAATGATGGAGGTGCAATCCATTTTGCTGATTGTAGTCTTGCTTACTGGCTGGTGTTTCCGACCTGTCACTGGCGACTTTGTGCCCTCTGATGAACGCCCAGATTTTGGACATGATGAGGATGTGCATCCCAACACCCTCACTGAAACAAACGCTGATGTACTAGACATGAACATGGGAACAAAAGATGTACCCGAAGAAAACGAGGAAACGAACTGGGATGAACCGGACATAAACAAGGACAACTATGAGGACGCTGACTGGCATCCTCCTAACTCCCTTCTTGAAACGCACTCCGACCTCCGACCTGACGCCCCACCTGTAATACGCAGCAGCATCAGTGCCACTGATGTTGGCACTGACCAATCCCCCAACCAGACTACTGGCAGTTCACCGACGCAGTGTGGCGAGTACAGCAGCCAGCTGACTTCTAACGGCCAGTGCCGGCTGGTGGCAACGCTGCCTCCAGTGGGAAAGACTCAAAAACGTTGCCCAGATATGTTTCGCTGTACAGATGATGTTTCCTATTGGCTCCACGAGAACCAGGACAGAAAGGAGCAGCTGGAGGAGCTGAGGGAGACGATGTCAGAGCAGCAGGAGGAGCTGAGGAACCACTGGCATCGAGTCAAGGCCCTGGAGATGCAGGTAGACTGGCTGTTCCCTGGTTTACTGTATATGTGTTTAAAGACACAGTGAAATGTCGTCACACGCCCTCTTGTGGCAAAAGCAGATTTCAAAACTCAGTTGACTTTTTTTGATCCACCTCCTGGCAAACTGTCTATGGCCTTAATTGTTTGTGGGATTTGACATTCATCAAACATTCACCAACTGCACTAAACCGAAACAATACAGCCAATGCTAAAAACAGTAACTAACTGTGATAAATGTGCACGTTAGTACATTAAGTTTAAAATGGGGGGAAAGGATTATTCAGGCAGGTAAAACACAACACCTTCCACTCTCTGTTTATCTCTGCCTCTCTTTATCTCTGTCTGTCTTTATCTCTCTGTTTTGACACCATCTAAGTCCTCCTTAACCCTGAACGCTAACAGGATTAGCTGCAGGCCTTTTGGCCAGGGCCCTGCATCCTCCTGAGTCTGTGTGACCCAGAGAGCATTTTTCTGGGCTGCAGTGTCTCCAGGCTGCACCTGCAGCTCTGGAAGACTGGAACAATTAACAAAAATGAAATGAAATCAGCTGGTACATGAAAAACTACATAGAACAACATTAAACCTCACCGATACTGGCTATAGATTAAATGGTCTCCTTTCTTCTTGCTTTGTCTCTCAGAGTGAAAAAACCATTAGTTTGAACTCGACCTTTGACCAGCGGTTGCGTTCTCTGGAGTTGCGTTATGCAGAGGCCGACACGCTGCTCCACGTGCATTCGGCGCTGCTGTACCAGCTGCAGGCGCAGCTTCGCAACCTGTCGTCCACCGTGCAGAGCGTGAGCCGAAACACAGGCTGCATGATCAACGTCATCCGAACTGCACTGCCGCTCGGCATGCGAGACACACTGGCATCAGGTACACATGCAACAAACACAGTGGTGAGTTGCAAGTTGCATGTTCATGCAGCTGTCACACGGAACATTTTAACACAATCAAAACTACAGACAGCAGCAGTTTTTCCAAGTACGGCATACAACACATTCATTTTACTTTACAAAGCTGACATGAGTTTAGGTTTAGCAAACAAAAATCGAAATTTGCAGCAGCGTGTAATAAACAGTCAGGTTTCATTTCTTGGTTTTGATATTATATTATATTATTATTGTATTATTTGAGATTATGAGTGTGTTTACTTGCACATCTGTGCTTTGTTACATTAATTGTCGCTACATTCAAGTTTCTGTTAAACAACAACAACAACTCAGGATTTCAGTTTCATCAGTTTGATTGTTTCGGGACGCTGTCTCTGTCTGTCTCTCCCTCAGATGGACAGTATCTGTCTTTCTGTCCATCAGACTGTGCGTCTCTGTATCACAATGGCGTTCGCCGTTCTGGAGTTTACACCATCATCCCGTCGCCAGGCGCCACCCTTCCTGTCTACTGCGACATGGAGACCGAGGGTGAGACACACACTGTATACTGCATACATATTATATATTCACACACATATGCAACGTGCAACGTGTGTGGGTCAACACAAGTGTGTACAGTATATATGTGAGTGTATATATCTAATATATGTGTATTTAAACAGAGCTAGAGATGCTTTTCTCCATCAAGTGCCAACTGAAAAATCAGAATATTCATTCCAAAACAATTGGGATGGTGGCTTTTACATTTACTAATCAAATAAATGTTATAACAATGAGGCAACCGAGAGTCTATGAATTACATCCATATGAAACTACTTTACATAATCCAAGTTTAGAGGTAAAGTTGCATGGATTCATGTTTTTCTACAGACTTTCAGGTGAAATTTATGCAAAACATTTGCTGCCTGTGAAGAACAGAAACCAGTTGATTGGTATCAAATCAACTGATTCTATTTTCATTAAATTGGGGATCAATATTGTATTGGTCAATTGCGATAACATTAGGATGTCGATCAGTGATCAGATTGTCCAATTTTAATGATATGAAATTGATATCTGCCAATTCTATTGACATAAATTGATGACACTAATGACATTAGAACTTCATCAGTGATCAGATCAGCTGATTCTATTAACATTAAATTGGTGATCATCGGATTGGCTAATTCTAATGACATTTAATCAATAATCAGTATTCACCATTTTTTATTGGATCAGCCCATTCTGGCAACATGATATGTGTATGTCTTTATGTATATTTGTATATATTTGTCTGTGTACCATATAGTATGTATATGTATATACCTGTAAATGTGTATGTTTACCTAAGTGTGTATTTTTTAACCAGTATTTAAACATGACATATTTCTGTATGTGTGTGTGTGTGTGTGTGTGTGCATCAGGTGGTGGCTGGACGGTGTTCCAGCGGCGGCGCGACGGCTCGGTGAGTTTTAACCGCGGCTGGTCAGAGTACCGCGAGGGCTTCGGTGAGCCGCGAGGAGAACACTGGCTTGGAAACCAACAGCTCCACCTGCTGTCCAACCAGGGCCACTACAGCCTCCGCATCGACCTGCAGGACTGGAGCCACGCCCACAGACACGCCCTGTACCACAGCTTCAGGTAGACTGACAGGTAGAAAAATAGACAGACTAGGTGTAGAAGGTTTTAAAGAGTTTGGAGGGTGATGTCATTTTTTTCCGCTTTGCCAAAACCAAAAATACATAATAAAAGTGTAAGGAATGGGTTAAACAGTGAGTTTGCCTGTTACAGTGTGAGCTGTAAACGTTAGCATGCCTGACTTCCTTACAGTAATAACCAGCATCACTGGTCCAAGCCTGAGCACAACATTAACTTACTGCATTATTTTGTGGGGTTTCAGGTTAGAAAAATCCCTGTTCATATCTGGAACACCCAGAGCACCAGAGCACCAGCCCTAAATACTACTATATCAGATTTTGGTGGCAGGGCGGCAGAGTCAAACATGTTTGAAAATTTGAAGCATAAATCAAACTTCTGTGTTGTTTTTTTTCTATAGTAACTTTCCAAACAAGGTTATGTTAGAATGAAATAATCATATACTAATAATACTGCTCCTTTATTAACATCAACCGGTGAGGATTCAGACTTTTTGCTTGGGACATGTAGCTTTAGCCTCAAACTATTTGTTTGATGAGGTCTTTAACATATTTAGACTCTTAATTAGCTACCTAGCCTCAGCTGATAAAATCTGTCAGCGACAAGTCGTCATTTCAACCAGCAAAACCGACGGTCACTATCTAGAAATAAGAGGCCTGCTTGTGTCTGCCTCTGTCTCAAATCAAGGACCCATGTGTCAAACATTACTATAAATCTGGAGTGAAAAATCTGCACCATTATTACTGTGACCACTAAGCTTGACAGGCAAATGACAGGCACTGTGAATATTAACATGTTAATATATTACAGTTGATTATGAAGATTATGGTTTCTTCTCCTCCTGCAGGATAGAGAATGAGGAGAACCAGTACCGCCTCCATGTGTCTGGTTTCAGTGGGACGGTGGAGGATTCATTCGGTTGGTATCATGACCAGCAGGGCTTCAGCACGCCGGACACCGGCAACATCTGCGCTGAGATCAGTCACGCCGGCTGGTGGTTCCACCAGTGTTTCTATGCCAACCTCAACGGTGTCTACTACAAGGTAGCATTACAAGACAAGATATAGAACAAAGTCGTTAACTTAAAGCCCCTGAAAACTTGGTGTCAAGTCTTCAATGTTTCTTTATAACGTCACATATTCATGGATAAATAATTAACACTCAAAGTTAAAGCTTGAACAAAAAAACACTCTTCGTTAATACTCATTATGAGTTTAATTGTCGAGAGCTGGCAACATCAGTAAACAACCCCACAATTATCAGCAGATTTTAATTCAAATATTGCTAAATCCTGATTGCTGCACAGAAATACATGACATCACCTTTTACCAACTCTTGTCGTGCCAACTTCAAACCACTGAGAAAAATAACCGAAAACGTTCCAACTTTGAGGATTGTATCGTTCAGGAAGGGCTCTATCACTCATAGTAAGAAGCTTGTTGAGAAAATAGATTTTCAGGACATTTAATATTGAAATAAGATTGTTTTTATGTCATATTAATGTTGAATTTGTTTTTTCCATCAGGGAGGACGTTACTCTCTGAAGGCTCAGAACCTGCTCGGGCCGGACGGCATCGTCTGGTTCTCCTGGAAGGATTCAGACTTCTACTCTCTGAAGGCGGTCACCATGATGATACGACCACGCAACTTCAGGCCACGCCTGTCGCCATAGTGATGGAGTGCTCGTCATAAAGCTACAAGTATAACAGCCTACAGCCCTGCAATGTTTATATCACCCCATAATTTGTGTTGGACCTCGGAAAGTTTGACATGTGGGAGGCACCACAGGACAGACAGATGAGGCAGAAACAAATCACGTTTCACATCTGTATTAACAAAACAAGATGGCCACTTCTAAGTTTAGGAACTGCTCATTCTGTTTAGCAGCTATACAGAGTGTCATCAGGGTAGCGTGTGTGGAAAGCTAATGCCAAATTTGAGCGGTTTCACAGCACAGGAGCTTATTGAGAGAGAAACTCAGTGGACCCAGAAAAGATCCCTGTGGCACACCAAATCACACACTACAATATTCTGGGTTTATACTGATGTGATGGAGTTCATTAGTGTATAGTATGTACAAGAAACCCCTCATATAGCATACACATGATACATATTTTACAGTGTTTAGTTGCTTTTCATTCTGCTTATATTAGGGCTTTTTTATCCTTCCTTTTTTATCTTCCAGTTCAAGCTTAGCTACTCAAACATGTCTAAACTTTGTATTTGAGAAGTATAAAAAATTGGCTGGGGCACATTTTTGAATAAAAATGTTTTCCACAATCTGAATCATGTGTGAAATAATCATTACTTTCTAACTTACAATAACCTTCCACATCGTTAATGATGGGCAGGTAATAAAATATATATATTGATATTTGTTCATTTTTGTGTTAATTATGCTTGAAAGACGTTTACCAGTCATGGTCAAATTAAATTGAATCTCAATGGTCAACTATTCATTTACTTTGTCCATTTAACTTTTTTATAGAACGTAGATGAGGACTGTCTTCTGAATGATCAACTTGTAATAATTTCCCAAAATTAGAAATTAGCTGGATTTAAACAGCACTTCACAGCACCCAACTCGTCTCAGAATGTACAGAACACAAAAACAATTTTCATCATATATTTCTTTATTGGAACAGTTACAGTTATTAAGTGTTAAATCTACAAGACTTTGCAAAGTCACCCACCACCAAAAACTGACTACTGAAGAATCACTGTGAATTCAGACAGGTTGTTTACTCAGTCATGCAACCTGCACAGGTGAACCTCCTCAGAAATGACTCAAATAAAATATTCTTTACAGACAGATGGTAATTAAATAAGAGGTCAGCTAGTCTTCGTGCCGCTTTTGCGTGGTTGAGGTTGGTGGGGGGTGTTTATGTGGGGCGCTCCCTGGGGCGGGTGACGTACTGCCACCACAGAGGGGGGAGGTCGCCCTCCTTGCGGGCAGGAGGGAGGGCCTCGGTCTGGGGGCCTCCGGCTGAAGCCTCGGCCTGCAGCTGGGCCACCTGGAACCAGACAGGAGCAAATATAAGTTTACAACTAAGGCTGCAACTGATGATTATCTTCATTATTGTTTATTCTGCCAATTATTTTCCTCAATTAACTGATTCTTTTTCTATAAAATGTCAGAAAATAGTTAAAAAGGTTGCAGGTTTAGAGCCCAAGGTAATGTCTTCAAATGGTTTCAGCTCTATTTGTGATGACAATACTGTGGAAGAAGAGTTCCTTTTCTAGAGTTAAATTTGTTTATATTCTTTTATTTATCATTGAACACTGAATTTTAAATTCAAGTATTTTCCCCCAGAAATTCCAGATGAAGTATGTTTTTAACGAGTGCTAAATAGGACAGCGACAAATTCCTCTTCCACTGTGACATGTGCCCTGGTGGTGGATAAAACATGTGTGATGTAGAAAGACAGGAGGCAGAGCAACTCACCTCTTTGTCCCAGCTCTGCGCTCTCAGTTTCTTCCACTGCTCCCTCTTGGAGAAGTAGTCAGGGTACATGGCCTTCTCGGAGGGGTGCCAGTGGTCCAGCACCCACTCTGGGACCTACAAGAACAAACCAGAGGATTTCCATCAACACCATGATTTTAATTTAATATAATTAGGCAAAATAGGCCACCTGACAAACACTATGAACGTTTTGAGAATATATTAATATCTATTAGTACAAATACATTAATTTGAAGTATACTGGTGTTAAATTTTGGTTGCTTTTTCATTAAAGAATGTTATATTTCTACAGATTTTTTTGAGGACAGAACTTCTCAGACTGTGGTTGCACTACCCTCCCCTATCCAGCAGAGGGCAGTAACAAGTAGACAGCCAGTGCAACATACTTCACAACATCCTGCAAATCAATGTCCTTCACATTTTTTTATTACAATATGATTTAATATAAAATAAGTAAATGTAAGTAGGTTGTACACAGAAAACTGCTGATTATAAAAAGGGGGTAAACAAGGAGAAACAGCTTGCAAATTTATTGTAGCCTTGCAAAGTCACATTGTACAATTTATTTGTTTCCTGTTTCCAGATTACACTGTAAAGGTCTTAAACAACCAAATTCAAATAATTTAGCTTTTAAAATATTCAGTTTAAAAAATTGTAAAAATTTTTAAAAAAAACTCCACAGGTATATAAATTGT
Source organism: Scomberomorus guttatus (assembly GCA_038419695.1). NCBI lineage: Eukaryota > Metazoa > Chordata > Actinopteri > Scombriformes > Scombridae > Scomberomorus > Scomberomorus guttatus. The sequence goes on from CM076461.1 coordinate 2,164,009, forward strand.
TTCACAGCAATGTAAGAAAGAAAATAATCAAGAAGAAAATTATATCCAGTGGGAAATTATTTCACAGTCGCTGACACAGACCTTGTAGCATTCATATCTCTCGTAGGAGGTCCCTCCAGGAGAGTCGGGGAAGATGTAGGGCTGGGGATGTTGGTTGGCCCAGAACTCCTCCTCTCCCGCCTTCAGCATCATGGTGGCCTTCACCATGTCCTTCTCATTCTTGTTGTCATCGAAGCGAGCCCGCAGCATGCAGGCATAGAACCGGTACTTGTCTCTGTGACAGAAAAACACCACAACAGTTTAATTTCTTCAATCATACTACTGACAATGCTCGAGAGAGAACCGGATGTATCCTGTAACTACAGGACATCTAGAAGGGAAAAACACCCATCACAGTTTCCTTTAAATTTCTTATTTTGTTCGACCGACAGTTCAAAACCTAAAGACATTTAACTAACTAAGAAGCGGAAAATCAACAGAGACGCTGGAGCTAGAGAGTTTTTAGTGTTTTTATTCTAACTTGATTTAAATGATGAATCAATTAAATGAATCAATACAACTAGTGGCTGATTCATGGAGACAGCATGTCTTCCCCATGAGGAAAAAAAAAAGCTAAAACATTAGGTATGTTTTAATCAGAGCTTGACTGACAAATGAGCTGGTGATTAGCTTGCAATATATATATAGTAGTAGTCATATTGGCAGGTAAGTTTTTGTCAAAATATATGTTGGTAGTTAGTTTAGAAACATTACATCATTCGCTCATTAGAGAGCAGTTTATTTTTTTAAACTCTAAAATGCCCCAATCAGTTCATAACTTGACCACAATTCTTTAATAACCAAATTTAAGGGCTCCTTGTCAAACCTAATTTGACTTACAGTATGTAAGTTGTATGATTATGTAAATAATGAATATAGTTGTTTTTTTAAATCTCTTAAATATCAATATTGGCCTCAAAATTCAGTACAGGTCAGGGTCTAATGGATTTATTCATCAGTGTCCTTGTTACAGATTTCTATTTTGTAATTGCACCATGAACAAGTTTCTGTCTAATATTTTAAGGTGAATACTGACAAAACTAATCTGTCTCAAAAACTAATTGAGGAGGGAAAAACACCTCAAATACTAAAATGTAAAAAAAATATCAATGAACCATACCTAACCTCATTACACCTTACCAGAGCACTAAACAGTGTATACTCAGCAAAAACTATATTATAGTTATGGTCATATCTACAGTCTCTATTCTAGTTTTAGTTATTCAGTTTTTTTGTATTTTGATTTATGTCAAGTGGCTGCTGTAACTATTTAATTTCACTTTGGGATTAATAAAGTATATCTATCTATCTATCTATCTATCAATCAATCACAAGATGTCTTTATATTCCTTTGCTTGACCAGCAAACAACAACAGACTTCAAATGATTCCCATTATAGAACAGAGTTGAAGCTGTACACAGAAAATAACATATTTTCCCTTGATGTGAGACTTAGACAGTTACTTGATTTACAGGATCATAATTCATTATTATCCTGTCAATTAAGCGCCAATCAATCGTGACTTGAACCTCGTGACATCGGTGTTTAGAGTTAACTTTTACATAACAGCTAAAAGTGGACTGGTGAGTAAATAACAGCTGTCACAGGTTAAAGAAAAACAAAGTCCTGTCCTGTAAACTAATCGCACATTTCCAGCTGTATCCATTCACATGTATTTTACCATAACAATAACATTAGCTATAAATTGAGAGTAATGCTTCGGTGTTGCTTTGGTGTGATTATTCACTGATGTCGACGCTAAATATCTGAATAACCAACTTTTCTCTGACTACTACAATATTTCAAATAATCTGGTGTTAATTAGAAGTGACGATGAAGACGTCAGTGATATATATTCTTGCTTTAAATAGAGGTGGATGAGCTAAAGAGGATTTTACAGCGAAACAGACCGATGTGAGGAACGAGTGACCTGGCTAGCAGTTAGCTTAGCTGTTAGCTTGAACAGACTGCACCACAACAGCGACGTTCCGCGTTTTTTGTTCACTTTTCGCAAACTGAGCTCACACGCAGACGGCTCCTCTTACCTAAAGATGCACCATGACTCGAGGTGTCTCAAGGATTTCTTGTAAAGTCGCAACACTTTCTGCTGGTGAGTAAGATAGGCAGAGGCCATTTTCACCGTCCCCTGTCACCTTCTCGCCGGGCACAGCGCGGAGGATTCTGGGAGTTAGAGGCGATTTTATTTACCGTAAAAGACCTATAAAACGCGCAAATGTATTTGATTTCTTTTGCTTTTTTGGGGGGGGTTCAGGATTTAGTCGTGAATGTTACTAAAAAGTGATTGAAAGTAAAAATGCTTCAATTTGTCTCTTGTTTATAATATTTGGAAAAGACAAAAACACTATGGGATTAACTTTGTGTCTGTAACATGTCAGATAGTGAAATAATAGTGAAATAGTGAAATAGTGAAAAAAAACTATTTCCTAACACCCAAAGTGATCATCAAACGGCTTCTTTTCCACAAATAACACTTCAATTATGTTTCCTGTTATATAAAACAAAGAAAAAATGACAAGCTGAAACCAGCTAATGGAATTTTTCCTTAATAAATGACTCAAATTATTCAAAGTTTACCAAAATAGTTGCAGATTATTACAACCCTGCCTAGGCTACAGGCATGGTCAACGCTTCAATTTCCCTTTGGAGTAAGTTTCAGGTCAGAATTTTTTCAGTTTCAAAGGTCTGGAAGTGCAACAAGAGCGACCACTGATCTGTCCCTTCAAAAGTAATTGACTAATGGGAACGCAGCCCTGTAACACCTGCCCTTTGTGTCAGAACTGAAATTGAAAAATTAAGCAGCAAAACTGATAAAAGTGACCACAAACGTTTTATTGTAAGTTTTGCCATTGAGGTCATTTTTTTGCTTTCATTTTGCTTTTATTCACCATTCAATTACATTTTTGTTTGATGTTTGGGAGATTTTGTTAAATTATTATGACACAATTTAAATCCCATAAAATATGAGCCAAATGAGTATGTCAGTAATGTGATTCCCATCTGCTCCAGTAATTACGGTATTCCCACATTATGGGACCGGTGCGAGCTGCATGTGTGGTTCTTTTCAGAAGCATTGCTCTTACAGCCATGGCACAGCACAAATTCATTGGTAAGACACATTTTTTACAGCTAGATAAAACATAAGAAGCCAGAAGAAAGACGCTGAGTGTCTCTGCGTACTGGTGTTTGTTGTAAACAGACCAGTCTGTATGTTTAGTTAGCATTGGAGCTAATTTAGATAGCCCTGGTGAAAATGACAGCACAGCAGCCACAGAGTCTTGCAGCTGTGTAGGGAAAAGTGTCAGTGTCACTACAGCTGCTATTACTAGCAGCAGCAGGTACTGTGTTGGCATTAAAGTGAAGAATCCAAATTAACTCATGAAGGTGGTTTGTGTCATAATAATTGAACAAAACCTCACAAACAAAAACAAAATTAAAGTCGAAATGAAAAATGCCCTTTTAACCCTTTTAGATCACATCCCCGGTCATATTGTACACCTATTTAACAATATGCCAAAAAATCCAATCGTGTTTTCTTCCTGTAAAACAAAATATGACGTGTGCTTACGTAGGCCGATTTCAACCAATAATATCACGACATCCACCCATCAATCAATCTTCAACTTTTAGCAGCACAGAGCAAAGATTCATTATGACTCGCCCACTTTTCAACGTTTAGATCAAATACCTCCCAGCGTTATGTCCCGCCTGTCTATCCTGTTTCACTCGGAAATACGTCACGATACGGAGGTTAAATACTCTCCAAATGCAGGGCTGCGTCCCCATTAGTCAGTACTTTTAAAGGGACAGATCAGTGGTCGCACTTGTTGCACTTCCAGACCTGAAACTTACTCCAAAGGGGAATTGAAGCGTTGACCATGCCTGTAGGCAGGGTTATAATAATCTGCAACTATTTTGATAAGCTATGAATAATATGAGTCATTTATTAAGGAAAAATGCCATTTGCTGGTTTCAGCTCGTCATTTTTTTCTTTTGATTTATACAATAGGAAACTTAATTAACATGTTACATGACTAAACAGTTGATCAATAAATCAAGAAAATAATTGGCAGAATGATCCATAATGAAAATAATCATTAGATTTGGCCCTAATGGAAATATACCTAGATCAATAATGCTTTGATAATTACCACAATAGCAATTTTGTCCATGTCATCGGTTCCAGCACACTAATAATGTATCACAAGAAAGTGTTTGGTGACATATTGCAGTATCAATATTTTCCTAAATGTCTGTCTCCAGATATCGGTGTGAACCTGACAGATCCCATGTTCAGAGGACTCTACAGAGGGAAGCAGAAACACGACGGTGAGCATCTCCTCTTCTGTTATTCTGACTTCTGGGCTGTTGAGACAACGTTTGTCTGAGACCTGCTGTGTTTTTTCTGACAGATGACTTTGATCAGATCATCGACAGAGCTCTCAAAATCGGCGTTGAAAAGGTAAGCCATGTGTTCATCACTCTGATATTAGTCCACATACCCGAGATAGAAATGTCTCATCAACCTTTGGATGGATTGCCATGAATTTTGCATGGTCCCTCTAAAGAATGAATCCTCATGACTCTGCTGATCCCTTGACTTTGCATCACGTGTCCACTGGCACATTTTCACTTATCCAATAAAATATCTCAACATCAACTAGATGGATTGGCACATAATTTTGTACAGACGCTCATGTAGGGCTGCAATTAACAATTACATTATCGAATAATCTGGCCATTATTTTCTCAATCAATCAATTAGGTGTTTGGTTGATAAGATGTCAGATAGTGGTGAAAAATATTGATCACTGTTTCTCCAAGCCCAAGATGCAACTAAAAATGTCCTGAACAGGACAGAAACCAGAAAATATTCACATTTAAAAAGCATGAACAAGAAATTTTTACTCAAAACAATGAATTACTTATCAAATTAGTTGACGATTAATTTTCTGTCAGTCGACTTATTTTATAACCATCGACTTACTTATTGATTAATTGACTAAACACTGCAGCTCTACACTCATGGTTCAGATGATGAAATCTAATGACTTTGGTTATCCACTGACTTTTCAACTTGCGCCTGCATGACGTTGGCATTTGTGGTTTTGAGTAAAATCTGTTGCTGTGTTACAGTTTATGATCACAGGAGGAAGCCTTGAAGACAGCAAGGAGGCCCTTAAACTAGCTGAGAGCAGAGGTAATGATAGCAATGACAAACATGTATTGTGGACCAGAGTGCACTTTAATAAATGGTATTTGGTTGATTTACAGTGTCCTATGAGTCCATTTCTTCATGAGCAGAATGAGCCAAACCCACCTAATGCTTTCTTTATTTCCTTTATGACAGATGAGTTCTACTGCACGGTCGGCTGCCATCCCACCCGCTGCAGTGAGTTTGAGCAGAGTGGAGAATCAGAGTACTTCTCAGGGCTGAGAGAGCTGGCAGCAGCACACAGAGGAAAGGTGGTGGCCATCGGAGAGTGCGGACTAGGTGTGTACTGTTAGCAGAGTTGCATTTGTGCAGTGATAAACACGTGTGAAGAAAATTATAAAACACGTGTATAAAAACAGAAATGATTCCCGTTTTTATACACAAGAAAGTAGTTAGTTATGTAAGTATTTCCATTGTTTAATGAAATGTTGATGCTGTAATGTGATGCGTGTCTTTTCTCAGATTTTGACAGATTGGAGTTTTGCCCTAAGGAGACTCAACTCAAGTAAGGTTATTAAGGCTACAACCTATGTTGGAAATATGGCCACAAATGATGATTATTTTTTATTAGCAATTAATCTATTGATTATTTATTTCATTACTTGATAAAATGTCCACAATGACATCTTTAAACTGCTTGTTTTGTCTTACCAACAGCCCCAAACACAAAGATATTAAATTCACAGTTCTCACACTGGAGGAGGTGGAACAAGTAAATGTTTGGGCATTTTTGTTGGTTAATCAATCTACAAAATTGTTGTCTCGGATTATTCAGCTAAACATTTCAGCACTAGTTGGAAATAAATACAGTATTTCAGTTGCTGCTGTCTCCGTATTCCACAACTATAACAGTAACTACTTTTCTCTCTCTGGCCTTCGGCAGATACTTTGAGAAGCAGTTTGACCTGGCAGAGGAGACCAAGCTGCCCATGTTCCTGCACTGCAGAAACTCACATCAAGAGTTCATAGGTGGGTTTGTGCATCATAGGCCTGGTCTGTTTCATGAGAGGGATTTTTTCTGATAAAGCAATTCACTGTTTCTCTGTCTCTGTTTTGACAGACATCATGAAGAGAAACCGAGACAGATGTGTTGGAGGAGTGGTGAGATTTTTTTATATACTATTACTGAAGTATACACAGTATACTTTTCTTTTAACTGTAGTTAACACACCAATGAGTGCACTGGAGATAGAAATGAAAACTCAAGCCAGTATCCAGCTACTTACCTGTAATTGTTTCTTTCAGGTCCACTCATTCGATGGGACGGCAGAGGACGCTGCTGCCCTCATTGAGCTGGACCTTTATATTGGAATAAATGGATGGTGAGAGAATTTTGAAACGTAATGTTGAGGTTTTCCCCCTGAGCCTGAAAACTTGACTGGACCTGATCCACATCTGGACATTTTAATGGCACATATTAACAATACTGCAACTTCATTCTATCTTTCAGTTCCTTGAAAACAGAAGCCAATATTGAAGCTATGAAGTCTATCCCCACCGAGAGACTTATGATAGAAACAGGTGAGTTGCAGCCAGTTAGCTGTAATTAAGATGTTAACTACTTAGACAAATGTTTGCCTGATATTCCAGTTAAGTAGGAATTAGTTTTTTGTCCTCATTGATTGACATTACATTTGTTTTAGTCTGTATATTCTTGTTCCAGTATGTAATTAAAGCTATATCACACTTGTGAAACACTGAAATCTAAGATAACATATGACAATTCACATTGCTGCTGTTAGTGTGGTTATTAAACTGTTATATTAAATTTAAGTCCTATTTCTTCCCAGATGCTCCGTGGTGTGGCGTGAAGAACACTCACGCAGGCTCCAAATATGTTAAAACTACATTTCCGACGAAGAAGAAATGGGAGGCCGGGCACTGTCTGAAGGACAGGAATGAGCCCTGTCACATCATGTGAGTAATGTCAGTGTGAAGTTGGAGGATAGTATCTTTGTAGGACTCAATGAATGAATATTACATTCATTGATCATTAAATTTCATTAGCTAACATATAAATTTCACTGATTGTCTCCTCCAGACAAGTTCTAGAGGTAATGGCAGCAGTGAGGGAAGAGGACCCGGTGGAGCTGTCCAACGCAATCTACAACAACACCATCAAAGTCTTCTTCAGCTCCAGCTGATGATAAACCAGATTAAACCTGCATGAGAGCGAGTGTGAGTCCTGTCTGAATGATGGGTCCAGGAGTAAAACTCTCCCTTTGCCTTTTTTGAAAAGTCTAATAGCTTCTGATCTGTCTTCCTCTCAAATAAAGAAATTACATTTTTCACATGATGAAACTATTTGTCCTTTCTCTCTTTTGTGTACCTGCAAACTGAGTTCCTGAATGTTTTTTGACTGTTGATCACAAACATTAAGACATCATTATAAAGGTGTGGTAAGTTTAAACATTTTTAAACATCATAATTTCTCACTTTTATAACATAATATAGTATATGTGAAGTTTATACACAAAATACATAAATGCAAGAATACAAAATGTTTTAAAGTACTGTGTACAAGAATATATTAGTTATCATGTATAATGTAATGAAAACACTTGATGACCTTGCTGAAAGAAAAAGTAACATTTGCATATAATTTCTAAAAACACAGCGTGCAGTTGTTGTTTTTTTTACTTAACCACATACAGATTAGAAAAATGTAAAAATGTTTCTTTTTTTGTGGACTCACAGATATGATTTTTATGTCTGTGTGTTTTGCTTGCAGCAATCACACAACCAGAAAATGCAATTTCTTCAGAAATTGCGTGTGGCCGCTGAAAGCTGAAATTGATTGTGTTGCATTGCTGGAAGCTGAAAAGATTCTAATAAAAAAAATCTACTAAGACTAACATTGCCTACAACCTCATGTAAGTTAGACAGCAATGCAATGCAACATGCTATGAGCTACCAGTAAATAAATAAGATCAGATTTTCATATTTAGACTTTTAATTGCATAAAAAATAAAATAAGGGATTGCAGCTCTGACATTCTTATAATATTAAAGGGTGCATGGCATGATGATACATGATAACCATGTTAAGCAGCTTTGTTTAATAGCAGAGTTATGAGGAGCGCTGCCATGAGCCGGTATCAAACCCAGAACCTTGCAATCAACAGGGAAGCTGATTAACAGGGTTTAACCTCAGAGCCGGTGGGGGATCCCTGAAGCACAGAGCGCAAATTCACATTTTGTTGAGGAAAAATGTATTTGCCTGAAATGAAGCTTCTAGCTCAGAACATTATTAGTGGCAGCAGGACTAGCTGAGTGTGAGGATATATAATATGTGTACAAAGTGTTTGAAGGGAGAGAGAATCTGTACGTTTAAGAAATGGGAGAGTGAGGGGACACAGCCTTTTATTGCAGTCAATGAGAGCGCTCTCCTTATCAATTAAAGTCTAGATGTCAAAAACTGTAACTCCTATGGGAAATATATTTACATTTTAAGAGAGAGGAGGCTTGTGGCAACATTTTAAGGTATGATATGTGCTTCAGGAGTTAAAACTGTGGAAGTGAGATGTGCAGAATTTTTTTTTCTGGTCTAAAAAAGTCTCTACTCTCTCCTCAGCCTGATCATATGACACACTAATGAGGTCTGAAAACTGCTGTAAAAGCCCTACTTTAGACTTCAATGTCTCTAAAAGTACAAAAGGTATCACAACACATAATACAACTTTGAAAATTCAAAGTTTTGTGAACATTTTAAAGCTTGAAAGCTCCTCCCATAGACTGCCATTATAAATTTTGATGTTTAAAAATTAAATTTGAAACTCAAAGTGCTACAGTATTAATAACATAGAACACACAATATAAAGGAAATAATAATAAGAGTAAAGATGAAAAAACGTTCCTCAATATAAAGGTTTTTCATATATATTTTTTAAAATTTATTCTCATAATATCTCAAAAAAAATTTCTCCCAGTGTGGCCCTAATACCGTTATAAAGTAGCGTAACAAAAACGTAAATATTTGTGAACGTTAATACGTCACCCGCCACACCCTCTGACGCCACAACACCGGAACAGACGTTACGTTACGTCACGTCGGAACAGACCTTCTCGAACAGCCTAGCAACTTCTGCGGTCTTCAAAAAAAAAAAAAGAAAAAAAAAAGAAAACGGGAAATAAAACTTCCCCAAGCTAACAACCCAACAGAAAATGGACAGTAGAAAGATATGTTGATATTTTTCCTGAGTGCTGACGTGTGACGGCTGGAGGCGATAATAACGCGACAGTCTGGTGTTAAACTGAAGAAGAAGCAGCAACAGGAGGTTGAGCGGAGCGGACATGGCGGACGACAGCAGGTTCCCAGCTGACAAATAGACGCCAGCAACAAAGCAAAGCCAAGGACGAGGGGCAGCTGCCGGAGGACTTTTAATGTTACATGGATAGCCGGCGCTCCTCGGGACTGTAAGCCCTCCCAATAGAAGCCGCATGGCGTCCACTCAAGCCCGGCTGGGCCAGCAGGCCTTAGCGGTGCTAGATGTGGCTCTGCGAGTTCCCTGCATCTTTATTATCGACGCCATTTTTAACTCTTACTACGACCCTGGTTCGGGCTGGGCAGGGGCGATGGGGAAGGTTTTGGTCAGAGTCATGGGTAAGCATTTTTGAAGTGTATAGTCTTGTTCAGGAGCTCCTAAATTCTGTCAACAAAACACGACAAGGTGACAGCTAGCTGGCTGCTAGCCGTGAACGTTAGTCAGCACTGTGAAGCGATGTCACCTGTCACACCGACTAAAGCCGATTTAACCACCAGCAGAAATATCAATACAAGCCAATTCTGTCTGACACAAAGCTTAACAGGTTTGCATCAAACCAAATGTAATCTGGTTTGTAGTCTGGTTTGACGCCAGCTCACAGCTAACATCAGGTGTTTTGTCACAGCTGTTGGGTCAAATTCTGTTTCCCTTCCTTTTAAAGTCCCCTTCAACTCAAAAATATGTTTTTGAGCTTCACTGTACATAATGATGTATGTGCAGAGTTTGACACTGGACACATTCAGCCACTGAAAGTGGAAAGTTTCTCTGTGCTGGTTGAAAATCCGATTTTAACGGGTGGGCCTGCGAGCTGGATTTGTGATATCACAACTAGTTTGAAAGCCTATAGTGGTCCAATATTCAACTTACACAAACACTGAGAATGGACTTTCCATTAAAGTAGGAGACCTCTTCTGTCCAACAGTTAGACTTCTGAAATGCGATATATTTACATATTTGTAGATTCTGGATTTTTTTAATGAGGGAGAAGGAGTGGGTGTAACTTTAAGGTTTTTAAAAAGATAATTGAACAATTTTGTGAAACCATATCAGACACAAATTATTATTCAAAGTAGAGTATTTTATATACCTCTTAACACAGGCCTGGAAGGGATCTTTTAAGTATCTATGCGGGGTATTTTTAGGCAGCCTACCTGTCAACATATATGCCTCTTAATCCCCTGTAACATTGCGTAGAAAACGGATACCTTGTCTGAACCATAGTCTGTCTGTCAAGAGTTTTAGTGGCAGGTATCGTGTCATTCAGTCTCAGTGTGCCATAACCATTGTATAACTGATTGTTGTTGACTTTAATGTCTTTAGAACCATTTTGAATAATTATTTGATTATTCAGCAGTCACATTTTTCATTCATTCAATGTTTGCAGAAACCAAGACATCAAATTCAGTTGCAGAAGTTTGCATTTTTCCAAACAGGTACACTCTCACTTTTCCTTTAGCAGACCGACCTATCATAACTCTTTAACACCTCATTTGAAATTGCATTTTTATATCATAATCACATGATCGGTGACAAACTGACAAAATCCGACATTTTTATGTTTTTATGGCACTTGACAGACCCAACGTAAGCTTTTCAGCGCCTTGAACTTAGTCGACACTAATCACAGTTTTTATTCTCTCAAAGAACAACCTGTTAAAACTTAATGTTCAGGCATTAACAGAAAACACTCTATACAGACAAACAGCAAGCAGGTTACATAATTCCCTATTTGTACAGTTTGTAGACCTTTGAACTACTCGTGCCCTCTGAAAATCCTCTTGGTGTTAGCCCAGAGCTCTGGGTTTGAAGTGGCAAGGGGCCAAATAATGTGCTTGTGAAGTGGGTCAGCCAACAGTTCAGTCTCATGTTTCCCCAGCCCACAATTCTTAACCTTTAGTTCCAGCACATATAGTATACCTAGAAATGTTTGTCTGGCATAGAATTAAAAACAAGTCTTTATAAAACTAAAATGTGAACTACAAAATAACCTTAATGTCATTTAAACCCGGGTTTACTCCAAGTCCATGTAGTCAGCGAGATTATCATTCTTCTCGATGGACACAATAAGACTCTGCATTGATGTTTTGTTGTTTTGTGTGAAGGCCTTGGTACATTAAATAATTATACTACCAGTATTTGGAGAGAAAAAAAAGCTCTTTAATCCTACATTAAAAAAAAGCTTATGACAGTGTGAGTAAACTATAGCTAAAACTAAACTGATAACCCTTTAGCTTGGACATAGGAATTCTAATGAGCCACTTTATTTACCTTTGTAAAAGTTAGTCAACACCGAAACACAACAAAGTGACAGGATAAAACACACGGTGCAGGACAGGAGGCATCACATATGCAAAGACACACTTGGTGAACAAAGACCTCTGACGTAACATTTTACTGTGCTGTAACAGAGATAGCACTGTGGTGACACGTTGAGGATCATCTGACTGGTTCAGCTCATTCACAGCCAATCAGTATGTTGTATTGGTGCTTGTTGATATTGAAACTAACATGTCATTACGGTCATACATGACGGGAACAAGTGCACACTGTATGCTGTGCTGTTATGTATATCGTTGGCAGCATTCCTTTCTCATTTTGTCCATTTAGTTTTGTGCTTTTATTTTTCCCCTGTGAACCTTTTTATATGTCTTAAGAAATGTTTTACAGTTTGCTGTGTTTTGCCCCGATGCTTTTCTGCTGTCTGGACTGTGTTCACAGGACAGATTGATTGTAGTGAGCTTCCAATAAGACAAACTTATCTTCCATGTCCTGTGTTTTCCAGGTGTCCTCATCTCCACTGTGGTGCTGCTGCTCTCCCAGAAAGCCTTGTTCAAGTTCTACACCCTCTTCTTTGCTGTTCTCCTCGGCATGGCGGCGGTCCTCATCAACTACTATGCCACCTCTCACATAGACTTCTACAGCGCCTACTACAAAGCGGCACTGGGGTTCAGGCTGCTGCCGAGGAATGGGCCGACACTGTGGCTGGGCATGGCCGCGGTCCAGCTCGTCTTCGGTGTGGGCTACGTGTTTCTGCTCAACCTCCAGTCTGTGTTTGCCGCGCTGGTGGTCCTGGACATCATGATCCCTCTGTGGGGGCTGATGATTGAGCTGCCTGTGGACGTCAGGCAGCTAGTGGCTGTGTTCTCAGGCCTGGCACTGGCCCTCAACACAGCCGTGTGCCTGGCCATGAGGCTCAAATGGTTTTACTACTCCTGCCGGTATGTCTACCTTCTCGTACGGCACATGTACCGAATCTACGGGCTTCAGCTGCTGCTAGAGGACACATGGAAGAGAATCAGGTTCCCTGACGTCCTGCGGGTGTTCTGGCTGACCCGGGTCACTGCCCAGGCACTGATCCTGGTCTACGTGGTGCGGGCGGTGAGGAGGGAGAGCGGCGACGCCACAGGGGGTGCAACGGATGGCAGCTCCGACTCACAGGTGTGATCAGAACCATTCATTCTGCTTTTAATGCAGTTCTGCAAAGTATGAAGGAAGAAATGTTTGTACGCTTCACCAAAGTTATCTAGAGCCCAACCGATACATCAGCATTAATTATTTCTTTATATCACAGGTATATCAAATCAGAGTATATGTGCCAACAGCTAACAAAAACTTTCAGTGCAGAAATGCTAAAGATATGTTCAAGGTTATTTAACAGTGCCTGAAAACTGTACAATGTTGTGCTCAGTACATAGGGTGAAAATAACCAAAGAATCCTTACCAAAAATGGTATGTTATGTATTTATGTTAAAAAACTAATATCTGCTAATATATCACTATCAGATTTTAAATCTCAAATATTTATCAGCATTAAAAATCCAGTATTCATCAGGGCCTAATACTACTTCATGTTAGTTTTGTGGGGGGAAAAAAGGAAATCTAATATTTATTTCCTTATTCGCACCCAAAAAGAATGCAAAGTCTAAATGTCTGAATGTAAAGAGAGTTATATGGTGGTTACGTGCAGCTGTGTGACTGTACAGTTTTAATTGTTTCTTGCAGAGTTACCTGCTGAGCTGGGATGTGTTCTGGGATCTGACGAGTAACCTGATCATCTCCGGCTGTGACTCCACACTCACCGTTTTGGGGATGAGTGCCGTCATCTCCTCTGTCGCACACTACCTTGGCCTCAGCATCCTGGCCTTCATAGGTATGACTGAGTTTGAGTGTGTGGTCCGCAGCAAATATGTGTATAAACTGGACAACATTTAGGAGTAAGCCACACCGGCTGTGAAAATGTGCCTGAAGTTTGGTGTCTTGTCTCATTTAGGTTCGACAGAGGAGGAAGATAAACGTTTAGGTTTTGTGGCTCCTGTTCTGTTCTTCATCCTGGCTCTGCAGACCGGCCTTAGCAGCCTGGACCCTGAGGAACGCCTGGTATGTCATTAAGGGATTCATTATTCCAGCACCCCAACTGATGGACACATTGATTACTTGATTAATTTGCATATAATATGTCAGGCATAATGAGAGGATGTAGAGAGGGATTATGACAGTGAATGCTGCTGATCAAAAACTGGACGTTCACTGTGTGTCTGAACTTTTACTTTCTTTATTATTTCTTTTCTTCCTGCTTTCCTCCATTGATTTGACTTTCTGTCGTCTCTGCCTTTTCCTCCAAACTACCTTGACATCTGCAAGAGCTGCTGCCATTAACAAGCTCCTCCTAAAGCTTCTGATATACAGAACATTTAAAGGCCAATTCATGCTTTCTGCGTCTGTGGACAGCTGTGGCCTTGCATGCCGCCCACAGACACGCACGCAGTTCCATACAGACTTTTGGGGGTCCGTGGACACAGACGCATTCCGCATGTGCGTACCAGTAAACAGGGTTGCAGCTTGATAACTTTCCAGAGTTGTAAAATCCAGTCTGAGTATTACAATCTGCTTTGCAGTGTTTTTCTGATCAGCCTTTAAAAGCAATAATCTGTTTCTCCAACTGGACTGCTGGATCTTATTTCAGTGTCTCACCAGCACTTTAAACAACTCGCCCAGACCAACACAGCCCCTTGTATTGTTTAACACAGGACTGTTCAGTCTCAGTGCAGCTGAGGAGCTCCTGTATGTTGCTGAACAACAAGAAAAAGTGAAAGACAGGCATTCCTGTTTGCTTTTCTAGCATATGCACAGTTGGCGCTTTCTTATGCATTCAGTCCATATGGTCACAAATTTTGGGCTGCACGTGGACGTCTGCAGAAGGGTTTTAACATTTTCTAAATGTTAGTTAACTGAAAGAAAAAGGCTGAACTCAATTACGTGGGCAGTGAAACACACGCTAGAGTTCATCTTCACAACAGGCAGCGGTTGCAAGCGTGTTTTGATTTAATGAGTAAATAATTACCTTTGCGAGATGAATGTGAAGTATATTGTGAACTTTCTACGCCGTTAGTGGAGCAGCGAACTCCATCAGTAACAAACAAAAATCTGAAGTTATGTTTATGTTCTGAAGTGTTGAAAGGAGCCATGATTTGTCTGATAACAAGATAATAGAACTGCATGAAGTTGGTTGTGTGAAATTATTCCACACCAGGTCAACAGTTAACAGTCAACAGTGGTGTAATCTCAAACTCAGTTCTGAGGAAAGCTACAGCACAGGTATCCCAACCATAGGAAATATGAGGGTTGCACATTATGATAATTCTCCCATATTTCATGCTTAAAGCCACATAACTTTTAATAATCGTCCAATTTGTGGAGGTTTATTTAAAAAAAGAATGGATTGAACAGAATTGCCTGGGTGCACAGTTCTATCAATACACAAACAAACAATCAAACCCAATACCATCACAAGCCTTCAGTCGTGCAGATGATCTTCTGGTGGAGAACAGTTATATTAAAGTTTCTAAGTTGATGAAACTTACAGGCATCTTGAACTGATTTTATAGAAAGTATCTTCTTGATATGTCATGAAGAAAATGAACAATATTGCTTTTAAACACTCAGCGGTTATGATTTAGCATTACATGTCTGAGAGTTTGACCCTTTCTTGCTTTGACCCAAAGGTCCGCCTGAGCCGCAACATGTGCCTTCTGCTGACGGCCATCCTGCACTTCATCCACGGCATGACCGACCCCGTCCTGATGTCCCTCAGCGCCTCTCATGTCTCCTCTTTTCGCCGCCATTTCCCCGTGCTGCTGGTGTCCCTGGCGCTCTTCGTGCTCCCCGTAGCGCTCAGCTACGCCCTCTGGCACCACTACGCCCTCAACACTTGGCTCTTCGCCGTCACAGCCTTCTGCGTCGAGCTCTGCCTCAAGGTGAGCACGGAGAGTGGAGGACTGCTGGTGTGCGTTGCCCTTTGTCATCCGTTCACTTCATCTCAGTAGCAGTGTGCCTGATGATCTCTGATATCTTGCTGGTAGGTAATGTCTGTTTTGTCCTCTGTAAAGAACCCATATGTAACTTGTTTCCCTTCCTCCCACCAGGTGGTGGTGTCGCTGACAGTCTACGGCCTCTTCATGGCTGATGGCTTCTCCAACGTTTTGTGGGAGAAGCTGGACGACTACGTCTACTACGTGCGCTCCACAGGCAACATCATCGAGTTCCTGTTCGGCGTCATCATGTTCGGAAACGGCGCCTACACCATGATGTTCGAATCAGGCAGCAAGATCCGCGCCTGCATGATGTGCCTGCACGCCTACTTCAACATCTACCTGCAGGCCAAGAACGGTTGGAAGACCTTCATCAACCGCCGCACAGCTGTAAAGAAAATTAACTCCCTGCCGGAGTTGCGCGGGGACCAGCTGAGCGACATCGAGGACGTGTGCGCCATCTGTTACCAGGAGTTCGCCACCTCGGCCCGCATCACGCCCTGCCACCACTACTTCCACGCGCTGTGCTTGAGGAAGTGGCTCTACATCCAAGACACCTGCCCCATGTGCCACCAGAGAGTTTACGTCGAGGAGGAGAGTCGAGACAGAGCTGCCTTCTCCAACAACAACGGGGGTTACGCAGCGCCGCAGGACGCCGCTGCCGCAGCCCCTCCAGCGGCAGGGGAAAACCAGCGTGGACAGCCAGCCGACGAGCTGCCAGTTGACGGAGCGGCAGCCGCAGTGCCAGCTGCAGGCGGGCCGGGAGAACTCGACAATGAACTGCTGGAGGACAACGACAGCATAGAGTACGACGAAGACGAGTGGGGGACTCAAAATGGCGGCACGCCAATAGAAGAAGATTATATCAATGATGACACAGACTCCACAGAGGACTGACGATAAAAGATCTATAGAAAAATATACATATATCTTTATTATATTTAAGTTAAAAAGAATTATAAAACACAACTTCAGCAACTTAATTTGTTCTTGAAAAATGTCAGGGATGTCATTTTCTTTTTTTCTTGTTAGTTTCTTGTTTGATTTTTGAATTTGGGTTTTACTCTATAAGGGCTCAAGGAAAGAGTAACTGCTGCTCTCATTCTGTGTGCGTGTGTGTGTGTGCGTGCGTGTGTGTACGTGTGTGTGTGTTTGTGTGTGCGCATGTGTTTGTGTTTGTGTGTGTGTGCGTGTGTGTGTGCGCATGTGTGCGCATGCTGGGGCTGCATGATGTAGACCAAAAACTCATACTGATGTTCTCATCTTTTTTGTCATCTATCCCAGATAATTGGGGATCCTGATACAAATCTCCACATGTGGGCACAGCTGTCTCTACACTGTTTATTTTCCCACATCTCAAAAATGACACCCATCAGTTAGATTAAAAAAAATATCAGATCCCCTACAAAAAAACATCTTCTGCAATTCTGCACTTGTTGAGCGAGCTATGGAGAGATTTTTATTTCCCCTCTGAGAAAAGGAAAGAAGTTTCAGCCTCTGTTGCGATTCACACTTTCAGTCAACATCGCGACTTTGTTTAAATTTTGTCACTTATGCAGCCCCGATGAGCAGGATATGTATGATCTTGTGTGCGTGTGCCTGCCGACATGTAATGTGCTTAGACGATGTCTTAAAGATGCAGTTCACGTTCCCTTGCAGTGTATTATAGGGGAAACGCTGGAGAGTGTTTGTTTATTAATGACAAAACTGTGGAACAAGTTAACAAATTTGAATCAACCTGCAAGTCAGGATTTGAGTTTGCTAGGAATGATTTATAAATGCAAAACAAGTTCTGAGCGAAAAAAGATGTGTATGCTTACGTTTGAAGTCTGCTGTCATTATTTTCTCCAAATGATGTGGCAGATTCTGTGGAAATAAGTGTACGAGAGAAGACTTAACCAATAATTTTTGACATTGAGTGTCTTAGTTTGAGAATCCTTGCAGGCTCAAAACCTCGATCTAACTCGTGGTTCTGGCCTTGCTTGCTCCTAAACGTTTTTGTCTTAACTAAATCGGCCTCGAGTGCTCCCAAATCCTGACTTGCAGATCGATAGCAGCTCAAGTTTGTGGTTACGTTTGTTCAACATTTTTGTCCTTAACAAACTTGAACAGAATATGTGTGAACTTGTCCAGAGAGAGAGAGAGAGTGAAGGTGGGACAGTGAAGCAGTTTTCTATCAACTCTGCGCCAACCAGAGAAAAACCGAGAGGTGTGTCTGATTTTAAAGTGACTTCCTACTGTAATCACTGATATACCTCTATCATTACTTACTACTGGTCTCTTGTGTGACCGCGCTTACATTTGTGTACGTTATTGTACATATAATAAAACAAACACATGCACACTTTCTCCCTTAGAATAAAAGTGATTTTTTTTTTTTTCCCCCCCAGTAATGATATTTTCCACATTTCTCATCATAGAAATCAGTATTCAGTTTGGTTAAATGCTTGTTTCAGACCCAGAATTGGTTGTATGTGATAAGAGTGCTGGTATGGAGTCGCAGTGCAAGCAACAAATGCAGAGCTCTATCCCGAAAAAATGCGAAAATGTATTGGATCAAATGATTATTTCTTGATGTTTCTCTGTCCATGTCACAAAAATCCATCATGAAAAGGTGCAAGTTCTTTTGTCTACTGTGGACTTGACGCACATGCTTTCTTTCAAAAAGGAAAAACATGCCATAATTTGTTTTACGTATGTGCTAATAGTCATTTTATGTCATTTTTGTTCCCCAAAGAGTGGTCGTGTCATTCAGTAAATGCACCTTTTTGTTTTGAATCACTGGTACAAACAGGAGGTTTCTTGTTCTGTCTGTCTTGGGCAACAAACGGAGATGACTGCACCTTTACAAAGGCTCAAACTGTGTTTCTAGTCTCAGGGTCCCGCTGCAGGGCTGGAAGAGTACTTTGAGTTAATTCTCCTTTGAATTTCCAGGCCTTAAAAATACTTCACGGGCTGCAGAAATGTCTGGAAAAGTACTGATGTTTTGTTTTGGCAGTAAAAACTACAACTTACTATATCTGAAGTTGCAAAGACACTGTCATTTCATACAGTCTGGGATATTTGTCGTGATGTTGCGCTACAAGAAGCGACTGGTCAGTCCTGTTTCCAGCAGCAGATGTCCTACTGAACACTGATCCAAAATCTTTTAACTACTGGCACAAAATGTGCCTTCACAGTATCTTGACAATACAACTCGGCCAATACAGATCCCTCGGTGACTACAGAGATCTTCATTTTGCATTTGTATTAAAAAGCTTTCAAGCACAACTCCTACGAGTATTACGTTGTTTAGACTTCCACAGCCTGAACGTCTTTAGGGTTTGACTACAAACTTATGTTTATTACTGTTGTAATTATTGGTTGCAGAAAATAAGCTGCAAGGAATGAGAAAGAGGTTTGGGGGTCTAATTTGATTAGAAAGCTGTGCTTTTAGACATGTTTCAGCTATTGAAGGACTTTGATTATTAGGTTGATTGTTCTGAAAGCTTTTTAAGGAGATAAAAGCTGATCATTTTGCCTTTTGTTTTAAAAAGAGATTTATGTAAATAAAATCATCTTTGATATTGCCTTTGGCCTGTCTCTTAAAAACCACTAACATCACCTTTTAAAGGACTTTTTCATGTACATATTTAGCACATTGCTCTTTTCACTATACAATATTTAATAGAAATCCACAGTACAAATTTCAGCTCATAACTCACACATGGGAGCTCTTGTGCATTAAGATGCAGTTGACTCATGGAGTAGATGGACCATTTTGAGTTAAATATGATTTCTCATTTATAGTTACAGTTTGCAGTCATACAGCAGCTTTTGAGCTCTCAAAAGAGCAGCAAAGTGCTTAATGGCAATACAAACTGAAACACATCCAACATAGATCAATAATTATGTTTTGAAATATTGAGAAGCCGTTTGTGTCAAAATTTCTCGCCACTGTGATAACTGGAGTTTCTTCAAAATTAGTTATCAGATATTGTTGAGGACACCTGCTATGGGTTAAACTGGGGGCGTCAGTAAAGTTAACAGCTCATTAAATTATAATTAATGTGTAATAGACAATCAGGAGGGCCGTAGCAACAGTGCCGTGAGGACACAGAGACACTTCTGTATTTTTGTTGGATCCCGAGGAGTTCACATTCTACATTTACATGCATATTATATAGATTTGATTAAAAGGACTGATTCTGATATTTTAAAGACTAAATATCTTTGAATTACACAAGTTTTAGGCAAAAAATATTAAATTATAAGATAAAATATAACCTGGCAATGCGAATAAGGCCTTGAAACAGCATTTGCACACCACATAAGGAGATAAAATACATAATAATACGTACAAATATAAAATCATACAATTTTGGAGTCTTTGTGGCACCCAATCTAAAACTTACCTGTCCCGTCTAAGGCCCTGCTAACTACTTGTAGAGTTGTAGGAATTGTATTTTTTCTGGCTTTACATGAAGAGGACACCTACAGCCTGATATGACCTCTACAGACAGACGGGGTTATGCTGGGAGTTTGCTGACATCACCAAACTTAATTTACAAACAAAACTAAAAAAAAAGTGTAAATTGTCACAGGTAGACGAAGCACAAAACTGACAGAAAAAAGAGGGAGATGTCTGTCAAGTAGACACACTTTTAACTTCTTTTCCGAGTTGTAACTGTAATGGACAAAGATATAAACAGGAAATACATAAATACACCAAATGACTTGCCCAGTTTGTACATGTGACTGTCCATTACTTAATATTTTAATGCACAATAACATGTAAATATATTTTTGAGTTATACTAAAGAGCACAGTGATGTCATCTTCATAGGAAACAGAGTTGTGACTTGGAAAAATTGGTTAAGAATATTTGTTAACATGCAGGGGAGGTAAACGTTTTCTTCCAAATGGTCAGAAGAGTCTTCAAAATAGTGTTAAACTACCTTCAGGGATTCACCTCTCAGAGAACTGAGTGCTAATTTTGTTACTCAAATATAATATTAAATGAAAAGGCTTGTGTAGGTGAGCCAAGATGTATAAAAAAGTAATAGTATCCTCACTTTTCTCTTTTGAACCCTGAACTCACGTGTCACACTTTATTTTAAGGTAGATTAATAAAACGTAATAAGCCGTACTTTGTATCAAATTAGACAAAAACTAGAAATACTTTATTAGTATTCTTTATTAGACAGTAAACAAACACCTTTATACCCCAAATTAGACACCATACACCTAAATTATGCTGTAATGCCATAGACACTATTATACCAAATTATACTCTAATTAGTGTGATGGTGTCAGCTTGTGGTTGCTGTGTGGTTCACCTGTCTGCTCTCTCTGCAGGTGGATTGTTAGTATAACCTGGAACACCTGAGGGCCCCGGGATGTTCCCAGGTTATTTAAGCCTGGCTGCAGTGCAGCTCTCTCTCTCTCTCTGACTCTCTTTGCTACTCTGCTGCTGCAGCTGCTGCTGCAGTTCTGCTTTCTCCCTCGCCTTTATTTTGTTACTGCTGCTTTAGTTCTTTGCTTTGCTTTTATGCACCTACACACACACACACACACACACTCAAGCATCACATACTCCACTGATAGCACTGTTATCTACATCCCATATTTAACATATAGTTAACCCTTTAATTTGATTGAATGAAATCTATTTTTGTTAAAATGTTACCATGGTGTGTCTCCTGTTTGTTGTGGCCAAAGAGCCGGGTCATGACAAACTGGGGGCTCGTCCGGGATTTGAACCCAGGAACTCTGCACCCCAAGTGAGAATGATACCTCTAACACTAGAAACCAAATAGGAGATCCTAATACACTATTAGACACCATTTTCCATGATCATAGTCCAATTAGAAATCAAATAACAGTGTCTAAGAATAGTATATTTTGGGTTAATACAGCATTATATGCGGTTTCTAATTACAGCATAATTTAGGTGTATGGTGTCTAATTAGGGTATAACTGTGTTTATTTACTGTCTAATAAAGAACATATTATTTCTAGTTTTTGTCTAATTTGATACAAATTACGTTTTATTAGTGTTATTTAAAATAAAGTGGTTTTAATGTGGAAAGGTATAACCGGAAGCACGTCGTATTAATTTGAAAGCTGTCGCCGGAAGTTCTCGTTTCCATTCCAACTTGACGCTGCTTTAGTTCTTCAGTTTAGCCTGAACTTCACGTGCCAAACTCCTGACCTCCGAGTCTTAAAAGATCATGAGACGGTTTGAGCGGCGGACAGCAAGAAAAGAGGCTATGGGCGGCTGCCTGAACGTGAACCTGAGCTTTAGAGAAACCGTCAACAAAACTCGCCAGTTTCTTTCCCACTAAGGTCGCATTTAGCTAACTAGTAGGACCGAACAAGCTATAACTTCTGCCCGGGCGGCAGCCGCTTTCTGAGCGGAGAGGCGGTGACGGAGGTCGGTGCCCAAAGAACCGTCAGAAAAGCAGAAGCATTTTACGGACTGGAGTAGTTATTTATTTTTGCCACAATGCTCAAGCTGTGTCTACATAGAGCTCTCCGACCGGCTGTACAGAAGTTACCGTCGGGACTCCGGCAGGCGCCAGTGGCAGCGGGGGTGACGGCGCCGAGGCTGCCGGGGATAGGGCGGCACACACCGAGCTGCTTAATGGGGACACACGGGAGAAACGAGCCGAGGGAGCCGCTCAACTCCCCCAAGGGAGCCAAAGAGTTCATTTACCGACTCCATCCGAAGGAGAGGGCGTGTTTACTGAAGGAGCTGCAGAGTTTCGAGTCCATAGCTATTGCTCAAGGTGAGAAACAAGTTCAAAGGTGGTCTCATATTGATATACCATACATTTTTATTTGACTCTTGGTACAAATGCAGGTACAAATCATTGTCTAAAGGTAATTAAGGCAGGAGTGGCCAACAGCTGACAGGTTTTCACTCCAGTCTGTCATCTTAGCAGGTGATTTCACTGTTGGGTTCCTCCTCTCCTCTTGAGGGAGTGCCGATCAATAGGTGGAGCCTTTCTTTGGGCCTCAAAGGCACATAATTAGCCACACCTGGTCTGAATGATTTAGAAAAAATATCACCATTTCATCTTTAACAAATATTGCACTTCCTGCGATTTAAAAATTGCATTAGGCCATATTGCGTTTTGATAAAAATTTTGATTAATTGTTCAATTTAGATTAATTGTTCAAATCTAGCCACACCTGAATTAAGCGTTGGTGTAAAGATAAGGTGT
This sequence comes from Scomberomorus guttatus, assembly GCA_038419695.1. NCBI lineage: Eukaryota > Metazoa > Chordata > Actinopteri > Scombriformes > Scombridae > Scomberomorus > Scomberomorus guttatus. The sequence continues at coordinate 2,187,062 of CM076461.1, forward strand.
TGCTTATTTATTGACCGGCTATTTAAAGGTGCAATCTGTGAAATGTGGCTCATTGGTAACATCAGGTGGCCGCTGAAGAAACTGCAACAACATTGGCAAAGGTGTGTTGTCTGTCTATTACAACCAGTAATGTTTTCAAATTTTGTTGGGCTTTGACTAATAAATTTGTAACTCATTAGGTAGTTTTTTACATGTACACCTGTAGCTACATGTAGCAAGTACAAACTGAGTCAGGTGAGGTCGCGCCACATCGTCAAAACTGGATTTCTTCCATACCTGACCAGCACAACCCATTCCACTTTATTCTAACTGGGCACACAGAACGTCACATGCTGCCTATGAACAAAATACCGCGCGTACCTACAACATGGCAAAACAACAAAAACAGTAAGCACATATATTGTACATGACCTGCCAAATGAAAAAGGTATTGCTCTGTCTCTGCCAACACGTAAAAGCTGCGTAAAATCTAAATTTTGACTGCAGTCACAGCTACATAGGTTTTATTCAGACAGTCAAGCCAAATCTGCCTGTTTAGAAAGCTTAAAAACATCAGGCATGTGTGAGTAACAAGTGACTGACATTAAACAGCAATAGCAAACCCTAGATGATATACTAGAATTATTTTGTGCCTGTAAGATGTGTCTAATTTTGCTTTTAATAAGGTATATGGGAACACAAATCTCACTTATAGTGTGTGTGTGTGTGTGTGTGTGTGTGTGTGTGTGTGTGTGTGTGTGTGTGTGTCTATGGTTTGAGACTGACACATTTTTCTGCTGTGTGTGTGTGTGTGTGTGTGTGTGTGTGTAGCCACTGGGTGTGAACAGGCCAGTGTGCGCACATGTGTTTAGAACATGTATGTAATTCCTCCTTTGAGTCATCACAGGGTATTTTCTGTTGGTTTGAAAGGGGAGAAAAAAAAACTGTCCACGTGAGCCAAACCAAAACCAGAATGACTCATCTTAGCACTGAAATAGTAAAGTCAGCTGCTGAATCAGGAGTAGAAAGATCTGAATATTGTCCTCGGAGTGTCTGAGGGACTCGGTGGGACCCGGTGGTTCCTGTGTGTTTGTGGAGATTCTGGAAAAATTGGGATAGTAAATTAACAATTTTTAAAACGCTTCAGCTTGGATTTAAAATCTGTAAATGTTGAGGGGGACTATGGAGTTGTAGATGTCTCTGTCACCTCACAAACAGCAACCAGAGTCATCTCTCCAGGTGCTCTGTATCCTCATGGCCTCGCAGTGCATTTCCTTGTCTCTGCAGTATCACTGCTTTCCCCCCCCTCTTGTCAGATAATGCTGAAATGATAAAATGCTGACATGCCACTAAGACTTAAAAAAATTTCAGTTTGGCCTTCAGACCATCTTGCTTTGTTGTGAAACACCCTGTTTTCATTAGCAGTGTGCACCCTAACTGCTTTTCTGGGTTATTATATAAGCCTATTTTTAGGAAATTGTTCCCTTCTCTGGCTGCTAATCTGTCCGCCTACCATACAACAGCATTTTATTCAGTGTTTACAGCACTGCAATGGATTTATGAGTGTGTTTGCATCCTGTAGTTTCAAGCAAAATAATGTTTTCTTCAACAAAAGAATATTTCAGAGACAACCTGAGGCCCAGCTTTGGGTCCACACCCAGTCGTAGGCAAACATCTTTTTAGAGAGACCGTTGTGCAAGAGGTTTTATGCAGGAATGTGTCTCCTGTCGTCGCTGCACAGGTGTGGAAATGTTTTGAAAAGTATGAGAACCTGTCTGATTAAAAGACAGAGACAAAGACATCCAATAGAAATAATAAGTTTTGGTGTTATTGCAAAGACAGCATTGTCTCTCCCTCTCCAACAACACTGTGGAGCTGCTGTAGGAAATAACTGGTTATAATCCCAATCAGTGTCCAGGAAGTTTTAAAGGTCACTGAAATATGTTCATGTTTTAAATTTTTTATCCAGACACAACATTTAAATGTCAGCCTGGCTGCAGAAAGATTGAGCTCTTCTTGAGAGAATTTGACCCCAACAACTTGTTTCCTATCTGTATGGTGGTACATAGGGAAGCATTACAGCTAAAATTGTCATTCTCATTACTTATTTGAAGGTTTGATATGAGGAACAAAATTAATTTTTGACACTGTGGATGAAAAATTACATTATTTATTAGACTGTCTTTGACACTATGCCTACTAGAGCCTGACTGATAAATCAGTCAACTGCAGAACAGTCAGTAGGACTGAAAAGACACCGAGGATCAACAGTATAGAAAACAAATACCTGCACTGGACTGGTCAGATATAGAAACACTACATAAAATAAACTAAAAAATAATAAGCTTTTCTTTGTCTTACAGTTTAGTAAATTGAATATTTGGACTGTATCACACAAAACAAGACATTTGAAGACGTCACCTTTGTGCTCAGGGATACTGTGATGGACATATTTAACTGTTGTCTGATGTTTTATAGATGAAACAATTAATTAAACGTGAAAATAACCACCAGATTAGTTAATACTGACAATAATCGTAAGTTGCAGCCCGACATGTATATGTGATTACCCAGTAACCAGGTTATTGTTGTACATGTCGCCACCTTCTCCAATTTCTTGCTTTACTCTGATTTCTCACAATAACTTGGCTTCTTCTGTGCATGTGAACACAGTCAAAAGTAAGTAAAAACATTTGTTAAAGTGTGTTCTCAGTTGGACAGTGCACCAAAGCAGCGCCTCTGTTTCTGCAGAACTGTGCAGCTTATTAATTAGATGGCCCAGTGTAGGAATCAGTGTGGCTCTAAAGGTCTTCACTAATAAGAAACTGTCTACAGCCCAGACAACCCCCTACTTACTTTTCCTACTAATGAGCTAAATGCAGAAGAGTGGGATGATCGGAAGCATTTACTGTAGAGCCGTGAGACATTTTTATCCCAGTGAGTCAGTCTGACACCGAGCTGAGCTGCAGGCTCATTAAAACATTACATCTACATTGCAGACATTTAGCAGAACCACTTGACTCGAGAGGCTCGTAGTAAATTCAAAAGTATAGAAAATGTGATGTCACATTGAGCTGAAAATGCACAACATGTTGTAAAGGCCTAATAAAGACCTTTGTCACAGGTTTTGACATGTCAAACACAGATGTAATGTAACGTTAATCTAAAAAAAAAAAAAAAAAAAAAGCATTGTTGGTGCATTTTAAGCCTTTATTATAGACAGTAGTAGAAAGACAACAGGAAATGAGGAAGAGTGAGATGCAGCAAAGGTCCCCACGTGGACTCGAACCAGAGACATTGTGGTTCATTGTTGGTGCCCTAACCTCAAAGCCACACAGGTGCCGTAATGTAACGTTAATAATGGCTTTGTACCATTTAGGTTTTGCAGTCTCAGGACTCTGGTATTGTGGTGCTGGCTCTTTGGCAGATGTTACCGACATACATTATGTATTTGTATTGGAAAGCATTTCCAATAAATACTTTTACTGGATAGTGACAGAGATATGAGAGGAAATGAAGGAAAAGTGTGATAGGGAATGACGTGCAACAGAGGTCCCTGGTCGCAGCAAACCGGGGACGGTTCATGGTCAACATCTTAGTCCCAAGACCACCAGGATTCCTTTTTAGAAGTCAAAACATTTTTGCTGAGAGAAAGGTCTGTAACCACAATTTATTAGTGACAACTGTCTGTGTATATAATAGATTATTTGCACAACTGAAGTACACGTCACTCGCCTACCAAAAAGTGCAGAAAAATGTTTTGGGCACTAAACGTAAAGTGAGGATGCTTACCGTACCGAGGATTATAAATTGATTTTATTTATCAATTAACTTGATACAAAGTTTAGTAAACAATAGAAACCTAAAGGAAATCAATATTTGCTGTGAGCAGCTTTGCCTTTAAAACAGCAGCAGTTCTCCTCGGTACACCTGCACACAGGTTTTCAGGTACTTGGCAGGTCGGTTGTTCCTGCATCTTGGAGAAGTTGCCACAGTTCTGTGGATTTCGGCGTCTCAGCTTTAGTTCTTTATGACTCTGGCTGCATGTTTGGGCTCGTTGTGATGCTGCAGAATAAATTTGGGACCAATCAGACACTTCTCTGATGGTATTGCATAATGGATAAGAACCTAAACATTTGCACAGTACTGTATATCCAAACCATTCTGGTTTGTAAAACACAAGACAGAGCCAAGAACCAAGACCTTACAGGTTATGGGAAGCTCCAGGTTACAGGCCCTTCATTTTCTGTAGTGGAACGTAGTTCATGATGTTGTCTCAAAAGACTGAAATCTCAGTGTGACGCTGGCAGCAGCCAATGGTAGCTCAGATCCAGGAGCAAGAAAACAGAAAATACCTGAGAAGTGGGATTAAAAAGGAATACTCACGCAGCTCATTAAATCTCCACACAGGCTTAAGCTCAATAAGTAAATTAGCGGTTTTGAGTAGTAACTGTTTGTTTGCTCTCCACAGCAATTTGTCTAAATGTCACACTGCTAATACATTGTTCTCACTAATGATGCTCCAGAGATCGGCTTGGTTTTCATATTATTGAATTGGCTATTGATGCTGCCTGAGGATACCTCATTATGTAGTGACAAGTGAAAAGGAGGGTAGACTAACAGCTCCAGGTAGAAAACCCACCAGGGAAATTATATTTTTGAATGGTTTTTATTCATCCTCTCTTCCCTCAGAGAGACCTTATTTTCTTGTGTTTGACAGAAGCAGCAGATGTAATGTGACGTGTAAAGGTCTCGATCGCACTTTTAATACTGTATTAGTGTAGTTTAACAAAAGAAATCATGAGATCATCAGGCGACAGTTGTTTCCATTGCAGTTCCCTTGAGCGAGTTTTAGTTGCTAAAAGTTGAGCTGCTCATTGGCTAGGGCTCAGTGATTGACATGATCATACCCCACAATATTCCTGAGTAAATGCATCAGTATCACAGTATATATCAATATGATTAAATTACTTTTTAAGGTTGTGTATTGGATTTTTCAGAAGACACGTTCTGCCAAAAACTTTTGAAAAAGAAAACATTCAGTCATGAGTATTATTCACTTATTGTTCCCCTCCCCTCAGGTATCAGTTTAATGAGCTCCGAAATTTGTGTCACTTAGCTGTGCTGTGCCTTTTAAGAAGAGAAAAACACTGAGCTGTTGATGTACAGTACTATTGGCTGATACTTCACAATTTCCATGTTTTTTGACGCATGGAAGTGATTATAAATGTGTTGTATGAGGCAAGTTGTACCCTTGTGAGCTTTCCCTGAATCAATTAAAGTGATACTTGGTTCTGAGAAGGAAAACATAAATATTCAAATGTTTTTATGCAGTATCATTACTGTATTTACCACTGAATCACTCTGATCCCTCTGGCTGTACCTTCATTTCATCCATACCTAAGTATTGATGTGACATAAATCATCTGGAATTGTTATTCATGGGTCTTTACAGGATGTCCCACTGAGTCCAATTAAAATGCACTATGAAAGTCTGGTGGGCAAATTCACAAAGAATGGATTGCGGACGCTGATGGCGCCATGAATTGCGCATCACTTGCAGCCGCTATCTGCCCCATCTCAAGGTCTGATTCACAAATGATATTGCGCTAATGATATGACAGGCAAACACGCTTATAACGTTTTGCAGCTGAGTGCAATTTGCCCTTGGTTTGCGTCTGATTGTAATTATCCATGTGGCAAAGTATAAATGTTATCTTTGCGCCAAGAACACAGCAGGCAGAGAATGAAAGTTTTCAGACCACGAGCTACAAGTCCTGACCAACGAGGTGCAGAGGCATTCCTCAAAACTTCAGACAAGGAATTTAAACGCAACAGAGAGGAACCATATTTGGGATTTAATAATCCAGTCTGTCAGTGCTGTTGGTTGTTGCAAATGCAAACCTTCAGACTGCAGAAGAAGATGGCAGGAGGACAAAAGAAAAAATATCACAAGTCTTCAGCTTGTTCAGAATGCTGCAGCTAGAATCTTGACAAAAAACAAAAAAAAAAGTTAAAGCTGATTTTAAGGTTCTTCTTTTAACTTATAAGGCCTTGCATGGACTTGCACCATCTTACCCATCTGAGCTAATAATACCACACACTGAAATCAGTATTGGGATCTGAGATTAAAAACATGGCTTTCCAGAAACAACATACTTTCACCCACCAGTGTGCAGCTCAAATAACGCCTCCTACATCCGCAGATGTTTGTGCAGGATTTGTCTGCAGCAGCAGAACGTGTGAGGGCAGCTCTGTGTTTTGGCAGGTATTGTACATCAGCAGTGCGTGTCACTGAACAGCCTCTTAAAAAAAATCTGTACATACAGACTTTGATGGACCAGCTGCTTGTGATGAACTAGTTTGGTCACTGAAGACATGAAGAACAAGGCAATTAAAATTTATTAAAGATATTTTCATCATGTTAAAATGTTAAAGGGAACATTTCATGCACATTTCCTGGTCTATATTTATATTCTGGGGCTCTACAGGATTATCTTCGCTTGAATATCTTATGCCGACCCTTTTACGCAGACCCTAAGTTCAGCCTCTGTCATTGGTACCTACAATGTCATGCTAGCTTGTCGGGAAGGTGGCTAAATAGCTCTCAAGGTTAGGCTAAATTTTGGCGAGGGAAAAACTGGCAGGGCTATTTTCAAAGGGGTCCCTTGACTTCTCACATCAAGATATCTGAATGAAAATGGGTTTTATTGGTACCCACGAGTCTCCCCTTTACAGACACGCCCACTTTATGCTAATCCCATGCAGTTTTGGGCAAAAACCATGCAGTTTTTTGCATGCAGTATAAATCTTTGTGTATTTGAATATCTCTGCATACTGGGGTCCCTAAACAGTCTTGGAATTGCATAAATTTAGTATGACTGGAAAGGTGAGACTCCTGTGGATTCAATGAGCCCAAATGTATTCATGTGTGATGTTAATCCCCATATAGCCATTTTAATGTAGTGACACCATTTTTTGAAACTTGACCTCACTCTATAAAATGACCTATTGTGACCTCTAGGATAATCACAGCCTCATTAAATGTTAAAACCACAAACTAGAGATCGGGGGCATTCAGAGGATGTGTGGCTTTCTTAGGTATATTGACAATTAGGAGTTTCTGAGCAATTTCCAGAACAGAAGTGCTCGCCATCCAATCGCCGAAAAATGCAGTTCTTACAGAAATCTCCAAATGTCAAAGGAGCATTTTTCTATATGTTCACCACAAGTTTTGGAACTTTGACCTTGTTTAACATCTGACATTGTCACAGTATAAAAATAACAGAAAATCGCCAAAAGCATGAACTGAGCTGCTCGCCATTTGGCTAAATATAAGACTCAACTTTAAAGGACTTTTAATAGCCTTCTTAAGTAATACCCTTCTGATGAAGTGGAGAGTGCATTGTCACCGTAGAGGATGAGACAGGTGTTTATCCTTCATACACCTATAATAACAATGGAAAATCCTGCTGCTACATGCAGCACAGTGTGTGCTTTCAGTCATCCGCTCAGCTCACTCCCTGCAGCGTGCCAGAACACTCAGGAACTTGTCAGTGTCATTGAGTGTTGTGGAAGTGAGGTTGAGGGTTTGTGGGAATGAAGCATTTATTTCCTCTGAGACTTGAGACAGATGAACAATCTGTTGACGAAGTGGTTTGAGGCACTTGGCAGTAGGGCTGCATGATATTGGGGGAAAAAGTGACATTGTGATATTTTACTGCATTATATATATTGAGAGACTTAGCACACATTTCTCCATTCGCTGTTTAGGAGTGGCTGAGATTGTCACTAAAGTGAGAATGGGTCAGTCCACCTTAAGTGGTCAGGTTCCAATGGGCATCAGGTGTAGTTCATTTACACAGCTCCACATACACTGTACTGCTAACATTAAGGCACGGACCAGCCTCCTTCACCAGACCACATCAAAAGTTGTTGTTGTAGTATGACGTGTTTGAGTTAATTTGCCTGACTTGACATTGCGCGTCAATGACTGTTCCACGTGTGCACATCACAGTGTCGATGCTGAAATGATATATCGTGCAGCCCTACTCAGCAGCACCCGGGAAGTTTAAGTAAAATTGAAGGAGAGGTGCTGTTTGACTGGCACATGAATTAGGTCTTCACTTCAAAACTTGAGCTGCCTCCTTAAGTCAGTGCCTGAGCCTGCCGGGTCAGCCGCAGCGTGATATCGCTTTAACTGAGCAGAAGTGCTGCCTCATGCAGGGAGATTGAGATGAATCCTCTCGACACAGTCACACAAACCGTGAAGGAGAGAGAGGGAGAACAAGGTGAAGAGATACAGAGAGAGCTGTGGAGAAACCTAAACAGCTGCAAAACTCAATACATTAGAACACGGTCTCCTAAATTTGGTTGTTTGTACACTTTAAATTATGCTGGCGTCCCCTGAAGTATTCATATTTATTTGGGAACAAATACCTGATCTGAAAGTTTGGACAGTTTGTTTTCCAGTTTGTTAATGAAATGATTGGTTGATTGATGGACAATTTTGTTAATCGATTAATCATTTCAGTAATTTATTAACTGAAAACGCCAAATATTTGCTGGTTGCAGCTTCTCAAATTGCAGCTTTTTCCAGTTTTACAGTTGGTGAGAAAAAACAAGCAATGTGAGGACATCACCATGGACTCACCATGACGTTTTATAGGCTGAATGATTTATCAGTTAATCGAAAAAAAAAAAGAAACCACACATCAAACGATAATGAAAATAATTATTAGTTGCAGCCATTTTCCAGTTCATGAGGCTTTAGTCATAATTATAGTCTGATTTCTGTCCTGAGAAATGTTAACTAAAATATAAGGTCTCTCACAACTAGCAGTTAATCAATTACAGATGGACAACAATTTTCAGTAACAATCATTGAGGTAATTTATCAAGAAAGAAAGCCAAATATCCTAAATATCCTTAAATGTGAGAACTTGCTGCTTTTCTCTCTTTTATATCACTGAATTATCTTTTGGGTTAAGGACTGTTGGTTGAACAAAACAAGTAATTTGAAGACGTCACTTTGGGCTCTGAGATATTTTTCACTATTTATTTTATTAATTCACTTTTTGGACTTAACAATAATTTAACCAGAAAATAATTTAGATGAATTGATAATATCAATGATTGTTAGCTGCAGCTCTGCTCACAACTGATCTTTTGTCTTGAGAAGAACCTCTAACAAAGTAAGTATTAGTGTTTTTACTCAAAACATAGCAGATCTTTAAGGTGGTGTAACTTCTCCCATCTGTTCATTATTAGGAAAAACTCTTGGATATATAAGTGCCTCAAATAAAAAAGGAATTTAAAAACATTATTGAGCATCTGATCGTGCACAGAAAATAACATTCCTGTACATAATTTAAAGACTCAAGATATCTGACTGATATCTGGACTGTTAATAAATATTGGACTAAGTATTTGACCCCCTGTGTATCAGTCTGCTGTATCAGTTTGTAGACTGCCAACTCGTCAGAGTGTCATTGATCAGTGGTTATTTTGCTTCTGTTACCCTGTTCTATTTGCTGTCTGACCCACCCGTCGGTATGCTGTGCTCTATGTATAGCTATATATTCTTCAGACACTGTGACCTCTGCAGAGAAGTGTGTTTGGCAGCCTGTAATTCCACTGAGACAAATGCCGTTTCTAAATGTTGATGGCTGTCAGGCAGGAAGTCCACAGCAGAGCTCAACTCTGACTGAGGTGTCTGCTTTGTGTTTGAAGCAAAGAAAAGAGAAATCTGAATGTCAAGTTTCGACAACAGCTGAACAGCTGGAAGCAGGTGTCTGTTAGCTGTTGTAAGCTAAGGTGTTGGCTTGGTTTGTGATGGAGAGAGTGAGTTGGAGAAAGAGACGAAGAGAGAGGTGATGTGGCTCTCCGCTGTATAACTAATAAATAATTGATAATAGAGCAGGAGGCACCGCAGTGCCTGTCTTCTTGGTTCATAGTGTGGTCTCCTTAGTTCCAGTGCAGGAAACAATTTGGGCTCTGACAGAAATGCCTGGGTTTACTATTCACCAACAAAGAGCTGGTTCAACTTTTGCTGCAGTTACCTGGTGATCATCATGATGGAGGATAAAATTATTGTTGCTCTGATTACTTTCCAGAGTCGTGACATTTTATAGCATTATTAACCATTGGGCCTTCAAACTGTGGATCTATTAGTCAATCTGTACCTGTAACAGCGTACCCCCACCATCACAGCACAGGACTGTATTTGTTCTGACACATACTTCTGGCCATATACTGTATTTTTATTTTGATTACATATGAAGTTTGTTGCAGAGTGTCCATGATATAAGTGGGGTAAAAGTCAAATTCATTAATCCGTGGACATTTTTATTGGCATTTTTTGAAGAAAACGCACACAACAAGAAATAATAACAATACAATAGAATGACAACCACCCCTGAGGTAATGGAGAAATAACGACAATGTGTAATAAAATCACAGTATTAATGTGTAAATTAGCCGATGTTTAAAAGGTTTGATAAATAGACGTAGACATTGCTACATGACTCTCAGCTGTTCAATCATCAGCACAAAAGATGAACGAATATGTGAGAAAATATCTGGTTCTTTGATAAAAAGTTAAAGGTGCAAACCTGTGGACATAAATACGTTGAAGTAGAAGTTAACAACAACTCCCAAGGTGCATTTTGGCAAGAAACCTCCAATCACCAAGCTTAAAATTATGTTGTATGCGTGGCTAATGGCGTGTTCACGCTTTGTTGGATGGATGGAAAGGATCAGAAAGTTCCCCATGTTTAGGACTTGTTGTATAAGTGAGTTATATGAGGGTTTAAATGTGCATTGGCAAAATTACATTATATCCATTAAATGTGGGTTTAATTACATTGAATGACTGACTTTGATTAACGTAAGGTCCATGTTTGATTGGTTTTCAGGCACTTCTGTATTATTAAATTGGATATATCAGAGCTTTCAGAAAAATCCCAGTTTTGACATGAAAGCTATTAAGTCAGAAACTATTATGGTAATTATGGTAACTCCAATATTAAAAGAATGAATGCGGCATAACAGCAGGCGTAAGCTAAAGATTACAATGTCGAGGAAACTGAAAACACAATCTGCAGTTTAAATTAATAGGCCTTTTTTTCACAGCAGACATTTTGACTCTTTATGGCAGGTGGAAATATAACATTAATGATGGCTCAGTTCTATCCGAGTGTCCAAAGAAGCCATACTGGTGAACCATGATGCACTATACCACTAAGTGGGATTCAGCCGTCCTTAATGTTAGTCATTTCACTCGTGCTTTTCCTGCTTTGATGTCAAAATATCTGCTGTAAAAAAAGGTCTGTTCAATTTGAATTTTGGGTCACTTGTGGAAGGATTCAGCTATCAGCATATAACTATGGCGCCGCATTTTGTTTACAGCTGCAATGACAAAGCATCCTGAATTCGCTACCACTCTGCGTCTTTTTTCCATACCAATAGCAGCCGAGGAACATGGGTATTGTAGTATTTTGAGCCGTCTGGCAAGTTGAAATAATAAAAACTTGTGTCCATAACTTAAACCTACAGGATTGTTACATTGTCCAGGAGAGTCCTGTGTTTTTACGTTTAGTAACATTGAGAATATGATTGAAATGGGAATACAGAATGGGGGAAAACCCAGAACCAGCAGCTCCCCCCACTTTATAATGGACACCACGGAGGTGAATCACCTCAGATTTAGTGTTGCTTTGTAATGACAACTTATATTGAGAGCACAACTTTTACCAAAGCTTAATGTTCAGTGATATATTTAATCAGACTGAGTCATTTTTGAAGTGAGTGATATTTAAGAAACAGACGTCTGGAGGTTTGATGTGGAAAGTTTATGTGAAAACTAATTAGAAGACACCAGAGTGAAAACTGTGACGAGTGTATTTCAGAACGATTTGTGCCAAAAGTGACTCTGCTAATTAATTTTACACCACATGAAGTTTTGGCATCCCAAATTTTTAATATAAAGAAACGTCCAAGTGATGGTTGATGAGCTGCCATGTTGGCCGGTGGTTGGTGTTAATTTCCCTTCCTGCTGTGTGTGTGTGTGTGTGTGTGTGTGTGTCGGGGCGGGGGGGGGAGCAGAGTGTGACATGATAGTCTGCGTTACCTGGATACTCGACAGGACAGTCTGTCGTTTCTCATTTTCTGATCTTTCTTCAATTAAAGCATATGCATCTGTTTACATATTATTAGTGATGGTCTGAAGACATTTCTCTAAAGTGTGAAAAGAGCTCCAAAGTAGTAAATAGTTTGAAAGAAAATAAAGTGGACAGTCAGGACAAAATTCAATCAATTTTTTTAGTAGCGATCAATATTGTGATTTCTACAATTTTAGAGGATTTCTAACTTTTTTGCCATTACTGTTCATGTGCTCACAGGAGAATCTGAAGGTCTGTCTGGCAAACCAAGTCGATAACGTGCTTCTTTGTTTAAAAAAAAAAAAAAAAAGTTCAACGTTCTACAATTTCAGGGATCAAGTAATGAGTAAACAAGTAACAGCTCTTCTGCAGCAATGGAAGTAAATGTTTGAAAGTTTAAAGTTGATGCAAACAATTCCTACAGGAGTCACAACTTCAGTGGATTACTTACAGACCCTCCCTCTGTATGAAAGCCTGGAGGAGGAAGCGTGATGGTCTGACTAATAGTTATATTATTGGATATACTTGATATATACTGTCAGGAAGTAATGACAAAATGTGAAATAAATTTAAAGGACCAGTCTGTAGGATTTAGTGGCATCTAGCGGTGAGGCTGCAGATTATAACTAACTGAATACCCCTCCCCTCCCCTTCCAAACATGTAGAACCTATGGTGGCCGTGACACTCGTGAAAAACGTGAAAGGCCCTTTTCTAGAGCCAGTGTTTGGTTTGTCTGTTCTGGGCTACTGTAGAAACATGGCGGTTTAACATGGCGGGCTCTGTGGAAGAGGACCTGCTCCCTCTGGAGATTATTCTAAGGTAACGAAAACACAACGATTCTTATTTTCAGGTGATTATACACTAATTAAAACATACTTATGAATATTATATTTCATTTCCAAGTCCGTTCTGCTGGATGCCACTAAATTCTACACACTGCACCTTTTAAATAACTGACATTTATTTCACATTGCACTTGGTAAATTATTCTAGGCCTTATCATCGCTGATGGTTTTTATTGATATCTTTCCTACTTTGACTGTGAAACTGGTTTTAAATTGCATTCTACGTGGTATTAAAAAAAGTCTAAAGTCTTAAATTTAACTAAACTTTAACTACTTTAGCTTTAACTTTAATTTAAGCCTGCAGAAACCCTGACAGAGGGATTGGCACCTGGACCAAAACAACTACCACAACATTTTGCAGAGCAATGCCCTCTGGTCTGCACCAGGTTGGTCAGGGGTTCATCCTGCAGCAAGATAATGATCCAAAATCTATCATATCTCCAGACTATTTGAATGGATAAAGTAATCTCTATTTCTACAAACGTTCAGTTACTGAAGGGAGCATGTTCCTCTTGTTTTCACTTGAGACTTTGACAGTTGCCACATCTTAGGAGGAGCTTTTCAAGGATCCACCTCATGCCAAAACAATGGAAAACTTTAAAATATGTCTGAAATGTCAGAAGTCAGAATAAATGTCATGTTTTCCACATTTAAGTGGATGTTATTCAGTGCTTCAACCAGGTGTGGTGTTCAGTAATAAATCAAATGCCAATTGTTTTTGACATCCACATTTGCATCAAGCTCGCATTGGAATCACAATGAAATATAAAAATATCCGTATCAGCTAAAATGACTGTAAGATTACATCAGCTTTAATAATTATTTATTTCAACCTACAATAATAAATAATCATGAATATTCCTTGTGAGTAATCCCTGTAAACCTCTAATTGAAATGGAGGAGTGTGTGTTTGTGCCGTGTGTTGCAGAGCGTTTCCACTCTGTTAGTTTGACAGCACACAGAAGATGCAGCATCTGCCGATGTCTAATTATACACACACACACACACACACACACAGTGAGCTTATGTTTGTTTAATCACACACTGACACATGAACTGTATTGGACTCGCATTGCTGTCATTATGTGCTTTATGAGATAGTCTGCAGTAGACTGAGACACGCTGAGAGCTCCATGACTTTACTGCATTTATTCATCTGACTCCAAATCTGCTGCTACTGGCAGATTATGCAGCGATATTAATTTTTGTCTGCGTCAGTCAGACCTATTTCTGGACACATTTTCCCACAAGCCCGAGTGTTTGTTCTCACACTGCAGTCATTAGGAAGTCAAAATCAGAAAGGTTGGAAATAGGTTATTCCCACCGTGTGGCCTGATATTTTCAGCAGCACGTTTGAAGTTAATATTCTTCTTTCAACAAGACAAAAAGTGCACAAACACTCCTGCAGCTGCATGAGGCTCATTCATTACACGCCAAAAACATAAACTGTTGGATAGATGAAAAATGGAGAGACATGATTGCTCTGAGGTTCTTAACACTAGAAGGAAAATGATGAAAGGTTTAGACTGAGGTCGGCTCCTGAGGAAAAATTACATTGCTGCCAGAATCCAAAGTGTTTATTCTGTGAATTACTGCACCATCTTTGATCTTTGATTTGGTTTCTGTTAACTTTAATGGAAGAGACGATTCTCGTTAGGACTACATTAGAACTGCAACAATTTCAATCAACAACTATTTCGATAATTAAGATTTCCTAGTTGTAGCTTCTCAAATGTGATGATTTGTTAGCTCTCTGTTTCATATTGTAAATGATATATATTTGGGTTTTGGGCTGTTAGTCAGACAAAACAAGCAGTATAATGACATTCTCCTGGATTTAAAGAAATTGTGACTGACATTTATTTCTGTTTTTGGATAAGTCATAAACCAAATGGTTAATCGATTAATCAAGAACATAACAGGTAGATTAATCGATAAGTTGCACCCGTAGAGAACATTATGTTTTTGGAACATTTTTCTTGTAACATGTTTTATGAACCCCTGAGTGAGTGCAATATCTGGGTATCATTATGGGAGACGTAGTAATCCCCAGAGTCAGATGGATTTCTCCAGCGACCGTGTGTTTAACAAATTTTATGGCAATCAAATAAAAATAATTGCAGAGAGATTTCACTTTGTACCAAGGTGTTGGGCACACAAACACACCTGTACATGAAAAGTGAGCACAGCCTCTCCCGCCCTAATTCTGATGTTTGACGATGAGACAACCACTTTGTTTGAAGCATGCTTCTCTGCACTTTGCTTTGACCCTGCACTAAGTTGCCATTGCTTTCAGAGATGTGCAACAGCGTGATCTTTTCCTCAGGGAAGTGCTGAGAGACTGAATATACAGACAAATACTGTCTGACCTCACTGTGCTGTGTTGATGCAGTTTAGGCCATCTCATTAAATTTGTGGTGTTGAAACCACTGAGGCACTGATGCTGAAAACACTAATTGCTTTCCTGATGTAGCCTAGCTCTTTATTTTTTATTTTTTTGTTTCAGTTGCTGTTTGTTTGCTGTGAGCCTTTGAGGTCAAAATATTTTAATCACGGCTTTTCAGATAAAGGGAAGGTTTACAGGTTTAAACAGATATCTGCAGATGAATGCAGAATCTGTGGGCAACAGGACAAGATTTTGGTACTAGAAGCCTTCTGGTTTCCATTTGTAGTCCGAGTAGTATTGACCAATCACGTTTGAGCGGGTTTTATTTGCATGCAGGTAAATAGTCCGTGTGGAGAGCAAAAGAGGCGGAACGCATTGGCCAAAATGCAATCTCGTAACCCGTCGGCTATCGTCTGACGATGATTTAGCTTTTTATTAGCTTTTTTAAGATGTATCTGCATTCATATGCATATGTCTGTTTAGAGATTAGCCAAAATGTCGCCTGGACTGTCTCAAGTTGCTAATCGCACTGTAAACAACGACCAGCGCACGGAATAGGAAGTCTTGGCCTGGATATCCGTTATCCAGAAGCCCTGAAATAATAGCCGTCGCCCCCCCGAGGCTAAAACGTCGTCAGACAGACAGCCGATGGGTTCTGAGATGACTGTACCAGCATTCTGGGGATTAATGAATGCTTATTATGTCACTGTCGAGTAGTTTTGATCAATGTGTGATGGGTTCATTGTCCAGCTCCAAGATTTAAGGTTTGCTCTTATAAGACATGTTCAGCTCTAAAACCTGACAAAGGGTGTATAATGTTTTATCCAACTGTGTGCATCGGGTAGCTCCATAATTAGACTGAGGATCAGTGTGGATTTAAATGGATGACCGCCGCAGGAGTTTAATGCTGCCATCACATTGAATCTGCAGTTCATGATGCATTTATGCAAAGATCGTACAGTTCAAATATTCAAAGATTAAAGTGATTGGTTGTGCAATATTACAGTATTACCAATAAAGCGTGACAAACTCCTCAATAAAATAATAAATATTATATAATGATAAAATGTCTTCATGTAGAAGATTCCAGAGAGCTGGTGAACAGTGAGGCAGACCTGTATTAGTTTACATCTGTATAATCAGCACATTTACAGAATAAATCATTTTGAATGTAGGAAATGTTTTCTAAAATCCTCTCATTTAAATTCAGTGTACTACATCAGACAGACTACACTAAAGGTACATTTCCATCTGTTTCCTTTTCGCTGTTCCACAAAACATCCTTGCAAACTAATGTTTTAATAAAATAAGCCTCAAAATTTAACTGATGGCAAATTTCTTTTCTGCAAAGTGTTTTTTCGGTTAAAGTAATGTAGAAGTGTTTAATTGAAATAAATTTAGAGTAGGGTGTGCAAGCCGTTGTGAAGTCAGTATAAAATCTTGCATCAGACAAAACTGACTACAGAGCTTTTTGGATTCTCTGTGGAAATTATTGTATAAAAACAAAAACATGAGCCTGGAGTGAAATGTGAGATTTATTTATGAACTGATACACCATTACCCACATACACTGTTATTTATGAAACCAGAAAGTGCAGAGACAGTGTGTGTGCACGCTACGCTTTAAAACATGTTAACACAAGCTTTTCTAAAGCAATCTGTGATTGATGTGATAACGTGAAGACGACAGATGATGTGATTCAATTCAGACTTTATTAAGGACACAGCTCACGGTCCATAGCACAATAAAATAAAATGAAAAATAAATAAAATACACAATATCTGAAAATGAACAGGTACACAAAAGAAAGCATCAACGTAAGATATGGAATATAATAATGTGACTATTTTGTATGTTGTTAGTATCACTGAATGTGGATACCTCTCAAAAATCAATTTTCTTACATTAGAGGCCTCATTTTATTCCCCAGTGTTTATGTTTTTGTCAATCTGTCTCAATATGAGCGCTTTAAACTAAATCATTAATTAACTTTCTGATCATCTTCCCTGAAGTGTAATAATTGGGATTTATTGAGACTTCACTGTAGATGATGATTTACAGGAAAGAGTGATTAATTATATTTTATATGTACATTTTGTCATTGGACAGACGCTTTTATCCAAAACGAGGCGAGACGATCAATCATTAGTTAAAAATATTATTGGCACTTTAAATGAGTGACCGTCGTGTGTAATGGTTCCACGTAATGATTGCTGAAGAACCTCGCCGATGCACTTTTGCCACTTTTTCTTGTGCAGTTCATTGACTTGTGGAGCAGACGGCAGCATTAAAATGTAAAGCTGCAGGAAAGGAAATCAGTGTCATAAAGTTTCACAATAATTGAGATTTATAGAACAGAACTTGGCTCGTCTGTTACTGGTGTTACACGGTGTTCGGGCATACACCGATTACATCACTTGCCCACCGCCCATACCGTTGTTTTGCTTTTTTATAGAAATGAAACCCATTTAGTTCATTTTTGCATATCAGTGCCCATGTCCATCAATTAAAAAAACTCTAATTTGTAAAATACTAAGCGTTATTAATACTTAGCTGGACGACAGACGCTGCAATTATGAACTCTGCTCTGTGACCGTCTGCAGCAGCAGCAGAAAGTAGCAGAGTGAGACGTCTGTCCTCCTTCCTGCTCTCTGCTGTAAACAAACGTAACGCTAGCTGTTAGCAAGCAGCTGCTCTCATGCCTCCCCGGGTCTCGGTGCTTGTTTTCGGCAGAAACTCTCCGGCTCTCTGTCTGCTCTCGGTGTGTCTCTCTCCTGATGGTGGGTTGCTCCAGTTCTGGTTTTAAGCGGCGGTCGTCCTCTGCGTCTGTGTGCACGACAGACCGGCTGTACACAGAGGATGACCCACTGGCAGCAGCCTGAAGCCTGCCGTCACTAACTCTTAGTAAGGAGAAGATTTAAACTAAAAATCTAACGTTAAAGAGCGAAGTAAGCGCCATCACTGAATATCTTATCTTGCAAAATGTCCGGTGTAACCGGTAACACCGGTGTTGTCATGAGTTTATTAACCGGTGGGAAAATTTCCCCACATCCCTAAACAGATCCATGTGTACACACAGCTTTATTATGTGATGAAAATAATCTGTATGCATATTTCTCTCTGTGCGTAGACAGATTTTAATCATGAACCTACACAGACTTTTATCCATCTGGCTGTTCAGCAGGAAACCTAACCCTTCTAATCTGGGCCAAACAACAACAGAATAAATATTCATTTTGGTTTGATTATGTTGATGTTTACGTTGTGGTCCAGAGAGAAACTGCTTCATCCAGCTGTTTTTTTTTTAATGTTTAAAATGACACACTTGAACTTATCCAAAAATACACATGGTACTTTAAATGGAGCTGGTGTAACAGCCTCAGTAGGCTTTAAAAGAGGAATGTTTCCACAGCCAGTGGTTGCAGCCTGTTGCGCTCAGCCATGGCAGTTGCTGCTCCACTCAGGCGTCCTCTTCTTCACCTGAATTTTAATGTTCTAACTCCAGGAGTTGCCAAAATGCCAGCAGCAAGTCCAGGATTAAAGATTACCTTTACTAACTTGTTTTTGTAGTCAAAGTGGAGAGTAAATGCCCTCGAGCAATGTTCTGATAGAAACGCTTACCGCACAGGGGGGGCGTCCTGTTGTTGCCTGGCAACTTTAGCTTATTGAGCATTCTATCAGGAAGCAGAAGGAGGCTTCAGATCCTCGTGTGAATTTT
This sequence comes from Scomberomorus guttatus, assembly GCA_038419695.1. Lineage (NCBI taxonomy): Eukaryota > Metazoa > Chordata > Actinopteri > Scombriformes > Scombridae > Scomberomorus > Scomberomorus guttatus. The sequence continues at coordinate 2,206,153 of CM076461.1, forward strand.
ATAACACAGATCTCTCTGATAGCTCTGGCACAGGCTTTGGTTTTTAGACAGCTGGTTCCATCCACTAAAGGATCCTTAAACCTTTTGAGATGAATGTTTTTTCTTTAATAAACAGAAAGGAACTTTTGGGAGTAAGTGAAGATGGGTTTAATTAAGTTTGATTTTTACTTTTTTTCATCAGCCATATTGACAGAAAATTGGACACTATTTGGAGGTCCTACATTCCTTTTTTTATTTATTTTAAAGAATGGAATTTAAATAGTAAAGGTAACAGGTGTATTTCATGTTGAAGCAGGCGCCTGTGCTTAGTGAGGAGCAGAATATATAACTGACCTGGTTTGGCTGTTGAAGGAGCCTCCGACTCCTCTGTACTTAAATAGACGCTGACCTTTACACACAGTGACCGGTCGCACACAGAGGTGTGATTCTGATAACGTGCTTCGCTGCTTCGTGTTTGTTTTGAAAGATGAGTCCAGCTTCTTAAAGGGTGGATTCACAATCCTTCAAGTGTGTCTTAAACCAACAGTCAGGAGCCCAAATGAAGAGTGAAACCTGTTTTTCTTGCTGTAATCATTCCTCCTGTTCATACTGACCATTAGAAGATCCCTTCATAATGCACTTACAATGGAAGTGATGGGGGACTAAATCCACAGTCCTCCTTCTGTGCAAACATGGATTTCAAAAAGACTGTAAATGTGGCAGATATCCACTTGATATGACTAACTCAGACTGCTGAAGCCTCTTCCTTTAATGCAGCCACACACACTGTTTATATCTGTGCTCTTCTTGCCATCTTTCTGCTTCTTTTCCCAACACTGGGCAGAAAAGCTGATGAAACTTGTGCAAGATGAGCACACAGACACACAGAGGTTAGAAAGTGAAGGACTCAGCGCATTAATCCTTTGCTATAATTGACCTTGTTCCTGTAATTGGTCTTTGGCAGACGGTGCACTCTTTTCCAGTGACCCACTTCTCCTGTGTCAGCTCAGTGTCTCCCCAGGGTGCTCGACACACCGAGAGTCTGCTGCTTCTCTCTCACCAATTAGAGGTAGAAGGAATACCAATCATGTAACATTAGAATTGGAAATTAGAGCTGCAATGATTAGTCTATGATCTGACAGATAATTAATCAGCAACTACTGTGATAATGGATTCATAGTTATTTTTTCAAGAAAAAATGGCAAATATTCACCGGTTCCAGCTTCTTAAATGTTATGATTTTATTTTTTTATCAAACATGGAAGTGAGCTAAATATTTTAGTTTTTTGGACATTTGGTTGAATAAAACAAGCAATTTAAATAGGTTAAATAGGTTAAATAGGTGGTGTTTTCAAACCTACAGTTTGGTTGCTCTGGTCCAAATCTGTGGGTGAATTGATAAACTTCACACATAAAAAAATTAAAGTGAACCAAAATGCATCACTAAAATCCAGGTTAGAACATCCTCTCTTAGTGTTTCTGGGGAGGGAACGAGAACATAAACACAGGAAGCAGCTCTTATCTGCCCAAATGTCAAGAAGACACAACATACTTTGTTGTTAGTCCAGATCAGACCTTGATAAATCTTTCGGCTAGCTGCTAGCAACTGTTAATTTCACTCATCTGCAGCAATGCAAATCACACCTGACTTTCAGCTCATTGTTTAGCTGTCCGGCTGCAACTTTACTGTTTTGGTTCACTCTCAGTATCCGCTGAGACTACCGGTAGTGTACCACTGTACACTACCTGCTCCACTACCTGTAGACTAGCTGGTGAACATAGTGGAGCATTTAGCAGCTAAAGAGCCAGATATTTCCCTCAGGAGTGAATATTGGACTTACATTCACCAGGTGGACAGAAACACGACTCTTAATGAATGATAATGTTGCTCCGTAACTGCTGGATGTGGAAATAAGCAGCTGTTTGATAACAAGTTCAACATATCAACTTAAAAAATGAAATGTCAGTTTTGTGCTCACAGTCTGTTTTCGCTGCCCAGTTAATGCAGGTTTAATGACATTTGAGACACGACAGGTCTAATTTTGAGGAAACTTGCTTCTTATTGACACTATCAAGCATTTTTGCACCTTTTATTTTTCATGCTAAAATTAAATATTGATGCAGGTCATATTGAATGGTAAAAATAATCATTTTGAATATTTATATATACAGATTATCATTTGTCATTTTTGAATAATTGTTGGCATGAAGAAACTGAAAAGATGATTTGTTGAGTTTTGGTTGAGGGTGCTGATCTATTCTCGAGCTGTGTTCTACACTTACAGAACAATGTGTGAATGTGAAACAGCTTTACTGTTGCTTTGTCAGAAGTTACTGTGCACCGACTGAAAGTGTAAATTTTTGAACATAAGAGGCGACTGTGATAAGTTTGGGGTGAGCAAACTGTGTCTCCATGTTGCTGCAGAAGCTCAGACTCAAAGCTCAGCGGTTAATAAGTAAACATCTGACGTGTTTTGATGTTTTTCTTTTCAGAGACCCTGGAGCCCTCGCCGCCGACTGCAGCCCAGATCAGATATAGTAAGAGATTAAATCTGACACACACACACACAAACACACACACACATCCACCGTATTTTGGAAAGAATCTGCAACTTGAAATTACATTTATCAGTATTTCCATGATGTCAGCAGTTATAACTTGACTGTTTACTTCCCAAATAAATAATTTTAATAGTTACTATACTTTTTAAGTAGTTTTTTCAGTCTAACAGGCTTCGCTATTGGCCTGGTACAAACTGAGAAAGACTCCGAATCATTTTAAAGCTCATGTTGTTGAAGGAAAGAGTCATTTTCAAACCAGTATTAAGAAAAAAGATGTTGGTGTGGATTGCTAAACTGAGCGCACAGTTTAGAGGAAAATCTGAAGTAAGGCTCCCAGAATGTGCATCTGGCTGTTAAAATAAAAGCAAGGGATCATAATTCTTGAAATTTAAGTTTTAAGTAAAGTAATGCAGCTTTAAATCATACGAAGTAAATGAAAGCACAGACAAATAACTGGTGCCAGAAAAATAATATTCCATATGCTGTATTTAGACACAGCATGTCAGCCAAGTTAGCAGCGTGTTGGTCGGTCCACACATTTGATGATATAGATATTCAGTTTATCGATCCATTTGCTCAGTTTATTAATCTGTCTGCACGTATTTCCACATAGACTCCAGCCCTCAAAGTTTCAGCTATTTTACACTTTGAGACTCACTGAAAAACATTTTTAGACCCTGAGAAGTAATTGTTCTGCTTGTTTTGGAAATGACAAAAAGATAAATTTAGATAAATAATATAATTTTGGTAAACTCCATCTATTCATTTACCAGCCAGATTATTACAAATGAGCGTTGTCTGCCTCAACTTACACATTGAATTTTAAACAGTTTTTGCTGCTTTTTAAAGCCTCTAATGTGCAAAATTATTCAAATAAATTTACATTTAAATGTCAGATTATCGGTTTTAATTGTCCCACTGTTGTTTATCTACTTGTTTCTTGTCTGTTTGCAGTTTTGTTCCACAACGCCATTCCCTTTGTTGGATTTGGTTTCCTCGATAATGCCATCATGATTGCAGCAGTAAGCTATTTACACCATAATGAAGATGGCTTTAACTGGAATTACCTGCTTGAAAAAAAACAGACTTTGTTAAATGGAATTTCTAGTTCATTTGTTGTGTGTGATAACACTGCATCTGGATGAACATCTCACCTCATTCTCGTGTTGTTCTGCAGGGAACACAGATTGAACTTTCTATTGGAGTCACTCTGGGGATCTCCACCATGGCTGGTAAGATCAGAGAGATGCAGATCCAGCAGTCTGTAGTCAAATCACGATAAAATCTAAATTTATCAACTTATATATATAGTTCTTCATCCCACTCATGATATGATATGATTTATTTATGGATTACAAAAACAAAAATACACAGGATAACACATTAAAGTGAAAACACTTATTTCCAACATGATCCCAAAATGTTAGAAACATAAAACACAAAGAAACACAAATAAGATCAAGACAAACAATAAAATCCTGAAATCCAAAAACACACCAACACAATTTAAATAAAAAATAACGCCCACATCAAAGTAAATAGACAATTTGATGGCTAATGTAAACATGTCATTGAAGATTTCATTATAAATCTGTGACCCTGTTATAAATAAGTCCTAACCTGACTTCTATAAGCCCCTTTCATTTTTAGCAACTTTTTTCTCTTAATTCATAACATTCTGTAGACCAAATGATTATCAAAGGATTGATTGATAATAGAAATAATAATTTGTTTCTACAGCAGTTAATGTATTAGTTATGTAACCTCTACAGTAGATCTAAAGGAGGTGATGAAGGCTTCTATCACAAAACATCTTGTCACCAGGCCAGTGTGTGTACTCTATGACCACATCGAGTCCTCACAGCTAATATGGCTTTCATTCAGGCTGGTAGTTACACAGCACATGTAGTGTCTGAAAACATTGCATCTTCCATCACCTGGAGAATATTTCTGTCCCTCATATTGCTCAGGTGATGCCACCAGCTGTGTAAAATACAGTGAAACAAAAACAAAAAAACTCAGCTCATGAATTTCCTGGATCTCATTGCACTTTATTGCAACACAGTCTGCTGTTATCATGGCTGCAGTTCTGGGTCTCAGTTTGGGTCTTTATTGCGCTGTGGAACCCATAAAGGCACTGGAGCTCGCCTTCTCCCTCTCTTCATCACTAGATTATTCCGTTTCCATGGATACTTGGCTCCAATTTCCTCTGCAAGTGCAAATCAGAGGCTGAGGATGGGCTCTAGATCAATAGCTCTGCTGTGATGCCTTTATCCATCCATGCGCTGCTTTTATATTTGCTTCATCGTCATCCATCCAGCCGAGATGCTCAACTAGTTTACTGATTCTATTTTTATACTTTTTTTTTGAGTGGGGAACCTTTTCCAGCTTTTATTGCAGACTTCTATTTTATCAGCTGGCACTTCACTGTCATACACAGTGTCAGAGGTGCTGCTCAAATGAGGTGAGATTGTATCGCCGGCTCAACTCTCCATCGCCGTCAAGGAGTTTTTCTTTGAAAGAAACTTCTATTCTAGCCGTCCATCTGCAGTTTAAGCTCCCGCAGGAAACTCTGTGCAGTCAGCTTCAAGCTTCATTGCTTTTCATGTGTTTCCAGAGATCTCCTGAAGACAAAACAAACACATCCTTAGCACCTTTACAGTTTTAATGACCATGAACAAATATATTTTCTACTAAACTGTAAGCCGTCCCTTGTGAAAATCCAGTCCACAGGGTGAATTATTCATAGCTGCCAAATATTGTTAATGTTGTATAATAAATTAAATTGTAATGAGGCAGATTTAGCTGGCAGTAAAACCATGAAGGCAGAAAGAGACGAGGCACTTGGAAAAATAAGCTAACTAGTGTCTTGGTGGTTTTCCAAAGGTGTTCTTTGATCTGGAAAGACTTTCACACCTTCTTTCACTCCTACTGACTCTCTTTTTGTATTTTACTGCTTTGATCTATTGTTAGGACTCTGCTTTTTAGGCTGCTTTTCATCTTTTTGAATATACAGAGAAGCAGAGATGCCACTAGGCACTGTAGAGTTTAGGAACATTTACTTATTCGTCCTGCTGTGTGGAGGAGTTTCTCAAGATTTCTAAATAAAATTGGGGGCTTGTTGGAGAAATGAAAAAGCCTCAACATCATCCAGTTATTCTTCCCATTGGATCAGTTATCCAGCCATCCATTTTTGGACACTTATCTGCGTCCAGGTTGCAGAGCTAAACAATGTAGCTCAGACGTCTGTCTCTGCAGCCACGTCCTCCTCCTCTTCCTGGAGGATCCCCAGGAGTTCCCAGGTCAGATGGGATATGCACGTTGTCTTCTCCTACTTGGACTTTTCCCAGAAAACCCCTAAAAGGCATCAGGTGTCTGAACCAGCTCAACTGGCTCTGTTAGACGCAAAAGAGTAGTGGTTCAACTCTTAGGTCATTTTTGTATGTCTGAGCTTCTCAAAACAGTTTGTAAAGGTGACAGTATGCCCGACCTGAACTAGTTTGTACGTCTTATTGTCCGACCTCTGAAGGCAAAAGTGTTTTATAGCTGTGAAAGGTGAAACGTTGACCTTCATAGAGATGTTATTTGTTCAAATGTGGATAACTGTAGGGCTGCAACTAACAGTTATTATTTAACAGTTATTATTTTCAATCAATCATTTTGTCTATAAAATATCTTGTTTTGTCCAAACAACAGTTCAAAACCCAAAGATATTCAGTTTAGTATTATATATGACAAATAAACGCATTAAATCATCACATTTCAGAGGCTGAAAGCAGCATTTTTTTTGGCATTTTTGTAGGATGCACCAAGCCGACTTTTTCATCCCCATACCGAGTACTGATCCGATACCAGTGTTTAATTTATAAGCTGTATGCCTCACTGTGTGGAAGAGACTGGGATCAAACCATGTGACAAGCACTTCAGCTGAAACATACTGACACCTTAAGAGTGAGCTCATCCACCTGCTCTCTGAGGAAAACGCTGCGAGGGAAATCTCCGTTTTTAAAACCACATTATTTCAAAACATGCCAATTTTGAGTCCTTGAAATTCACCAAACTAAACCTTAAAAGTGTTACAAATTAGTTTCGCAGTGAGTGTTGGAAAATCCGCAAAATCCCTCATTATATGTGATGTGTTTTCCTCTGTCACTGTTTCATCAGAGACTGTCAGAAATCAAAGTGTTTCTTATTTCTTTGTGTTCTTGCAGCTGCAGCTCTGGGGAACCTGGTTTCAGATTTGGCAGGTCTCGGGTAAGAAGCCGTAAAATGTCTCTGGGGGTTGTGTTTTATTTACAGTTAGACCTGTGAAGTCTACTGAAGACGGGTGCAGATTAGAACAGATCGAGGTACTCTGTGTGTCACATTTTAAATTAAATTTGTAAATGAACAAGTGGGAGTTTTGGTCTTGTTGTTTTGCCGTGTGTGATGTTTGTTTTGGCTTCTTTTAGTTTAAAATTTAAATTATTAATTGGACTTGTTTTTTTTCTGTGTTTAATTCCTTCTATTTTATTCCCAGGCTTTTACACATACTCAAACTTATTGAGTGTGTGTGTGTGTGTGTGTGTGTGTGTGTGTGTGTGTGTGTGTGTGTGTTTTGTCCTATTACACCATGTAACAATTTTTTACTTGTTTTTTGTTTTTGGGTAGTAAGTGTTATTTCCTAACAGCTTGTACCTAAAAAGTATAGAAAAAGGCTATTATTCCCTTCAAACGTTGCTTTTGTGACCAGGACAGTGATATTTTGAAATTTACATATTTCCAATGTGAAAACGGGCAAATTTGCACATTTTCATTCACATAAAGTCAGAAAAAACAACATGAATCACCGGATATGATGATGGGAGGGGCTGATTCATGAAGGTGATTTACAGCATAATCGTAAATCTGGAAAAACGGCTCACTTCTAAATCTTTTATGGTCACTTTTGTATAACTTTTGTATAAATACATGTTAATTTTGATTCATGTTGTTTTTTCTGGTCTCCTGAGTCCTGGCTGATTCCCGGTGTACCTTTATGTTCCCTGGAGGCTCCTGTTACATTCCTCCATATGTTCTGGGAATGCCCGCCTGTTGTTCATATTGTGAACAGAGTGTCCTTGCAGTTATCAGACGTATTCTTCTAGACTTTACCCGTATCTGTAACTGCTTTACTCCTGAATGATAAATTTCAGCCGTCAGCTCCTGGACACCAGAAAATAATAATTCTTGCTGACCTTACTGCAGCCAAGAAATTGGTTACTGTGAGGTGGAAACATCCCGACAAGCTCCTGGTGAGCAACTGGATGCTCACGCTTGATGTAATTTACTTGGAGTTATCCTCTGCTTGTGTGATCAGAGTTAAGGAATCCAACATTGGTAACAAGATTTTAAGATATTCTACTGTCATAAAATGTCCTTATAATTATACAAATGTGTCTGTGTAGTCTTGCAGGTTATGTGGAGGCTCTGGCGTCCAGACTGGGGATGCAGCTTCCAGATATGACGCCCAAACAGGCGGACATGTGGCAGACCAGGGTCAGCTCTCACATGGTGAGACAATGGAACATTAACTACAGACATGTTTCTGTTTCTGTGGGAGTTTATCAGCTCCCACCATCCCTACTCACACTATTTCCTGCCCCCCCTGCTTTTGGCCACACCACACGAGTACATTTCACCAGGCGGACTTTGGTCTGGCTGCAGCTTAAGAGAGCAACGAAAAAAATCAGTGAAATCACCCGTGTGGACCGTGTGCATGCTTTAGGAACACAGAATCTTTCTTTTCTGGATATTGTATTAGAAAATATATGCCAAATGTCTTATGTTGGTGCAAAACCTCATATTAAAAGACTGCAGAATATACAGGAAAAGCAACGTTAAAGGCAGTAATCATAGTCTGACCAAGCGGCAACCACCACGGCTTGAAACGGAAGCCAATGCTGAAGCTCTCAGGGCGTTTTCACACCCGCAGTTTGTTTGCTTTGCTCCGAATCAGTTGATGAGTTGGTGAACTCGGTGCGTTCTGGCAGAATATTCATTTGGAAGATGCCACCTTGGTTTTTGGGAATTTGCAGCTGGCATCTGTCCGTATTTTCTGACATTTTACAGACTTAAAAAAACAACCACATAAATCTCTCACTGATGAAAGTAGTCATCAGTTTCCTCCTTTACTTTAGCTTGGTGGGAAGATGCCGTTTGAATTGAAACGCCTAGAAGCACAAATGAAGAAACACTAAAGGATCAGTTGTTTAGCATCAGCTACAACAGAAGCTTCTTTAAAAATAAGATCTGATAACATGATGTCTTCTCTCCTCCTTCAGGGTAAGGCCATCGGAGTGTCCATCGGCTGTATTTTGGGGATGTTCCCGCTATTATTCCTGAGTGATGATGACGACGACAAGGAGAAAGAAGATAAAGCGCAGCCCGGTGATGACACAGCGTCACGCTCCTCCTAACGAGCTTAACGAGCCACTACAGCTACACAACACCGCGACACCTACAAACTGGATACTGCTGATGTCAACTTTGAAAAGTATTTGCAGCTGAGTGTTCCTCTGTCCTCCTGCTCAGGCAGCGTTCACAAGTTTTATGATATTTACCTCACAGTCTGGTTTATGGTCGGGATATTTAACTTGCATAACTTGCAGCAGGCGAGGTGGTATTTCCACCCTGCTCCCTCTAGACATGCCACCTGTTCAAATCAATATGTCAATTCCATGAGAGTTTACTCATTTAAATTTTTATGAGGGATGAGCATTGGAGGGAATTTATCACTTATGATTCTAGTAGCAATTCTGCATATTAATCTTGTTTTCTTGAAGGTTGTGTTGTCTGATCACGTCAGAAATTAAGTGTTTACAGTTGTTCTGAACGGCTACACTCGAAGACGGAGCGAAGAGCCGGCCGTCATAGAAAGGGGGGGTGATATTGTTGAGCGCAGCTGTTCACATTAAAAGTGACAGCCAGATAGACAAATTAAAACTGTGATGACTTTGTCAGCTCCACACAGCTGGCTAATCCCAGCGTGAAGTGGGTGTGAATGTCAGTTTAAGTTAAGGAAAGTTACAAAAAATGGATTTGCACAGCTTCCCTGATCCCACCTCAGACAGATGTGGGAGGAGGGAGTTTTTAAAGCTATTTGACCGTCCGACAAGCATGTCCGACAGTGTATAACTGTCAACCTTAATGTCAATAAATTCACTCTGAAAAAAGATACTACTTATATCTTGACATCTTTATCATAATCATCAAACTTCTCACTTTCTTTCCAGTAAAAGTAACCCAGTCGATACATCCATGCCTGTGTCAGATTAACCATAATATAAGAGAAGCAGTGCTTTATTTCCCAAAAACTGTGTCATCACAACTTTATACCAATCATTTTATTCGTTTGGCACTATCAATACATGTTTTGACATTAGTCCTATATCCCTGGATCCTCTATCCCTTCATATATGTGCTGGATTTGAAAACTTAATAATGAAACATACACACATAAAAACACATTAAAAAATACAATTGAGGTTTCAATATTGGTATCAGGAAAGAAGTCCCTAACACATGCAGAACCATACTGGTGCTTTTGCCACTCTTGTGCTTGTGTCGCCTCTTTATGTGCCCAGTTTTAAAAAGCTTTAAGCACCTTTTCCTTTCTGCTCAGTCCCAGGCACTGAAAAGAGGAGTTAAAGGAGTCAGAGTTAAATGTTTGTCGGGAATCGGATCAGTTTGGTTCTCATTGAGAAGCGATCTTGGATTTCCATCCCTGTTTTTGATGCCTGGTTGTGAACGCTGCCTGAGCAGCTCGCAGGATGGGAAACGATCACCTGTGTCAGCTGTCAACTCCATCAGCCAGCAGCTGTGATTTAGATTCTTCTTTGTTTCCAAACAGCAGCTTCATCTGCTAATTACAACTGAGTATTAGACAGTCTCTTGTTTTTCACATTCATTTTATCAGCTGACCGGTGGTCATTTCCCATCCTGACAGAAGAAACACAAAGCGTAGATACTGACCGACTGCTTTGAAATACTATTTCACATGTTTTAACAGACTGTCTTGTACTGCCTGATTTTTTTTTTTTTACTCAAGTTTACTCAAAAAAACAGCACATGATTTTTTTTCTTCAGCAGACACTTTATACATTTAAAAACTTCAAAACATGATTTTGTTCAGTTTCAGTAAAAAAAAACAAAACGACAAGAGTTTCTCCTTATTTCAGCTGAAACTGAGCAGTTGTTTTAGTGACAGATATAAAGTCACTTTACTGAAGTATCAGCTGTTTTGTGTGTCTTTAAACTAAAAAAACAACTAATGTAAATGAAACTAAAAGGAACAGTGTCAACTGCTACCTCGATGGGAATGTTTTTAGTGTTTTGCATGAAGATGTAACTCTATAATCACTTTTTTATTTCCTTAGATGGTTTTTAATATGCTGGAACGTCTTCAAATGTTTTGTACAGGTTGAATATTGAAGGAGGTGTTTAGTGGCGATATACACTATTTGGAAACTGATTTTGTTATTTTCAGTTTTGGGCTCAACACTGATGTTTACTTTCCAAGGTCTTTCTGTTTCTCTGTGTTTACACCATCTTTTTCTTTTCTTTTTTTTCTCTCTCTGACACTTGACTTGCTTCCAGCCGTCTGTGTAATTAGATTTTTAGTTTGTTTCATCACACTTGAAGCTCCAGATGGTTGGGATTTGCCACATAAGGCCGAACAGTCCAGTTTAGACGTTTCAGTGTTTCCTGACTTTTTCTTTCCTCTCCAACTATTCACACACTCCAGCTTTCAGCACATTTACAAGGTGCTTTTTGTATTTACAGTGAAACCAGTTGATCCTTTCCTCCTGTCGAGTCACCGTCTGCGTCCAAAATCACTCCCAATTTATCATGTAGTGCTTTAGTTTTACTTTCTACCATTTTATTTGAGTGTAGGAATGAGGGCTGCAACCAACATTTATTTTAATTATTATTTATTGATTAATTTGCAGATTTTGTCGACAATAGTTTAGTCTACACAATGTTAAACCAGGGGGAAGTGTGTGACTTTGCACACAGCCAGTGAAACACACGTTACTCTTCTCGTTTCAGAACTGGAAATTATGTGAACATATCCACTTTATTATCTACACAGGTCAAATATATGGATGGAGTACTCATTAATATCTATGCCTTGAAAAGTTTGAAAAATGCCAAAACCTTAGTAAACTATTGTAATACTGGTTGTGATGTCTGTTATTTTGCTGTTTTTTAGACCATGTTGTCATCTAACAGGAGTAACAATCAAACAAAACCTCCAAATCAAAAGGAATTAAGGTCGGGGGGGAAAACAGCTGAACCTCTGAGTTCAGAGTGACTGGTGACAGAAATGTTTGAACAATGTTTTAATGAGTTTCTGGCAGCAGGAGATATTTAAATTTGTCATTGGATTAACTGTGAAAGCCTTGAGGGACTTTTTTTGTTGTTGGTCTGTCTCATTAGATGAGATTTCTTGTGGAGGATGAAGAGAGAGAAGAAGAAGCACTATAATACTAGTCATGCAGTAAATTTGTCGGGTAGAAATGATTAACAATATACTCTTTGTTACCTTGGACAACCTGAACTTGTGTCTTTTTGTATCATCCAATATTTATATCATGTTTGCGTGTATTCATCAGGCCTGCGTGATGAGCAGTGTTTTTTTTTATTTGCTTTTATTTCTCTCTGCTCACAATGATGATGATGATGATATTTGACATAATTTCATTCTCTAAAGAAGAAAATGTGAGGAGAGAAGAAATCTTTTGGAGCATCTGAACAAAAATGTTTAATGTCGCTGTGTCAGTTAAAGGAATGCTGTGTTGTGCTGCCATCTTGTGGACAAACTGGTACGGCAGCAGCTGTTGTGCACTGATACACGTACTGTATGTAATATAAAAACCAGTGATGTCGAAGGACAATGTGTGTATTTTGCAACATTATGTGCAATTTAAAATAAAACAATAAATTTGGGAGTATTTACTTCTGACTCCACAGGTGATCCTGTTTGTCTTCTCAGTCAGTTGAAGTTAACCCGTCACTGGCAGCTGAAGGGCCCAGGAGCAAGGCAGTTAAACTTACATCAGAAGGACATTGGAGACGAGGACGTACAGAGCAGCTCTCAGGTCAGAACGTGTGAAAACTTTACTGTAAGTTCAAACAGCGTCAGAGTCACATTCAGCGCTAAATGCATCTTTTTTTAAAGGTCCAGTGTGTAGAATTTAGTGGCATCTAGCAGAAATGGAATATAACATTCAAAAGTATGTTATAATTACTGTATAATCAATGTTTTTGTTACCTTAGAATGAGCCCTTTATATCTACAGAGGGAGCAGGTCCTCTTCCAGCGAGCCATGTTTCTACAGTAGCCCAGAACGGACAAACCAAACGCTGGCTCTAGAGAGTTTCCACCGTAGGTTCTCCTACATGCTTGGAAGGTGAGGGGCTAGATGCCACTAAATCCTACACACTGGTCCTTTAAAGGTCCCCACCAGACATGTTTTAAGACATAGAAAAGACCTCGGGTGGCTTTTAAACTAGTTGTGATGTCCCAAAATCATGCTTGTTGGTAGAGACTTTAAAATCAGATTAAAGGTGAGCACAAACAGCCTTATCGTGTCAAACTGCACATACATCATTCTGCACAGTGAAGCTCAAACATACAAGCAAAACACATTTTTGAGTGGAGGGACAATTTAAGATCTTTAATACTTGTACTGATACCTGAGTTTAGGTAGTTAGGTAACATGTTTTTCTACAAATATAGGCAGCTATGCCACATAAAATAGGTGAAATATTTCTTACACTTATGTATACGTACTTATAACACAACCAGTTCTTCCATCTTCTTTCATGTAATTATAACATTCATTTGTCATGTCGATTGGTTTCCAACTTTCAAGAGGGCCGGCCTTATCTAATAAGAGCCTGTAAGCGTGCAGACACCAGCGAGAGGAGGTGACTCACTGTTCTCACTATTCTGCCTCCTCTGCAACATTGTAAAGACGCTGATAAGTTATATTTAGCTTGTTGAATCAGCGTAATATAAAAGAGCATCTTAGTGAAAGATATTGACTTTGCTTACAGAACAGCTGACACAGTCTGTGTCCTTCAGTCCTCCCTTGAAAACATTCTGTCTTTTCCCCTTTAACTGTTCTAATCAGAACCCCAAACCCTAATTTAGCACCTCATAAAAATGGTCTCACTTAAACTCAATTGGTTCTCCTAAAAATGGTCCTGCTTTTTCTTTAGGAGTCTTTTGAATCTCTGCTCTGGATGTTTGCTTTCAAATCTTAATTAGATAAGAACTTTACTGATTGTAATTGTGAGATCTACATGAATCTGACAATATAAACACCTAATTGAGTCTCATTCAAAATTAATGGTCTGGCAAAGATCTTTCTCAACAGAAGTTTTTTATTAAATCTCCAAATTTGGTTGAAACTTGAAAGCATTGGGTTGATTATTTTTGATTTCCCATGAAAACATATGAAAACAGGCATGAGAGTAAGTCTTAGAGAATCCTGTCAGACCTCGTAGGTTTGCTGTTGCAGTAAGAAGCAGAAACAACTTTGATCATTTCTCAATTAATATGAAACAACATATTTAGTTTTGAATATCATAATAATAAAATGATAGGGCAACGACTTGTGTTGCCAGTAATATTTAATTAGCAGGGATATTTCCAACTTCAGCCTCATTAAATGAAGTTACTCAGCAGTGAATCTATGATCTTAAATGCAAATTAACATTTAAAATAAATAAAATCAGTAAGTGAGGAGACGGTAAGAAAAAGCAAAGCACAAGTTTCCTTATTCATCAGATGCACATTGTATGCTACGATTTTATTATTTAGCCAAAACAACCGGTATACATAGAAGATAGGAGACAGTCAGTATTCAGGAACTGAATATAAAACATAAAATACAGAATTATCAAGAGCCAGAAGTAAAGAAACAAGTCGGCCCAATTAATTAAAAACAAACAAACAAACTAAACAGGTTGCTTACTTGTAGTACCACAGACAGGACTGGGCGTGTCACAGCAACGGATCAGTCTGACAAATACTGTGTAATTCATTTAAATACTTTTTTAAATGCTTAAACCTTAATAATAATAATAATGGATTAAATGATACCCCGGTGACTGGTGATGACTGTCAGCCAAAAAACTCAAATTTAAGTGAAATGTGGTAAAAAGTCGCCATCGTATTATCCATAACGGCTAACCTGCATTCATGACTGGTAGGAAATCTAAACATCTGAGTTATCTGCAAAACAATCTGAAATTCATGTGTGATTTAAGTAAAACAAAGGAAACTTCATTAGTGCATTTACATCAAGTGATTTTATAATTATGGAAGTTTTAAAAGTCTTTTCATCGTCCAAATTATTGGCTGTGAAATCAGTTTGGCAACAGGCTCAAATTATCAGGCTTTGCTACATTTTTTACCTATTAAGGACATTTCATCGTATTTTGGCACATTTATGTTGCCTCTATATTTTATATCTGTTCCATTAATCTGTCCGATAAAATCAACACTCGTGTTCTTGCCAAGTGTAAAACTTAAAAATCCCCAAATCACGATTAAACTCGATTTGATGGCCAAGTTGCTGACATTTAAATAACTTTAAGTGCTTTGATTTACTGTCCACACAGTCCACTTTTTTGTTTTGACATCCATCTAAAGGATCTTTATTAAAATCATCACCACATACAGCACCACCACTTTTCAGATGGCCAATTAACTCAACACTGAAAAGCACCATGTGCACATTATTTAGTTGAGGATATTTGCCGCCCTTTGGGGCGTTAACGCTGTACTTCCTCTTTGTCTCAAATGATTTCCCTTAATCCCTCAGGTCAGCCACAGCGAGTCGAGGCTTGTTAATGATTTTTAGCTCCATAGCTCAGCAAAGTAGAGGCTTTCAGCTTTTAATAAGCTTTCCCTCTGATGGCTCAGCTGTGGAGAAACCTATCAAATAAAAGCCTTAATTCTAACCCCGATCAAGAGCCGCCAATCTCATTCAGCCTTGAACATTTCAGTCACTTGGTGGCTTATAAAATTAGTACAGTGCAATTATGACATTTCTGACAATGTCAACAAAAACTGAAAACATAAAAGTAGAATTTATGGCAGAGCTGTTGTGTTGGATTGAATTAGACAGCACAGGTGTTCCTAATGACCGGGCGGTGAGTGTATGTGTTAAAAGGTGAAAAAAGGTCAATGTCAGCTCAGTCATTACCTATTTTAAACGTTTACCTTAAAAGAAGGCGGCCATTTGACTGTCAAAACCAGTGACAAATTTAAAATATTTACTTATCAAATGCTTCAGGAAAACAATTTCATATAAATACAGAAGAAAATCAAACTCAGAGCATCATGTAGAATACTGTAAGAAATTTGGCAACTTGTCTCAAATTAAAGGCTTAACGGGACAAACGGAGAGTTGCTGTTACTTACAGCTAAAGGACAAACATCCACACACACTGGGGACCCGTCCAGTGATTTTTTTTATCTAACTTGTATCTAGAATGATTGGTTTCTGCTAAAAAGATGTACTATAAATAGATATTGTTTGTTACATTTACACTTTAGTGGTTTTACCTGATTCTCGTCTCCAGGGTGACATCACTGAACAGACAGTTTCTGTTACTGATGGACGGATGTGATTTCTAGCACGTTTTCACAGCATTCATCCAGAATCTTATGTGTTAAAATCACTTTTCTAATCCTCAGTGTGTGTTAGCGTCACGCGGGTCATTGATAACATACACAGTTACGGAGTCGTCACAGGCTCGAACATTCAGCTTCATACGCTTGTTATCGCATCAGCTACACGATTGTGTCCGTAAACCTGCGCTGGAAAATGAACAGAGCGAAAAACGTATAAAACCGACAGGCTTCAGTCATCATACAGGGTGTCAAACTGCTGTCACACAAAATAGTAAACATTAACGATCCAGTTAGGTGATGGTTGGCATCTAAAAAGCATTCTGGTCCAGTAGAGGCAGACCGACGGAGGAAATAATTAATTCCAGTACAAAAAAGCAGACTATTAAAATCTTTTTGTTCAACTAAAAAAAGACAACATGCATATTAAATATATTTGTTAATATGTTTTATATGCTAAACAGGACAGTTGGGAGTTTAGAAACATGGAAATTAAGCCACGAATAAAATGAATAAAATTTAAATCAATAAATACGTAAATAATTTGACTTGTGATGACGTTATATTAAGTATTTAGTATCAACAAGGGAGTTTGTGTATTTCAGCTTGTTATGCTAACGCTAATCACCCGCTAACACAAGTCAGATTCTTAACTAGTCGGGATATTTGACATTTAATAATTACAAGCTCTCAGAGGTTTATATATTTGTTGCAGTTACACATGAATATCAGTACGCAGCAGGGCCTGATCTTGTTTTTATCGTCTGTTTAACCACAGCGAATAGAAGATTTTCAGTTGGGTCACAGATCTGTCAGCATGGAGGTCAAAGTGATACAGCTTTCCAAAACCCAGCTGGAAAACTTTATTGTGATGTGTCTGTAAAATAATGTTCTTAAACAAACTGAAAAGTCTGATAAATTCAAAAATTGAAACAAAATACTGATATTTAGAAAGCTAAAAAAATACAAAAATATCAAATTTGAAAATGAATTATGTTTCAGTTCTTTTGAGACAGCCAAATTGTAGATTAAGAAATTTTTGTAGCCGGACATCTAACAGCCTCCAACAGGCTTCCAGAGTCTGTGTTCAACCATCTGAAAACCTCAGTATACTGTGTGTCTGATGGCTAGTAAGCACAAACAGGCCAGTTTATACACCTGAAGAATGTTTTGTACCTGTTCTCTTTCTTTAAAATGTACACTGTGGTGGAGACTGGTATACTTGGGTTATTCTCCATTTTTCATTTGTGTTGCACAGTATTGGGACAGTGAACTAACAGTGTCTGGATTTCCATTTTAGCCACATCCAAAGTGATGTGAAGCGAGCAGAGCTCAGCGTCTTGCTCAAAGGCTCCGCGGCTGTTTCGAGGAATCGGTCGTGTCGTCTTTCATTTGCAGGACGGTCACGTCAGATGTTAGGAGGACCGAGGTCAATGTTAGTGAGTGCCCAGCCTGCAGAAGTGCCCTCGAGCAAGACACTGAATCTCACGCAGCTCCAGACTGTCTTTTCTTCTGAAATGGTGAGTCATTTCATTTTATGTAGCTGGGGCACCTGGCTAGGTTAGCTAGCTTAATTACATTGACTCATTGATCATTTAGCAGGTTATAAATAGCTAAATATATTGAAGACAGCTGTGAGAATTATTTAAGTGTTTAAATCATACAGAACATTTTATATGGTAGCAATAAACATTTAAAGCATAGTTTCAAATGTGTTCAACCTTGTAAAACATCTGTGATCATTTTTTAGTTTACTAGCTATTTTCATATTTCATTTTTCTAATAAAAATGAAATATTTTATCATTTCTTTAACCATTTGGGAGCACTTTTGGATGCTAAAATCTGTAATATAATCATAATAAAATTCAGATAACTGCAGTACACTGTCCCAATAACTGAAGCTTTGACTCAACAGTAGTTTCTGTAAAATAAGTCCACAACTGTTTATATGTGTCAGCTAAATACAGCCTAACATCTGCACACAGGCTTTACTACAACAGACCAGTACACTACTCCACAATACTCCATTTACTACAGCTAAGTAGTAACACGGAATTTGCAGTAACAACCTTTATTACTACCATGGACTTTAAAGTGTATGCTAATATAGTGTACAGTTGCTACATACTGTAGTTTGTAGGTTAGCAAGATGCAACAATAACGTGGTAAAGAGGTGGAGGCCAACACACCCACAGATCACATCTGTCTGCAACAATAACTCATAGTAGCTGTGATGGTAATCATTTTGAGTTTTGTCAAAATACAATAATAAAAGACCAATTTACAAAAAGAAAGTAAATAAATAATAACCCACAAAACAGCGGTTTCTTTTATACAGCTGATAACAGACTTCATCTATCAGGCTGTGAACGTCTGCAGTTCCTGGAGTCTGTTCAAAAAAGCAGGTTTAACAAACTCTGAACCTGAGATGGGAAAGTTTTCAGTTTCAGATGATCAGAGTTAGTTCAGTCAGCTCTGAGTATGTTAAGACTTAAATGTGTGCGTGGTGACTGAAACGTTATGATCAATGCAGCAGTAGTGACAGAGCAGAGCTGGAAAAAAGAGTCAATAAGATTTAACACTTTTATTTATCGTAGTTCACTGATTGTTTACCGGGCCTGAATTTCTTTAATGGATGATAAAGTGGTGGAATCTTAATTTAAATTATACTAAACATTATAAAATCTATTTATACAGCTATAATCTGACATTACTCACAGATCTATGATTGTAACTTCATAGTCCAACCCAATAATAATGATTTTGGTGATTTGCAGTTAAAAAAGCATCTAGGTCAAAAGTTTTTGTAAATTTTTAGACGTCTATTTTAAATATAAATCTTGGCTCAACGGCACTCAGTGTCCACATTTCAATGTTCAGTAAAAGTCACTGAAATGCTGTTAAAACTATATGCAGCCTATTTATCCAGTTATTTCAGCTGCATCACAATCCTGCTCCCTCAGAAATATTCACCTCTAATCTCCAATATGATATGATAACTATGATAAGACTGTTCAATCAGTGCGAATGTACATTTTAAAAACTATTTAAACTGAGATTGGCCTACTGCAGTAATGTTCGGACAGAAAACTCTGAGTTTGTTGAATGAAACCTGCCTTATGTTCAGAGTGAGACACCACAGTAACTAACCCAGAGTTAAAATGAGAGTTTTCACAAAACCTGCTTTTTGGAACAAACCCCTGAACCACTACTGCTGGGAAATTATGGGCTTAATTGACTTATAGATCTAATTGAGGAGTTACAATGATTATTTATATTGGGGCAAAGTTTAAGAACATGCAGGTCAATCTACTGTATGTGGTATTAATAACTGTAACAACAAAACTCCTTAGTTGTGAAGGGTTACACAGCACTCTTCAGTATGCTACCCTACATATACAAATACTTTGTTTGTGTTGAAGCTCAATTTTTCTTTCAGGGTTCCTTTATTCTCTATCAAAAACCCTATCTATGTTTTTACAGAGAGGAAAAAACATAATTTCAGTTAAATATAGAATATTTAAGTTAAATTCAGCACACAGGCTTTTGGCACCTTTAGTGGAAATGGGAGACTACGGGGATGTAAAAGGAGAATATGACAAACACAAACGTTCAAACACATCAAAATATAAATATGTACATACAAATAATGCTTTGATCTTTTGAAAATACTCCTTCCACTTCATTTACTCTTTCCAGCATTTTTACCTGCATGATTTACCGTCTCTCCTTCCCAATATTACACACATTAACATTAAGTTTGTTTCCTTTACACCATTTCTGCTACAAGAATGACCTTGTACAGCTCGCTCATCTTTTCTCTTGCACACTGAAGTTGCCCTGAGGAAATGATCTTGAATCAGCATCCGTGTTCCCAGTGCTAACCTCAGACTATTGGAATTATTGAAGCGCAATACATTCTTGTGTGATAAATGCTAAATCTGGATATTTCATTTTGGTACAGATTTGTTATTTTCCAGTTTTGCTCCAACAACACCACAAGAACTGGTGAACACAAACCTGTTCATTGGTTTGTTGGTCTCACTTTAGAGATTTTCAGACACAGTCTCAGATACTATGAACTCAGTGAGCTACATCACTATCCACAGCTAGTTTTGTTTGTACTTAGTAATTCACAAACCCAAAATTATAAATGGAGTATTATAACATTCTGTATTGAACTCACTACTACTCAGTGAAATATCCTTTTTGTGTGGAATTTTCAAAACTGATCCTTGATCAGAGTCTCTGGGCAACTTCCTCCTTTGCTTGGCATTCAGCTGATGTCATACTTTTGATTTGCAGGTATTTAGCAGTGGCCATTTGGTGTCCCTTTAAGAGCATAATTACCGAACTTCAGCCAGGGACGCAAAATGCCGCAAGTCAAACCAACCTTTCCCGTCTCAGTGAATAATTGGTGCCGATCGGTCATTGGTCATCGTCTTCTTGAGCCTGACGCCTCGTCGGATAGCCACAAGAAAGTCTTCCACCTCGCCATATTCTGTCTCCTCCAGAAGCTCTGGGAGAGGCCGGCGCTCCCACTCTGACACCCGACCACTGGGCTGCGGTGGTGGGGTGGGAGGATCTGACCCCTCGCCCTGGTGCTGGCTCTCCCAGAGACTGGACTTCGATGACAACGGCCCGCTGCTGCCTGGTGATAGAGGGGTGGTTGGGGGGCTCAGTGGGGTTCGTGGTGTGCTGCCATCCTCTGACGCCGCCCTGCTGGGGAAGCCGGGATGATCAGGCACAGTGGGGGTCTTGACTGGGATCATGGGGGGCTTGATGGGGATGGGGCCCAAGCTAAGGCCCCCAGAGGGGCGCCGCAGATTGGGCTTGGAGGACGGTGTCCGTCTAATGGTGGCGACTCCCGGGGTGATAATGGCAGAGGGGTTGGAGGGCAGACCAGCAGTGGAGGCAGGGCGTTTGGACTGGAACATGCGGCGGTACGACTGACTGATGTCACTGTTCCGGGGGATTGTGGAGGATTTATCGAAGTCTGACTGCTGCTGTTCGCCGTCCTGATCCACTCCCACGGAGTAGTAATCACAGTCTGATACTGTAAGGAGCGGAGAACAATTTCATGATGCTGTTGAGTATTTTAAAAGTTGAATTTCACATTGTGTCGGTAAGTATCGAAATGATCATTCAAATGCTTTTTTAGATTTTTAGTTACGTTCATTTTTTCTTAGATATTTTGTGATTTAAATAATTTAGTTAATTTCAGACATTATTTTGGCCAAAATGAATCACTGATGTATTGGAAAAGTTTGTCTAATTCTGTTTAAAATGGGTTTAGTATAAAAACATTTATCTTTTTTACCTTAAACTAAGGTAGAGAAAATATATTGTTTAGGTATCTGTGCTGAAATTCAGGCATCATATTGACACCAGTATTAAATGATAGCTCTCTCCCAGCGTCAGGGATGGCACTCCTTATGAGTTTAGTTCAAACGTTCTGACTGCCCCTGATTCAGCAAATGCATTCCCATCATCTATTTATGCATAAACTAAACTACCTGCTACCATCTGCTGACTGACAAAGGTAAAAAGCCTTTTTTTGTTTTTATGGAAGCATGACTTGTTAGTACGTATGTATTTATGTGTGTGTGTGTGCGTACCTTGTGAGGGGATGGTGTCCTCTGAGCAGCAGGGTGTGTTGGTCTGGCTGCTGTAGCCGCTGGAGCCCTGCAGCGAGTCTCTACTGGAGCCGTGGATGTCCAGGTGGAGGCCTCGGGCCAGGGCTCTGGCCAGCTCCTCGTGGGCCTCCCTGTCCTCCTGCTTGAGTCAAAACACACATGTGATTTGCTATTTGACAGCACTAAGATGCCTGAAATGTCACTTCACAATCCATTTGGATTTGTTTTGCATCTGGTACCATCCTGATGACCCAACCCAAAGCTCTGTCCAGTCTAAAAGCTGCCAGTAAGTCATGTGAATGTACGTACATATATACAACATGTCTTATAAAAACACCATCTGACCTTGGGCGATGTCACAGAGGGGCTTCCTTTAACACCTTGCGGCTCCTCTCCTGGTGTGGTGACATCGGTGCCATGGTGGCTGCTGGGATCTGTAGTCTCTCTCCTGTCCTTGTTCCTCTTCAGGGTGTTGACCATGGGCTGGTCATACGGGCCCGGTTTGGCCCAGTCCTACGCAGGAAGACATGACCCGAAACAATGCTGCTTTACATTTTGCTGCTTTTCTCAGCTACAAACTGAAATTGAATCTGTTTTTAGGGTTTTTTAATTATGGGC
This sequence comes from Scomberomorus guttatus, assembly GCA_038419695.1. Taxonomy (NCBI): domain Eukaryota; kingdom Metazoa; phylum Chordata; class Actinopteri; order Scombriformes; family Scombridae; genus Scomberomorus; species Scomberomorus guttatus. Next base: position 2,228,617 of record CM076461.1, read on the forward strand.
AGTTTGAGCTCCTGTAACTTTTGATTAGAATGTATTAATTTGACATTTTATAGACTAAATGATTAGTCACTTTAATCCATTGATTAAATCAAGATTATGAAAGGACAAGCGTGTTAAGTTTGAAACATCCAGCTGTGAAGCTTTAATAAATAATGACAAATGCACCTCACATGTTACTATAGACCATATTTGATCTTTGGATTTCATACAGTTAAATTAGCAGCTGAAAGATCAAAGTATTCATTTTATAATAAACGAACCACAAAAATTAGCTTACATTAGCACTTTGAAGCTGCAGCTAGCAAATGTTTTTGCTAGCTGCAGCTTCAATTTTTGCATAATTCACTAAAGCAAAAAACTGTTAATGTTAATTGTTGAAAGTCAGTTAAGTAAATCAACTTATTGTTATAAACCACACCTCAGTCAAAACCTGGTAACCTGCTTTAGAAAAGCACTTGGAATTTAAACAATAAATTATGACCATAAATTCTAAATGAAGGAGGAGTTTGATATTTTTGGGAAATAAGCTTTCATGCCAAGAGTTACGGATACTGCGCTCAGATCTGTTTGGCAAATACAAAGACACAGCCAGTAAGTTGTTAGCTTAGCATAGCATAAAGGTTGGAAACAGTAAAACATAATCACCTGCTGGCTCTAGCTTCATGTTTAGTGTACAGATATAAGGATTGTATTTACCTTTTCATCTAGCTTCTGGCAAGAAAGTGAATTCGTGTATTTCTCAGAATGTCAAACTATTCGTTTTAGACAAATCACAACCAGTGTTATTATAGTGGAGAGCTGAATGAGCGAGGCTTTCTGTGAAGGGTTCCTAGTGTTGTTAGTGTTTTAAGGTCTGCTTGTACGTTATGAAGCTGACAGACTGATGAGGAAATGAGATGAAACAAAACAGATGAAATTTATCCTGTTTGCTTTCAAGTTAGCTACAGAAAAGCCAAGAAGAAACAAACAAAGACTGCAAGGATGAACATGAGAGAAACTATAAGTTTCTGTAAAATAGAAAGCATTAAAAGAAAAGACGGGAGGACATCGGGGAGAGTGAGGATCAAACCTTCCAGGATGGGATTCTGGATGACGGGACCGTTCCAAGCCCCGAGAAGCAGAGGGGCGGGAAGTCTCCTGACAGGCCGGAGCCTGAACGAGACCACGGCCACATGGGAGAAACAGACGAATAGGAGGGCGAGGAGATGGGAGAGGTGGTGGTGGAGGAGGAGGAGTAGGTGAAGTATGGAGGGTGGAGGTGGGTGTCCTGGGCCTGCAGTACCGCACCGTGCAGACAGAGGGCAGCGTGATGGTCAAAACCATTTGACAACTGAAGGTGAGTGGATGAAGGAGAGGCAGAAAAATCAAAAATTAATGAAGACGGGACTGCTGAGGATGTGAAAACATAATGTACAGGAGATGCAACATGTAGCAGGAGGAGCTCCTTTAACGTCTACAATCTGAGTAGTAATGTCTTGTCCCAGTTTTCTATTTGTGTAATGGTTTAATTTTATTGTCAGTCGTGGGGTCGGTTACTGATAGCTGGTTGTATTTCAAATCTGATGTGTAGAAGTGTGTTACTCCATTGATTTGTGTATCTTTCTATTTTATATTATTTATGATTACTGGACTTGTGGTACTTGTATTTTCTCCCCTTGCATGTGCAAACCTATTTTGCAATAAACCTGATTCTGATTTTCTTGTAAACAAACAAAAGTTATGTTTTAATTGAGTGTTACTCACCAAAACACATTGTGTGTATCCTTGAGATCTAATTTAAGTGTTGAATGCATTTTCCCACCTCATAAAACATTTGCGAAGCTGATTTTAAGTGTTTTAAATCCTGTACGGTTTACATCCATGTTGCAGATTTCTTTTTTGCTGCCTTTGCTGTCATTTTGCTGCATTTTATTAACATTACATTACAGCCTGTAGACCACTGGAACAGTAGAAAATCATTGGCAGGACTGTGTCTCATGTCACCCGCATGCATGAATATTCTCGTACATGTGCAAGAAAAACAAAACAGGACCCATTCATAAAAAAACTGCCACATAGCACTACTAGAGGACAAAGACTCACGAGACCAGTTCAAGGTTGCCAAAATATCCAGATTCACTAAGCTTTGATGCTAATAAATCTAACATTTTATTTTTCCTCATTTTTTCTGTTAGCAAAAAACAACATAGAAAACATTTAAGTAGCATCACTGTCGACAGATTATATCAACTAATCTTAATTCTATAATGGCTAAAATGAAACTAGCTGGTGTCTGTGCTCAACTACTTGTGAGAACAAAAAGAAATAATTAATGTAATAAATGATGTAGCTGATCACGTCTCTTCACGTTATTCATTAATTAGGATGCTTAAAAGCTCCATGTTGCACCTTTAAACACATAACGACAAAAACAGACCGGAGTTAACTTAACCCACCCAAAAACTTAACAGAGGTGTGTGTGTGTGTGTGTGTGTGTGTTTATGTGTTGATGTTCACCTGTTGTAGCCCAGAGGGGGGCTCATGGTGTGAGGGTGAGGAAGAGGAGGAGGAAGAAGAGGAAGGCCCCTCATTGACAGACTGAGAGGATAAAGGAGACACACACGACTACAGCAGAGCCATGCAGAGCGCGCACACACACACACACACACACACACACAGTCAGCCGTTTGCAGGATGCAAGAAAACAGAGAAAAAGACAGAAACACAGACAGAAGAAAGCAGAAAGCATGTTACGACTACACAGGTAAGTAACATAATCTTGTAATTCAGTCCAGCACAGTGATCGCCAAGCAGAAGAATTAGCAAATATAAGCAAGATGTACAAACAGACAAAGCAGCTATCACAGCACATAGAAGTGATAAATGAAGCAGAAGCAGGTTCAGCAGGTGAAATGAGAAGCTAAAGGCTGTGATAACCAGACAGAACAAGAGATCATTTCCAAAACACTCTACATTCATTTAAAAATGTAAAAGTCGAGTTCAAAACTTCTAAATATACAGGAGGAGTGTGTGTAATAACATAATTGTTCAGTCAAACACAGTAAAATTGACTTATGTTTAGCAAAATGCCATATATATATATATATATATATATATATATATATATATATATATATATATATATATAATTTTTAATAAGAGATTATCAAGGCATCACTGAAGCAGTGAGTTTACCCTGCATGGAAACACTTTAAGACCCCTTATTTAGTATTATTTAGTATTTGTAAGTCATATATAAATAGTTAATAAATGTTTATAACAAACTAATGTAATTATAAGCAGATATGTGTTTATTAATGGATTTGTCAGCAACTATAACTCCATAAGTGGAGGCTGCTGTATAATCAGATAATGAATGACCTATAATAAACCACAGTTGTAATAATATAAAATATGACAAATACTGTACATTAATAAACACAAATAATTGCCTTATAGCTGCTTAGAACTACATTTTAGTGTGTTATAAACCATTTATAGTTTATATGGTGCTTATAAATGCTAAATAGGGGGACTTAAAGTAAAGTGATACCATTTAACACTGATGGAAAAAATAGATCAGAACCTAATAGATGCTGCTGCTTTGTTAAGTTTGATGTTTTCCTTTTTTAGAGTTCTTTATGCAAATGTGTTTTAAAATTTTGTACTTCTCACTTTTCAAGATCTAAAACTAAAATGAATCTTTTCACTGATGGAACATTTAGTTCAGTCCTCACACGCAGGGTAAGAACTGGTTTTAGGGTCAAAATTAGGTTAAGATTAGACTAAAAGCTGAAGTTAGATGTGTAGTTGTGATGTTTCAAGCTAAGGTTGGAGGTGAGGGAGCACATTATGTCTCAAGTGGTTAAGATTATAAATACAGTATCTTCTCAAGATTAGAAGTATAAATGAGATGAAATTATGAACACCATCAATCATCAAGATGATAAGAGGCTCAAGAAATTAGGACTTCCATGACCAGAAAGATGAATGTGTAACCAAATTACAACCAGTGTCAAGTACGAGGTACGAGGTTAATGTTGCTATCAGCGTACCAGAGAACGATCCTCATCTTCTTTACACAACTCAGAACATAAATAAACAGTTTTGATAAGGCTGCCTTAGATTTTGATGGTTCCCCAATTACAATTATGACCAAGAAATGAACTAGACAGGATGTTTTATAGTTGAATAATAAGCTCTTGAATGCCCATCTCACCTATATAAGGCTGGTGTATCATAATATTCTGGCGTCTGGCTTCACAAGACCCTGTGTTAGCTGGGGTGACTCAGCACACACACATACTCAGATGAGCAGCAGCTTCAAGCTAATGAATGAACGCTATCACAGCAACCTTCCACATCATAGGTAGAAGGGAGGATCAGAACATAATGGAGATATATTGTCTTAATCCCAGTTTTGTTTTCCTCTTCTCAGTCAATCAATAACTTCATATACTCAGCTGTGATTCTGTTTTACCTTACCTGCGAGGTTTCTGGAGGCATGGGTGAAGGGGATTTGGACTGAAAGGCATCCTGGGAGATGAAGCCAGAGTCGTGGGAGGAGACTGAGGAGAGGCGGGCCGGCGTCTGTTGAGGGAGCGCCGAGGAGGAGGAAGAGGAGGCTCGGTAACGGAAATGTGAGGTGGGAGAGTGGCAGTGGGAGCCGCTGGAGCGAGAGTCACTGCTGTTCACGCTGTTCAGGCTGCTGTAGGACGGAGAGAGGAGGAGAGGAGGTGAGGAGGAGAGGAGGAGAGGGGACGGACAAGATGTCAGAAACCACAAACTGACATTTTTACACTTTGGTTTTTGGACAGACAAACAAACAAGATATGACAAGTTAATTAATGAGCTTCAGCTTAATTAATGAGGTAAGCAGATTTTTTAACCTTTGTTTGGACTTTAGCCAGGTCAGATGTTTTCCTCCCATTTCCTGTTTTTATGCTAAGCTGAGCTAACCGGCTGCAGGCTGTAGCTTCAACAGATATGAGAGTGGTATTAATCATCTCATGTAACCCTCAGCAAGAATGTAAATAAGTGTATTTCTCAAAATCTCTAACTACACCTTTAAATCTACTAAAACATCTAAGTGATAGCTGGTAAAATTGATCCATTTGAAGTGCAAAGTTGCCTTTATTAACATTAATTGAAGTGAGCGTCTACTGCAGTGTTCTAACTTTAGTAGCCTGAATCTTGTGAGCCAAGTTTTCAGAATATTTAAGGTCTGAAAAAGATTTAAACTGAGGCTGAGTCCAAACATTTCACTACAGTGGAGTGTTATTTTGATATGTACGAGAAATTTCACAAATGTTTTAAAACAGCCACCATATTTTTCCAATATAAAATTCAGATGCAAAGTATTTAACCCAAGCTGATGCTGCCAGACCACAGTGAGCTTCACTAGACCAGTTTTTTCAGGGCTGGACCAGTACTGACCCTCCATGAAACCAGAAAATTGACTGCTGCCATCAAGAACTACTAAAATGTTCCTGCTCAGCGGTAGAAAAGCAGCAAAATGATCAGTTGTTGCTCTTTGTTCCCCTTTAATATGAACAGAAAATCTGATGCTTCCAGATTCAGTTTGCTGTGACTTCTCAGAGTACAACAATACTTCTTCCTCTTTAAAGAACCTGATTTCTATCAGAAATATTTATTAAACTAATCAGAAATGAGTAAATCAGTCATTTGTACACATTCCATTAAAAGCTGCAGTTCTACTTTTGAACCACAGGGAGGCAGTAGAGCAACAGGCAGGATAAAAACTACACTGTCAGCCCCTCAGCTGGTTGAGATGATTAGCAGTTTGCAGTGGCCATGGTAACCAACCTGCACATGCTGGACTTCCTGGATACGGTGGTGCTCGGCGACGAGGGCGGGGTTTGGTAGGACCAGGTGCACTCTGAGCCCTTCAGGTCTACGATTACCTGGAGAGAAAGAAAGGTGAGTCTTCATGTGCTTTCAGTGATTTCTGAGAAAATGGAGCAAAACTTTAGAATAAAAAAAATGAGGTAAAACAGCCGTCTGCAGTCTGGATCAGCAGACAGCTTCTGTAATCTCAGAAGAAAACATTTTTTGTTTGAGTTTGGGTTTTATTGGCCTCAGACTATGCCAGGAAATGGCTCACTGCTGCTGTATCTCAGGGTCTTTTTAATGAGTGAGGGTAACATGTTGTGGTTAACCGTTAATTTAACGGTCAATTTGCTTTCCAACCCTCACCTATGATCATGAATTCAGCCAAAAGAATGAGGCTGTGGCTGAGCTAGCGGCTGAAATGTGCTTCCTCGGCAGGGTGTCTGGGCTCAATCTTTAGAAGATGAAGACCTCATATATCCTGAAGGAGCGTGAGGAAGAACTGTTGCTCCTTCGTGTTGAAAGGAGACAGTTGTGGTGCATTATGTAATCAAGATGCTCTCGTGTGCAGGTATTCTAAACATCTTTAGTATCACTTCTCAGATGTCACAGTGTCTTTGAAAGCCCCACAGAGCAGTGTAGTGTTGAGAAAATAGTCCCTGCCTGCATCTTTACTTTAACTTCACATTAACTTCAACAAAGAGAAAGTTAACTGTTTCCTTTAAGTCTCACTTTAATTTCATACTGTACTGAAATATCTGAAAGCACCAGGCAGCCCAAAAGGTAGACAATTAATGTTAAAATGTAGGATAGTTTGAAAAAAGGGTGGCAGTAAAGTGATTTGTAGTTAACGGCAAAAATATACAGTCCAGACCGTAAGTAGAAAGAACTGTGTGGGAGATATTGTCAGAGCTCTTTTGTGCATTAACATTGAAATGACACAAAGCTGCTCAGGAAACATTCAGTCGCCAAGTGTCCAATTACTTTTGAACCTTTACAATTTGGCCTCTACGCATTAAACCATCTATATCTCCCACACAGTACTTTCTATGCTGATGTAAACCTACTCAAAGTAAAGCTGAGACTTGGCACTTTAATATAATATCCACTAATTTCAGGTTCAGGTTACTTTATTTGTACCTGTAGGGAGACAAACATGATAAAGTGCTAAAGGCTCCAATAATCAGGACTTTAAAGAAAAAAAGAAAAATAACAAAAAACACTACAATACATAACCACTAGAATAAATAAGGTACAAATAAATAAATAAATGTTGCTTCTATAGCGTCTGTGCAGTGTTGCTACGTCTTGTTCATCTGAGTGATGCTGCTGGAACAAAGCTATTTTTATACCACTGTTCTACACCTTAGAACTATAAACCTCCGTCCAGAAGGAAGAAGCTGGAATTCACTGTGCAAAGGGTGGCAGTCATCATTTAAAATCTGCTGTAACTGTCTGGTGTCCAGGGACGCTGGGTTAAGCTGTGACTCACCATTTTATTTCAAATTGAATGAGCCTGAAGAACTGTATAATATGTAGTTTGGTTCTCAAAAGGCTTCTTTTCATTTCAGAGACAAACAGGACTGAAAGGGAAACAGACAGTACATCAGTAAGTGAAGTCATGACAGAGACAGGTGTGTGTTCAGCTGTACCTGCTCGCTGGAGGCGGGCAGCTTGTGTGGGTCCATGGTTAATGTCTTCAAGTCGTCAGTCAGAGTCTGCAGGTGAGTGATCTCCCCCAGCATGGACATCTCCTCCTCCTGACACACACACACACACACACACACACACACACACACACACACACACAGGTCCTAAATTCTGCAGCAGTTGTGTATTCAGACACGTTTTGGATAATCAGTGTGTGTTTGAAACATACACTGAGCACACAGAGAGACAGAAGTCATGTCAGTGCAGAAGTGGTTTGAGAAGGTTCCAGATCCACTTTTACTGAACCTCCATCAGTGAGGATGTTTTATAACCACCTTACAGGTCTACAGGGGGCAGTTCACATTTCACAGAGCTGCTGCTGCTTCGACTAGGTTTCTATCTAAAAAACACTGTATAAACTCTAGCTTGACACAGTGATGGCCAGCCTCCAAAGGATGATGCACCTCCAGCACAGAAATTTCAACAAGCAAGTACACAACAACATGAATCATAAACAGCAAAAATATCCCACAGTCACAAAATTCTGTGTATTTTATGTGTTTTAAAGGCTCATCTAGTGACAGTCATTACAAACTAGCTAAGGTTATAAATGCTGTGGTATGTGTAGAAGTATATATACTGACCACGACGGGCCGCAGCATGGAGACGAAGCAGCAGAAGCGACTCCTCTCCTCCACCAGCGCCTTCCTCACCGCCTGCTTCTCCGTCTCCTCCAGCAGCAGGTACTTATCACTGACGTCCTGCATGGCGCTGTCCAGCTGTGGTTGGATGTCTCCGCGGCCTGGACACACACAGACATGAGAGTATTAAAAAACATGTACTGCCATGGATACATGGAAAGTTATTAGATAGCAGCTCTACTTTTAATCCAATGTGACATTTGCAGTCTAAAAATGGTCAGAAAATAGTGAAAAATGCCTGTTATAACTTCCCAGAGCCCAAGATGACTTTTAAATGACTTGTTTTGTTTGACCAATACTTCAAATGGCAAAGATATTCAGACAAATCCTCACATTTCCGAAGCTGAAACCAGAAAACGTTTGGTATTTTTGCATGAAAATAAACATGTGTTGCAGATTGATGTTCTGTCATTCAAAAAATAGAAACTAAACTGCAGTTTGTTATGTTCTCAAATGACAAAAAAAGAGAACAAAGCAGGGACTAGTTTAAAAAAAAAAAAGATTGTAAAATGTCTGGTAAGAAGTGCTACGACACACAAAAACAATAAGAAAATCATTTTAAATAAAAGGCTGAAATGTCCACTGAAGGATTAAATGTCAGTGATCTGCCAAAGACATAATCTTTAAAGTGATCATAACCTAAATACAGTGTAGGAACTCCCAAAGAGGTGGCAGTCTCTAAGCTTCAGAGAGCGACACACAGAGTATTAACCAGCAGTGAAAACGTGTAATCACTTCAGTTTCACTAAACACTTTATTGACAAAGGGAACAGTCTGTTCTGAAACTGCAAACACTCGATAGCTTCAAAACAATAGTTAGAGCCTCCCACGAGCCATTAAACCACATTAAAGAATTAAAAGAGTTTTCTCTCCACAACCAGCGATCCCTCAGGCTGGCATCCAACTGAAACACACCACACGTTATTAGAGGGGTTATTAATTATCTTAAGACTTCTGCTTACAAAATACTCACATTTAGCTGCACTCGTGAGAGGATTCTGTTTTATTTTAAGCCCTGATCAAGGAGCTTTTTCTCCTCGTGAAGCTAAATGTATATATGATGCAGGTGGGAAACGGGAGTCCTGCTGTAGATACGCACAACATTTGACTTGCAGTCTTGGATTTCACACTAGACAAATGTGCACGTGATCAGTAACTGTGTTTACTGTATACGAGACTATACGTGTAATCACCATTTTTATGTTCTTTTATTCAGTGTGACAGAGAGCATGAATCACAGTGAGCAAAAAACACAAGCAGCCAATCACAGTTACTGATGTGGGATCTCTATATTATATTAATATGATTACAGCAGGTAGCTCCTCCTGTTCATCTCCTGTCCTCTCTTAGACCTTCATGGACTTTATATTCTTTATTTTTCACCAAATCCAACAGAAAAATACCAAAACCAACAATTTATTGATTCACTATCAGGTATAGCGCTCCACTGTTTTTTGAAAAATTCTGCAGAAATACTCACTAAAGCTCCAAATGTGCATTAATCCGCCGAAGAAAATAGTCCCCAAAAAGTGCACTATTTCCACCAGTTTGAGTAACGTTTGCTAAAAACTACAGTGCCCAGCTGTTTTAGGAAATGACTGAGCCTTTTTTAATGAAACTACTGTATATATTTTTAAATATTTATGTCTTCAGTAGGAACCAATGGGCTCAGGGCTGAGAGTCTGTACTGTACTGACAGATGGACTGAAAGGTTTGTGTGCTGGTGTCTGATCAGATCACACTTAAGAAGCTGGAAATTAATCAACTAATCACTTCATTACTCATTTCCATTAGCTGCTTCTTTGTTCTTTGAGTGTTTTAGGGATATGCTTTTCCCTTTAAAGGCGATCATTTGGTAATCTCATCTTCTGTACTTCAGGACAGACATAAACATGCAATTAAAGTTCTTCATTCCTCCAGTGAGATCCAAGGCCGGGTCCTGTGGTCGGGCTGATAGATGGGAGCGAGCTCCGTCTCTCTCTAAAGGAACTTTTCCAGGCAGAGTCTTCGGTGATAAAGAGAGGAAAGAGACGGCTCAGAGTTGCTTCAAGGGACGGGAATGTTATTTCTGGTTTCCCACAGAATTCAAGCTAAACGATGCCAGAGGCAGAAGATCACTCTCACATTCTCTGTTTGTGTCTTTCCTTTATTTCTAAATCTTGTTTTTCTCTGTTTTACTCTGGATATCTATTTCTACTTTATTTCCTCTGCTGTTTTCCTTCATCCTCCTCTTTCTGCCCGACTTTATCTTTTCCCATCTCCATCTTATCACATTCAGAGGAATGCAAAGCTAATTTCTGATTTCTCTCTTCTTTTTATATACACTACAGGGCCAAAAGTATGTGGACACCTGTGCACTTTTGGACAGGGGTACAGTTCCAGTGAAAAGAATTCTTAATACAACATAATAAAATGATATTTTAGACAATACTTCTTGTTTTAACATGACACGATGATAAGTTAAGCGTGCTCTGAAAGATTCAGATTTACTTTGGACACTAAGATTCCTAATTTTTATTCTGTTTTTCTTCTCTCTTTTGTGTGTGTGAGTTCTTTTTGTTTGTTTTGAGTTTTTGCCCAGCTGCTCTTGATTTATTTGTTGTTTATTCAATTGAAATAGAACAACTTTCTATGACTATATTCATATTTCTTACTGTGTACGTGTGTATGCATTACTGCTTTACTTTTAATGTGATGTAACACTATATTTTTCTTACTGTCAACAAATTTAATGTTTGGATCCAAACCAACAATGAACTGATCTACTAACAAGTATTGTGTGTGTATCAAAGCCTGATATATCTTATTCCTCCGTTGTCCAAAAACTATCAAAAACAGGTCAGTGAGTCACACCGCTGCACTGGGTCACATGTTCCTTCATCATGAAGAGTTTGGTCACGTTAGTTTGTTTAGAAACGGCTCCAAAGATTAATAACAGCATCATGTTTTCAGTCTCAGGAGAGTAGTTCTGTGTACGGCAGACGTCACGTCACCCGGTGCAACGGTGTAGCTCATCAACATGTTTGATTTGTTTGATGTATAATTTGTTGACAATTTGGTGAAAAATATAGAATATAGCCCAACAAATATAGACCTTACTGCCCAACATCAGTGAACCTCACTAATGCTCTTGTGGCACATGGGTGTAGTGTTCAGGTGTCCGCATACTTTTGGCCATGTAGTGTATTTTTCACTTCTATCTTTCTCCTCTTCCCTCCATCTCTCACTCTCATTACATTCATTCCAACTCAGTAGATTTTTCCCTTTATTTCCTTCATGTCACTCCCTCTCTCTCTTCCTCTCTGATTACATTCATTTCATTCCAACACAGGTCTTTAAAACTCTTTCTCTCTCTTTTCTTGCCTCGTGACATACATACCACTGCAGAGGGAGTTTTCCTCTCGTGCAGTAATAACAGGCTGGGAGGACGACTCGACCACATCTGAGGTTGTTCTCGGGTCAATCCTGGGTCCTGTTGATTTTGTCTTAAAGGCTCAATTCAAAGCTGGAAGCTTTGCGAGTCCTTTGTCAGCGGGAACAACAAGCTCATGTTTCCAATCCAGCCCAGTATCACACCAAAGCGTGTAATACAGCCGCCAATCCACCAGAGGATACCGTGTCAGGGCCATGTTGTGCCTCGCCTAGGCGTAAAAAGTACACGTACAATCCATCTAGCAGCTGTAGTAATTATGACCTGGAGAAGTGACACAGTTATGATGTCATCTATATAAAGGTGACAAATTTCCACATTGGGAGGAGGCTGGATAGATAGATAGACGGCAAAAAGTGGACGTAGCTGCAGAAGCTGTCTGCTTCCTGTTTCCAACGAGTCAGGACCGTTTTTTAGTAAAGTAAAGTAAAGAGGTAGAACTTACCAAATACATCAGCTGAACAGAGCAGAGCATGATTGGACACCACAAGAAGGGAAGCAGGAGGCAGCAGAAAAGAAAAACAAAACATAATATTAACTTTTAAATCATCACAGATCTTCATAATGTACCAGCAGTTTAATTATGGCTGACTCATGGAAAAACATTCACATTATTCCACCCACACTCACAGAAGCAGCTAAATGTGAAGCAGCATTTTGTTCCGGCCTAAATGAGACTACTTAATAATAATAATATAATAATAATAATAATAATTTCTGAGATTACGGACCTTTCTTGGCTTTCTTCTGCAGCTTCAGAGTGTCTGAAGATCTCTTCTTGATCTCCTGACGGGCTTTCTTGTACTCTGTAGAGGGACACGAACAGTACCAGAGGTTTACACACACACACACACACACACACACACGCACACACACACAGAAGTGAAACATGCTTACAAGTAGTACGGAAACATAAATGTTAACAAAAGTTATAAATACGTCATCATTACTGTTGGATTCTCTTTAATCCATAATGGAGAAAACAGAAATATTACATCTTTTTAAAGAAATGTTATTTTATTTTACAGTCCCTGGTATTACTTTGGCTCACTACAGACCCACAGACAAATTTTAAAAACACATACATCAAGTAATATACACGAGTAATAGATTAATCGATTACTAATCAAACAATTTTTTTTTCCTCCATTAGATCGTTTTTCCTTTCGTATCTATGGACTGTTAGCACACGTGCGTATGGAAAAACATGCTGCCACATGAACAAGATGGAAGTCTAAAAACAACGTACTGGCCCAAATATAAGACGACATTTTTGTCTTATTCCATTTGAAAAAGCAGGGGTTGTATTATAATCGATGACTAAACAATTATGTGTTCACAACATCAGATATTCTTCCTTTTTAAATGGGAAGAGGGTCTCTTACAGAGAGTGTTGCATTATGGGTTGTTTGAAGCCTCATTGTTGCTGGGCTGACAGGCAGGTCTGTTTAACCTGTGAGAGTTTGTCTTTATGCTGGTGTTAGACAACATTAAAGCCGTCTTAAACTCCATCTCTTTTCTTTAGCCTTTAAATCTTCATTATGTGAACATGACTGCTCACTCTGTTTGGATTATGTGTTTTCTGTGCAATGCTGCTGTGTTTTTATGATTTTATCAAGGTTTTATTTACTCTATTATACATTTTTATGAATTTTCTTTTGATTCTTTTAATCCTCATAATTATGTCTGTGTTTTTCTTGATTTGATTGTAATTCTCGTCTCTCTGTGAAGCAGTTTGGTCAACATTTTGTTGTTTTTAAATGTTCTCTTCTGACGGCTCATGTGATGTGTTTCACTGCCACTGAGGAATTAACTTCCTGACAAGTAAAAACGAATTCGAATGTCGACTGACACACAGCGGGGACCAAATTATCAAGAATACACAGGATCTGTGTGTTTGTGTACCTTTGGCGTGGTCTTTGTCCAGAGTGTTGGCTACTCTCTTCCACTCCTCCATCTGCTCCTGTAGAGGGTTGATCAGACAGTCCAGGAAAACCCTGGAAACACACACACACACACACACACACACACACACACACACACACACACACACACACACACACACACACACACACACACACACACACACACACACACACACACACACACACACACACACACACACACACACACACACACACACACACACACACACACACACACACACACACACACACACACACAGTTAGAGCTGTGTGCATTATGTCATCTCGACTGCACCACAGCTCCGGGTCATAATTACTACGGCCACTAGATGGCATCTCTCACTCAAACGTAACTAATATGTTGTTTTTGGGCGACTGACATTATTATTTTCTTCAGTCTCTTAAATTGGTAATATGATTAGGAATTTTCATTACTAATGAGAATACTGAAAAAATGTGATATCGTCCCTGATGTTATCATAATTTGGACGGTATGATCGTGAAACAGGTGTTAAATTAGATTTAATGTTTAAAAAAGTGTTAAACTTTGTGAACCCTGTAGAAACCCTGTTAAAACGTCAACAGGATCCAGGTCCCCTAATCTTAAAGGATGGATTCACAATTTCTCTTTTAATATCCAGTATGAACAGGAGGAATGATTACAGTGAGGAAAACCTCTTTCACTGTATATATGGACACCTGACTGCTGTTTTTAGACACGCTTGAAAAATTGTGAACCTGCCCTTTAAACACAGTTATTATTATAACCATGACGGGGGCGTCAGATCAGAAAATACTTATGTGTCGTTCTGAAGTGAATGAATTTACACACAGAGTCTTTTCAATTATGACAACTACACAGAATAAAATGTTCAGTTTTTAGTATCTGATATTTCTTGGACTTTGTCATTATCAGGCTGATTCTGTGTACAGTGATCCAAGATTGGATGAGGAGAACGGACGTCCCGAAAGAGTTTTAAAAGTTTACCCCAGTGCAGACACAGTGGAGGGATTTTATATGGAGGAGCTGCAGGATGTGGATGTTTGTATGTGCTGATGCATCATATAATGGAGGCGATTCCTGTGTGTGGCCTGTTTACAGCGTCCAGCTACAGTATATCTGTGTTTACTGACTCCACTGGAGGTCTCATCGTCTCATTTCAATCCGCCGGACTTTCTCCCTCCATACTGGGAGAGTTAATGGACTCAAGCAGAGAAAGGAAGAGGAAGAAGAGGAGAGCGGGTGAATGAGGAAGAGGAGGAAAAAAGAGGAGGAGCAGAGCGTGAGGTTTTCAGGCTCTTAGAAAGAACAGAAAAGGAAAACAGGGAGAAAAGAGGAGGCTAGTAAAAGGACGTCATCACAGAAGGAGGCAAAGATGTGAAAAATGAGAGAATGGAGGAGTGAAAATGGAAAATAGTAAAATAATTGTATTCCTCTAATGACTGAGACTCATGGTGACCAAATACATAAATATAATAAAATCAGGATAATTACTTTTAGCCATAATTATGCAGTCAGATGTACTCAAAGACTCAAAGAAGAGGGAGACAGCAAGATGGAGGATGGAAAGCTGAAGCAGGAGGAGGAGGAGGAGGAGGAGGAGCAGGTTGCCATGGAGAGCTGGGAGGAGATGCTACACCTGTTCATCTCACACACACACACACACACACACACACAGATCTACTCACATGGAGAACTGGCGGAGTTTGGCCTCGATGCTGCGGTGCCTCATGCACATCCTGGTGAGGGCTGAACCGATGTCTCTGGTTCCTCCTGATGACAAACACACAGAGAGAGAAAACAATCTGTCAGTCAAGTCTCAACACTAACTGCAGATACAGTAACTGAAAGCTTTATCATACTGAAACTTAAAGCAAAATTCAACACTTGTTTACATGCAAGTACATTTAATAATAATAAAACTTAATTTATATAGCACGTTTCATAATAAAAGATTCAATACAATGTGCTTCATGAAACATGAAAAAAAGGCTGAAACAAAACAGAAAAATGTAGCAGAAACGATTAATAAAAAGAGACTCAGAGAGATTTAAAAAGAAATAATATAGAAAATAAAGTAGGTGAGGTTAAAATATAGCACAACTTTTAAGTAAAAACTGTTTTAGAAAGATGAGCTTTAAATGCTAAATGCAGCATCGTCCTCCTGGACCCACAAAATGAACGTCAGAGATATCGCTATCACTGAAAAGAGCGAGTATGTATGACGTCTGTGTGAACACGGGATCTAAGTTTGGACACAAAGTGGGTGCTAAAGGTTCAGCAAATTCACATTAACTCACTGAAGTGAACAAAGAATAAACATTTTGCTCATAACAGAGTGGTGACGAGGCCCGAAGAGGTTTGAGAACCCTTCATTTAAGTAAAGGGTTCGTCCATCTTCTTTTGCCTCTCATCAATATTAAAGGCAGACGTCAGAGGTCAAGGTCATCTCCAGGATTCAGTGTATGTTTTGCTCAAGGACACTAAAGCAGAGTAGAGACCAGTCTGTTTGAGAACTGATTGTTAGAGCAGCAGAAGAAGCTCCACAGGCAACCGAAAGGGCCAGATGGTCGTCCTCTCTCTCCCCCAGACTGAACACTCCCTCCTGGGGAAAAGTTCACCAGACCTCAGCCTGTCAGCCTGGAGATCCAACAGCACCTCCACTGCTTACACACATGCTAATGTTTGTGTTCCTCCTGTTTTCCTTTTTATAAATCTGTCAAACGTACTTGTATTTTATGTTAATGAATGTGTATTCTCAGCTGGAGTAAGGGGCCTAATTGGGGTGTTTGTGTGTATTGTTGTATTTCTGTCTTTGTGAGGTCTGATTGAATCTTAGGCCTTGCGAATGAAGACTTTTGTTTTTGTTCTTGCTTCTTCAAAGTGCTGTTTGAGGGTGTTAGATGGCATTCAGACTGACATTAAACATACTGCTCACTCGTTTCAATGGGGACAGTCCGCAAAAAAGTTGAACCAGGTTCAACTTTTGCTGCGACCCAACGTGACATCATGCAGGAAGAAGCCAATCACATAGATGCAAGCGCGCATTCCTGGTGGATTAAGGTGCGGCCACATGACTTTGCACTCGGCTCAGAAAAAGGACGTGATGCCATGTTTCTGATGTGGGTAATAAATAAATATTGATCATATTAATCACAAACTAGTTTATAAGAGGGACGCTACAGTTTGTATTGTGGTTGTGGTTGGTATTGTGTGATAATGTCTTAAAAAATGTGATGAAACACACTGCAGTGACAACTAACATCCTTCTCACAGCTGACCAAAGGTGAACCAGCAAGACCACCGGAGCTGTCTGGACATCGTACCGAAACAAGAAATGCACACTTAAACTCGCCTGTTAGACGGGTTTCAATAGACGTTTGACAAATGTAATTTGACTGAAACTTTACTTTATAACATGAACACCGTACTTACTGCACGATCGTCACAATGAAAGATAACAGTTGCCGCTGTTAAAACTTCCTGAGTATTACAAAACATTGTGCAGCTTATAAACCTTTAAATGCATTAATCTGTAGCTCCGACTAGACTTCCTGGATCATATTTCTTGTCTCACCATAAACAGCTCGGCCTCACCCTGTTTTTTACCTGCCATTCACACATTTAAAAAATGCCTTAAATCCCAACTCTCACTGCTGACTTTAGATTATTGTATTTGTATTTCAGGGGATCGGAGGTGTTTTCCGGGACGGTTAGACGTGATGTTGTCAGATTTTTCAGGGTTTTTTTGTTTGTGTGTTTTTTAGTTGTTGCTGTTTAGACCAAAGAACCAAAACACTACAAACCGGGATCACAATAAATGCATCGAATAAAAAAAGTGACTGGACTTATTATTTATCACCTCCAACAAGTGAATTTAGTATTAAGTTACTCTTTAAGGTTAACTTTTTGAACTAAGGAGTGCTTTATGTCAATGAAATGTCCCCATCAGTATACAAGTGTGTGTGTGTGTGTGTGTGTGTGTGTGTGTGTGTGTCTGGGGTGGGGTAGTGAGCACTGCATTGCACCACTGACACCTCTCTCCTCTCATCTGCACTTCCCTCTCTTCCCTCCACATGTCCTCTTTCCTTCCTCCTCTTCCTCTTCCTCATCTCTCTCTCCTCCTCTCTCGCACAATCTGTCCATTTCCCTCCTTCCCCTCTCCCGTCTTCTCTTCAGCCTCCTTAAAGAGGCAGCAGCTAAGATTTTCCTGCCTCACAGCACAAAATAGAAGAATAATACAATTACATTTTGGCAGTTGATCGCTTATTGATTAATATCAAGGACTCCATGACCAGCAGCGAGGAGGTCTGACTTTAAAATAACATTTCCAGGCGACCGTAGCTGTAGGCGATGATGACATTTCACTTCCTCCTGCTCGTTAATAAGTTGGAGGGGATGATGGGTTACTTGGACACTAAATGCAGCATGTAAATCTTTCCACAGAGTTTCAGTTTCAAGCCCCATATTGCATCGTAGGGTTGGGTGATAAAAGAACGTCTTCTACCAGGGTATATGTAATTAAAATTTTGACCTGATGATGGAGCTGGATGAAAATTTAAAGGTTCACCAAAGTTTTAACGATTCATCCTGAGGACGACATGAAGGTCTGAACCAAATTTAAAAACCACAAATGTTAACCTCATGGTGGCGCTAGAGGAAAAGTCAGAGCCGTGAGGATTCATCGTCTGGGGAACATGAAAATCTCATAGTAATCTGTCCAATAGTTGTTGAGATATTTCAGTGGCGGACCGACCACCTGATCAACCAACATCGCCATCCCTCGAGCCACCAGCCAGGCTACTAACCAAATATGTTAGTTTCCTGTTTTGGCTAATCCTGCTAATTCAATACCTGACAAATCAAAGTGCTTCAGCCAATATTGATTGATTTGCAAAATGACCCACAAATGGTCGGATACACCCAGAGAGATTAAAAGGGACGCCAGCCTCAATATAAATGATGTAGAACTATTTCTCCCAACCCTGCAGGCCACAAAAACCTTTGCTACTGAGCTGTGAGGAAATTATATGAATCCTCCAAAAAGATGGATAATGATTATATAACTTTATAGGCTGCTCGTTCTGTAATCACTGTCTGTCACGCCCATATCAACAGCACACTCAATCAATCATCATCCACGCTGCTACTCGATCTGCCTCATTGTTCCTCACTGTTGCAACTACATGGCAACTACAGTTTGAGGGCTTACAGGAGGAGACAGGAGAGATAAAATGCATTATGTGAGCGTTAGATATATCCAAGTGTCAAGTCTTTGCTGACACACCTTTATCATCTCGCAGCATGTGTTGTCGTAATGCTCGATCATAATGCATTAGTGTAAATAAGGAGCATGAAGCCTAAAGTGCAACACACACCAGCTGCATCGCATCATTTGTCCAAGTCCAATATTCACTCTCTGTTAGCTGCTTCTGCTCTCTACCAACTCCTGAGGGAAATATCTGGCTCTTTAGCTGCTAAATGCTCCACTATGTTCACCAGCTAGTCTACAGCTAACTGTGTCTGTTTGCTGTTTGGTGCTGAGCAGGTAGTGTACAGTGGCTTTTTACAGCTTTTTCTCTGAAAACGACGCTATGAGAGCGCTGAGAGTGAACCAAAACAGTAAAGTTGCAGCCGGACAGATAAACAATGAGCTGAAACTCACTATAAAGCTCCATAAAGCCGAGGGGAGCTGCAGAGTCACTGATAATTCTCTGTAGGTTCATCACTACGAGCCACGACCAACACATTACACACTGACAGATCAGACATTATTATTATTATGAAAAATATCATATATAAGTATTCCTTCAGGTTTTCAGAAGGACTTTTTATGGTTCTGTTGAAGTCTTTTGACCCTCTGGGCCTGGGCAGTCTCACATCTCGGCACCATCTTCTCACTTCAAACACCATCTCCTTCCTCTTCTCCTTCACTCTGTCTCTTCATCATCCACCATTCCCACTTCTTTCTCTTCACACATCATCCTCTGCTCTCTTTTCCCACCATCTCTTACGTCCTCTTCTCTCCTTGCTTCAAGTCACCCCTCGTTCATTTTCTGCTCTTCCTCCTCTCTTCTCACCTTCTCACGAGGTGTTACCTCCTCTCTTCTCACCTCGTCTCCTCCACTCTGCTGCGCTCCTTTGAGAAACAAGGTGTTATACTTCTGTATCAGTCCAAGCTAAATTCCCATCAGCCAGCAGGGCATTGTAAAATACACTGCAGACAAAACCATCTTTCCATCGAGGCCCAGCAGAGTTTCAGTGTGCTTTTAAAGGCTGATGTTATTCAGAATGGCTGTTTATGTTTTAAACTGATATTTTTCTACATAAAAAATAATCAAAGTTGATGAGCAGACTTCCAAATCTGGCAAATAAGTGCAGTTTCTAAGGGTTGTAGGAGTCTAACATGCTCAGAAGCTCCCTGGAACGATTTCTGCATAATTTAAGTCACAATACATGAAAAAAAGACCTAAATGTGCACTTTCATCAGAGTTTGGCTTCTGCAGGTTTCCACAGACGCTGTTTCTCAACCTTTCTTGACCCTGTTTTATGGTCGACTAATATTGTTTAGCCTGGCTTTTATGTAGTGTCTCATTTTATTATTATTACTGTTTTTTATTAACATTTTACTGTTTTATTTTTATCTATTTATGATGTGTCATGTTTTATGTCTTTTATTGCTCATATTTTCTTTTATTTTAACCTACTATTAACTTTTCTTTCATTGACTCTTTTAAAAGTGCAAATAGTTCACTTTGTATACATAAACGTTGGATTTTCAGGAGCATGAGTTTAACCAAAATATATATTTTTTAAAACGTACAGAGACTGTTTCTGTGTATGCAGGGTCTCAGGCCCAAGCTTGGAAACTTGAGCTTTAAACTGAGCGACGGTACAAAGAGAAGATGAAAAACTGCTGAGCAAAGTGTAAAAGTAACCTGATCTAATTCAACAAGATGGTATTCAAGCCAAGAAACTGCCTGGGCAGGTTTTCCCCAAATGCATGAAGCTAAAATCCACTTGAGTATTTTTCAGCATAAATTACAAATATACAGGAAGACAAACCTACTAACAGCCACAGATTTATGATAATCCATCACAGGAGCCAGTATGTTCACTGAGATTAGTCTTCTGCAGTAGAGAGTGAACACTACATCTAAATAAAACTGGCTCCTCAGTGGTGGTTGAACCTTTCTGGTACTTATCTCTCTCCAAGAAAAAGACATTATTCATGATGCCGTGATGTTGTATGATGTATGAAGTCCCCGAGTCTCATACCTGTGTGAAAACCATTCCTCTTCTGTGGAGCAGTTGTACTCTGACAGAGGAGGCTTACATGAAATTATATAGCGTCACACAGCTAATCAGCTACGACAGCTTCCTCTTCTCCCTCAGCTCTCCGTTTCCTCAAATGTGAGCACTATCAATATCTATCAAAGTTCGGCATGATCATGTCTGAAACTTTCATTTCCACCTGCAGAGGCCAAAGGTTGTAAATAACCTAATAATAACCTTGTGTAGTGTCTTAAAAATTAAGTTACATCATGCTTCACGGTCAAAAGAACATAAAAGACTAAACATGGTTTTTAAAAATCTCTTCATTTACTAATTTAATAGACATGGTTAGAAATGACCTTCCTTTAAATATCTTACACTTTATTACTAATTCTACTTCTACACTTTAATGCTGCAACCGTGATACTTTCTGTGACACAGTTAGCATGAGTTTCATCTTGTATTAGCAGACTAGCACTGCTCAACAGGGTCACGGTCAGTCAATTACTTCCTGGTCAATTCAGCTGATTGATCCGACTGTTGACTTCTCACGATGGGCCTCTGTGTGTGTGTGTGTGTGTGTGTGTGTGTATAATGACTAGCACTGAGACCCAATTGACCCAATTTAGTGGGACAGAGCAGCGTCTCTGTCTGACCTGCAGCTGGTTCACTCTGATCTCGGCTGCAGCTGCAGACAGAACGGCCTCAAGGCGCCAACGCAGCTCATCTGCATGCGAGTCCAAACACGACCCGTTCAAACCCTCCGAGGAAGTCCTGATCATAGCACCACGCAGGAGCGAGCGGTAGGATGAAGACTAAAGAAGACTATTTACAACCACCAAAAAAAGAAGTTAAAGCTACATTCATCTATTTTTCGGTCACTTGGGGAGAGGAGAGCAACCGAAAAACACAAAATCTGACATATTATCGCCTTTTAAAATCGTAAGATGAACATTCACTTCGGTTTTAGCTCGTTTTACAGAAAAATATCTCTTTAGCTTCTAGATGCGACTCTTTCACCAGCTCTCCTCTAAGTTTGTGTGCTTTTTGGTGCTGAGCAGGTTGTGTACAGTATCCTGAGTTACCTTCAAATTAGTGATGAAATAAAGTCTGACTCAGGTTGACCACCATGTTAAAGGTTTTTCATGAAGCTAAATGTTGGTGAATTTTCTTTATTTCTCAGCTTAAAACATGAAAATCACTGACAGCATCAATAGGTTTCTGGGTAAATTATAGTAAGACAGGAGAAAGAAGCTTCTAGTAAGGCAGCAAATATAAATCCAGCAGTCAGAGCCTGAATGTAACCTTAATTTAAAACTTGCAGCGAGTATCCTGACCGCTTTTTCCGAGACGATAACCTCGCTGTCGAGCTCTCGACACTCTACCCAGCGGATGGCGTGGCGCGTCAGCGTGGCGTTGAGCTTTTCAGTGAACAGTAGGTGACCTGGAATCTAAGACTGGAATTCAAACCAGCCTCCCTCCATCCGACTGGGATGTTAACTCAGCCGTCACATTCCCGCAGGAGCCGCTCGACACGAACACTGGTGGAACTGGGCTGAGGAACCGGAGCAGCTGAAGATACACACACACACACACACACACACACACACACAGTGGCCCACCAGGACAGGCAGTAAATCACTGTCCTCTAGTAGGAGACTATATTTCTTGTCTTGTTGCTACAGGGAGGTTACGACTGGAGAGCTATTTTTGAGAAGTGGAGCATGAGGGGAAGAAGAGAGTAAAAGAAGAAGAATACAGGATGGTCAGAGCACAGATAGGATAAAATGTAGTATACATATACACATCTGTGGGTTTTTATTTAGTCTCAATTCTTTAAAACAGAGTGCTTGTTGGGTCGTCTAACAGCATCTGAAAACCCTTTTCTGATGGACGCAGCCGCCTGATTCTGACAACAGTTTTCAGAACTTTCTGAAACAAACAATCTGAGTGTTGAAGTGACAAAATGCCGGCTGTGAAATTCTCTCTCAAGCTCTTTTTTTAAATTCTTCACACAACGATTTCCATCACTTTTCACATAAAACCAACATGCAACAATGATGAGAGGCTGTTTGAAAGTGTGCACAGATATGTATGATTTGTATGATTCATCGCGTCTACAAAGACACACAAAAGAAGGCAGAGTTACTGAAGACAGATCAGGGAGGCAGAGGGATGCAGCAGGGAGGAGGCTATGACCGCAGCCCCCCCCCCCCCGTCATCATGTGTGGCCATTTTGAACAGATAGAATTCAATTCACACTTATATAAAACAGAAAAAAGCAGAAAATCCTCACATTTGTCAAGCTGGACCCAACACATTTTTGGCATTTTTGCTTTAAAAAAATGAGTAAAACCAATAATCTATTATCAAAATAGTTGCAAATTAATTTTCTTTTGATCAACTAATCTTTGAACCACTTTTTATGCTTCAGAAAAGCAGCTTAAAAAGAAAAATAATACAAATGCTTTTAGGTTTAGACATGCTCAGATAACCTTGTTCATTTGAAGCACACTGAACTAACTACTGTACAGTAATTCTTTATTCCTAAATTAATTGGGAGTTTAAACACATCACTTCCTGTGCAGCAGTAAAGAGCAGAAAACAGGAAACTTTTAATGGTCACATTTTTCTGACCTGCACATCTGAAAGACATCAACTCACCTAAACTCTCAAATCATCATGTTTTCATAATCAACACACTCATTACAAAAAGGACATATTTTAGTAGCATGTGTTACACGGTTTGATTTCTGTTAAAATTAAGACTAAATGTCCTGATTCAGACCTTTGGAAAACAAAGTTACTGCAGTATTTGTGCTTTTAGAGCAGTAAAGTTAAAATGTAATACTCTCTTCTCTTTTTTGTTGCCTGTCAGTCACTGTGAGGTCAGAGCTGTGATTCAAGGAAAAAAACATGAAGTCTCACAAAAACTTCAACTTTTGATGTCACAGATCGCTCGCTGCTGTCTGATTGGCAAGATGTAACCAATCAGGTGATAGTCAATACTGAAACAGCCGCATAGTGTTGCCTGGTGGTTGCATCAGTCAGCATCTCTCTCTCTCTCTCTCTCTCTCTCGTTCCCTCTCCATATATCCAAGGTCACTTTACCACTTCAACAGCTCTCACGTGTCAACAAGCAGCACAAGTGTTGTCGTACCACTGCTGTCAATCTCTTTAATGCTCCAAGTTAAATTAAATAAATACCAAGTTAAAGCTAATTAGCAACACGTTGGAAAGGTCACATTGAGCTCAGCAGGATACGAGGAGAGACGACTGAATGTAAGAAGAGCTGCAGGACAAAAGTTTCTTTAGACAACTTAACAACCATTTATCAATCTGAATCAATGAAGTAGCTTCTATCTTTTTTGGGTGCAAAAGAAGAAAACGTCACAATACTTTCACATATTCTAAATATTAACTGAAATTCAGAGCTGCAGTAGTGACACGCAACACATCAAATCAAACTGCCTCTAATATCTCTGATATACCACCACTTTACACATGAGAGTTACACTGTAAAACGTCCCTCATCCACATCCTGTTTCAACAGGAAACTGAGACGTAACAATGACACCAAAGAGAATTTCTGCTTCCAAAGAACTCACAACACTGTAGAATGGTCTCTCTAAAAATATCTATTATTTATGGCATTTAGAAAACGTTTCAAGCCCAGATTCACCAGGTACAGATGAACATTTTATAGTGTTGCAAGTCCTTGGGAAGCAGAAATCACCTACAGTACATAATTTTTGGATGAGAATGATGCTCACTGAGACCTTTACAGCCACATGTTTTAAGATTTCATGTACAGTGTGAGCGCCAGGAGTTTGTCGATTTGCAACAATCTAAAACAGACAGTTTTCCACGTATTGTCTAAAAAAAATCTGCTTCAGCTATTACTGTACACGACCAGCCTTTTTCGCCCTGGGTTCTGCCTCTCAGGCTACATACATTATCTTATTTATGGGGGTTGTAGGTGGCCTGAAAGGAAGACTGCAGGCTACTCGGGCAGAAATGCACATCTTTGCATGTTTTTCGAGTAAAAAGATTTGTTCTCTTTGTAGTAAAGATACAAAGAGGGTTAGTGCAATTAATAAAGCACCTCCACCGGCTCCCGGCGGCTCGCATCAAGTTCAAAGCTTTGATGCTTCTCGACTTCAAGGAGACAAACAGAATTTCACCCTCATACAATGAGTCACTCATCAGGCCGTATGTCCCCTCACGTCCGCTCCGGTCTGCAAATGAACGACGTCTGGTAATACCATCACTGCCTGGTACGAAATCATGATCCAGACTCTTTTTGTTTGTGATGGTGGAATGAGATACCCAGCTCTGCTGATGGTGCGTTCAAGAAACACCTGAAAACTCAGCTCTTCTGTGAACACCTCAACACTCGAGCCCTTTAACCTTTTTAGCACTACTTTCTTGATGTTTATGGTATTTCTTACACACTTTTCTACTTCCAGTCACTTCTTACTTTAATTAAAAAAAAAAAAAGTTCTGTCTAGCGTTCTTTCTCATTGCACTTCTACCTGGTCAGCTATTTGAGAATTTGTATCACAAATGTTTTGAGTCACTGTCCTCTAACGTTTGATTGTCTCGCTTGTAAGTTGCTTTGGATAAAAGCAGCTGCCAAATGACTGAATGTAAACGTTAATTCATTTTTTAAAATCTTTTGTATTATGTCCATTATTATGGAAAGCACTCCGAAATCACTCTATTACTATTTACCATACAGAACACTATATTTACCCCCCACCATTTTATTTGAGTGTAAAATGTCTTCAAATATTCCAGCAATGGAACAAAAAAAAGTTGAGCCCATGTCATGTACACTGCTTTCACAGCTTATGCAGCATTCCCACAATGCAATGCTCTGCATTTTATAGATATGAAAATTACAGTTGTGCAACGCTACACTCGTGCACATAAACTAGTGAGAGTGTGTTATATGAGGAGTGGTGAAAGAAAACAAGGGAGTGATTTGGACACAGCTCTGCTGTACGCTCTTGGTTCCCAAAGATAATACTGTAAAGTCACAGAGGCTACACGGAGTTAAATTTAGGGTCCTGATTGAGTTCAAACCAAAATAAAGTTTATATTACAGCATTTCTAAATAAGAACTAATGCAAAAGCCAAAGTTGTCGACAATATCAGCCTCATGTTACCTCCCTGTTACATCACACATTGAAGGGTCGGTCCTTTCATAAATAGCACAGTATTGCACATTCACAGAAAAAATTTCAAAAATTGGTTGGCATTCTCCTTTAAATAGGTTATAGTACATGTGCGGTGGGAGATTTTGGCGAGTCCTGTCAGAGGAGTAAACAAAATTCTTCGCAGCTCCTCAGGGGCGACGAGGTCGCACAGTCCTGGAATACCACACACCGGAGCGGGGAGGGGAACAGTCCAAGGATGCCTGGTAGTGGAGGCTGCAGTCTTAGGATGCCTTCTGCAGGAGAGTGTGTGTGTGTGTGTGTGTGAGGGAGAGAGGGGGGGGTTTACAGCAGAGTCTTAGGATTCTTTAAATAGGCGTCCTGGGAATATCACCGCTCTCTGATTACGTCCTGGAGTTGGACTGATGTATCAGCCTGCTGCTGTTGGGATTTTACTATCATGTATCAGCCCCACCTCTTATATGATGGATGATCCTCCCTGAACAGCAACATTTTATGATTTTTAACTCCTAACTCCTGAGTATTATGAATAAATGTTAGATTTAGGAGCCTCTGCATCCCAGTTTCTGCCCCTGTTGAACAGGTGTGGTGGATCATCTGGCCTTTAAGACACTTAAAAGAATTTCATCAATCTAGTTTCAGAGGACAGATTCGTACATTTTGCCTACATAGCTGCTGATCCATTTCTGTTATAGCCGTTATCCTGGTGGGAGGGGCGGGGGGCATCATGGACGGTTATAACTGTCAATCATCGGCAGTGAGTTAGCTGCTCTGACCTCGGCTCAGTGAGCTGCTGCAGGAAAAAAAACAGGAGTGAATCTTTGCTTTATAAATAGGTAAAAAGTCTGAGGCTTTTTGAGACTATAAAGAAAAGATCACATGACACAAGTAGCAGCTTTAATTATATAATGGATTTGAAGATTAAAATATTTATGGAAAAAAGTCCAACTATTATGAGAATAAAGTCGCAATATTTCAAGAAAAACTTTGGGAATATAACATAAAATGTTCGACATATGATGATTTCATCTCACTGTAAACGTATTGAACAGCTGGAATTGTATCAGTAGTAAAGTTGGTTTCTGAAGTCTCACAAATCACTTATTGAACCTTTTATCTCTCCGCTTTCTTTTTAGCAGTAAAGAGCAACGTGCCGAATATTCAAGTGATGTCAGCAAACTCATGTAAGCCGGTGCTGACTGTCTCTTCCACCAGTTAAAATGACAAACATCGCCAGCGACAGATTATATCAACTGTAAATGATGTAAACTTCACCTCTAACCGTCTCGGCACAGACCAAAACTTAGGTTTTGTCTCGTTAGAACTCACCACCTCCACATACCAATTTCCTGGGGGAAACCCTGAGTTATTTATATATGCAAACAAGTAACTGGTATACTCCAAAAGCCAGATAATAACTGGGATACTGGTGTCTTTGTACTGTAAATGCATTCAAATGTCTGTTTGTAGCTGACAGACTGTCTGCAAAATGCCTCAAAAGTTTAAATTTTAATGACACTGAAAATAAATCTTGCAAAATGCTCCATAAATAAACCACGGTATCACTTGTCTTGTTATCTTTCCCATGTTTCCTTGAACCTTTACAGACATGATGGCAGGTTTATCAGCCTCTGTGGAGCTCAGGATGAATATTTGGGGAGATATTCATCAAGACGAACAGTTATTTCTCCTCCTGTGGCAGCTGAGAAAACAGAACAAACGAGTGAACAGCTCAGAGGAGGACACAGAGACAAACCAACCTCCAAACCATCACTGCTCACTTACTCCCTCACACACACACACACACACACACACACACACACACACACACTTGTGAAGGCTGACCACACACATGTGAGACGGGTGGAAACATGTTTCGATCTACAGAAAAACAGGAATGCAGAAACAAGATCCTGCTGATATCAGGCGCTCTTTAATTCCAACATTTTAAAACAACGTCTAACGGTATCTTCCGCAGCCTTGACACAGCCAACACACACACTCTTTGAACTGAGACTAAAACAAAGTAAAGTGAGCGTTTAATTTGTTTGACCCGAGCTGCTTCCAGCCCTCGAGCAAAACCAGAGCTCTTATTTGACCGCTAATCTGTAGTCTGAAAGCGTTGGCAGGCTGACTGTGTACACCCGCTGCCCTGTGTGTGTGTGTGTGTGTGTGTCAGAGAGCTGGCCCTGTATCTGAATGCTAAAAGCCTCTTCAGAGTTCGACCTCGCCTGTAAAGACACTGATGCTGCTTGGATCAAAGCTGACATAAAAATAAAAAAAACAACACACCAATTGTCACCAGAAAAATACAAAACTGTACTATGAAAGCTATTCTACTAGTCCCCTGGGTGTCTGAGGTACCAAACATTATTTTGCTCCTGTTTTTATGATTTTTAGCCATTTTAGCAGTTTGTCTGTCAACCACTTTAGTCTGAAATATTTCCACAGCTTTAACACAATGAGATGAATCGCCATGGAATTTGGTACAGATAGTCATGTTCCCCAGGGGTCCTAAAGACTTTGGTGATCCCCTGACTTTTCCTCTAGAGCCACCAGCAGGTCAAAGTTTTCTCTTATTTGGTGAAATAGCTTCTACTACATGAGTTGGCTCAATATTTTGTAAAGCCATTTTAGGTTCAGTGTGAAATGTCTCAAGAACTATGGGAAGGATTGCTTTTGATACCCACAATTAATCCAAATAACAAATAACACATATTAGCTGGCAGGCTACCGGTGTTACATCATACAGAACGGAGACAAACTGGCACAGTAGCTACATGTCATTGGCAGACTGTGTGTGGCTAGTAGTGCTATTGAAGAGTAAGGACCAAACCAGCATCTGACTGGTCCGAAGTGACATTTGCAGGTACAGACGGGTGACAAATTAAAGTAAACACCAACATAAAGTGTGTTAGTAAGGTGTTGGGCCTCCACGTGCTGCCAGAACAGCTTCAGTGCTCCTCAGCATTGATTCTACAGTCTGAACTCTACTGGAGGGATGAACACCGTTCTTCCAAAGATATTCCCTCATTTGGTGTTTAGATGATGGTGGTGGAGAGCGCTGTCTAACACGTCAGTCCAAAATCTCCCATATCTGTTCAGCTGGGCTGAGATCTGGTGATTCACATCATTTTCATACTCATCAAACCATTCAGTGAGCCCTCGTGCCCTATGGATGGGGGCACTGTCATCCTATGTTTACATGCTGCAGCTGAGCAGCTAATTAGCTATCTAGCCTGCTAACTGATGTCAGCAGAATGTTTGTTTGGTGGTTCGTTCAACAAGCTAAGCTGCAGGACGAGACGTGTGCTCATGTTTGTAAGTTAGATAAGAAGGAGACTTTAGCAGGAAAGCTAACGTGTGTTGTTGTTCAGAGTCTGTGGCTCTTGTTTGTGTTGTGTAGCAGGATGCTATCAGGCTCAGTGTGACTATCTGTCTATGACAGAACAACACGTTATCACTTTCTGCACGTTTTGATTTGCTGTGTGACAACTGGATAACTTGTTTTGTCTAACCAGCAGTTCAAGACCTTCAGATATTCAATTTACTGAAAAACAGCAAATTGTCACATTTGACAAGCTGGAACCAAAGAACATTTGGCATTTTTGCTTGAAAAATGACAATCAATTATCAAAAAGAGCTGCTGATTAATTTTCCTTGCAGCTCTAGTCTAAGAAATGTTGCTTCTTCAGGCCGAGCTCCGAGGAACAGAAAGGGGCCGGGCAGCTTTGCGCCTAGTGGTCAAAGTTGGAACTACAGGTCACATGACGGCCTGGGACCCAGAAAGATGTTTTGCCATTCAAGGACCGGCTATAAAACTATTAAAAAATGTTAATACTTACTACTTTAATACTTTATTATCACAACTTGAACCATTACAATACTATATGTCCACTAAATGTTTAAAGAGTCTTATGAGAATATTGTTTTTGTGTCATTCATGTGTTCAGTTTTAGCCACAGAAACTTTTCCAGCATGGGCCACCATGTTTGAAATCCTCATCAGGTATTTAAAAAAGATTCAGGGTTCCAGCCCGTCCAAATCCTCAGCTGTGTGTTCTTGTAGTCTTCATCATTAAATCATCTCGCATTATTTCATACAAGACAAAAAAAAAAAAAAATCAATATCTAAAAGCATCAACTGTAATTACCAACAGCAGCAGCAGAAACCAAGACATGTTGACAGTAAACAGCAGTTACTGGAGTGCAGAAAAGAAAGATTTCAGTGTGCAAAGAAGAAAAAAAGACAGAGGAAGAGATTCAAACAGACAGATAATAACAGCGTGGTGTAAGTAGGTGTAAGTGTCTTTTGGTAGCTCTACCTTATTCCATATATACAAGGCAAAGCACTTAATGTTAATTACACACACACACAGAGTTTGAGGCAGTCCAGCTTGTGTTGGTTGTCTGCTATTTAATGAGCTGTAATCTATTCAAAAGACCTCGAGGCTGTTTACCACTACTGCCACACACACACACACATACACACACACACACACACACACACACAGCTGATTACTACATCCCATTAAAGACTCCTTGGAGAGTTACAGCAGTCTGCCAATCTTCCTCTCCTCCTCAGACCAAACTCATCATGAAAAGGTGTTCTGCAACTTAACACAAACTCTAAAAAAGTTTCAGGTTTCTCTCCTATAAGATGTCATGTTAATGTGAAAACCAGTTTAAGACAGGACAGATAAGAGTCATCACGATGAGGAAGTAGAGGTAACCGAGTGTTCGACCAGGCTGAAGACCTGCCTTTTGACATGAAGGAAGCATTTTTACATACATTCACCTCAAGTTTTGGAACTTTGACCATGTTTAACACCCGACATCCAACATCATAACAGTATGTAAATGACAGAAAAATCACAAAAAGCTTTATGTTATGTCCCCTTTAAATCTTTGGGATTGCAGGAGAACATCGAGTAAACCCAAGTTAAAAGGTTTAACATCAGGGACAGATACATAAAACTATGTGTAGGTTCATGACTTAAACTCAGACAGAAATTTGAATTTAGAGCCTGGTGCACAGTCTGAAGTTTTTATGATCTGTTTTTAAAAGAAATATCAGCCTGTTTTTGTGGGAAATTGTGTTATTTATGTTTTCTGATGCTGTTGCAGGTTTGTTTACATCAGTTATGTTTAGTAACAAAACAGTAAAACAGGCTGATATTTGCAGTTATGATCAGTTGACAACAAAAATGCATATTTACTACCTTTCAATTATGAAGACACCTGAAATTTGTCAAAACATACACTGACTGTGCCTTTAATGTTGTATTACCAATTATTTTAACATAACATTTTTTAATATATAATTTTAGCTGATAGCTGCACATTATGGTATTGAAAATTTAATGATAGTCTGTGTGTGTGTGTGTGTGTGTGTTGGTAATGGACTGTGTGGGAGGTCTAGTGTATGCTGACAGTGGTGTTTATGCCAGTGCACCCAGTTGTATATGTGTGTGTGTGTGTGTGTGTGTGTGTGTGTGTGTGTGTGTGTGTGTGCGCGCTAACTACCCAAAGCCTGTTCAGGCAGCTCTCTCACTTCTGTGATTGGCTCTATTCTGTTAAACCAGACACACTTTGATCCTCCCATCGCTCCCTGACACTGAGGGGTACGCACCAACACACACCCACCCACACACACACACACACCCCCACACACCTATTTGTCTGCCAGCATGGAAACCGTCACAACTTGAGTGTGAATTAACCGCCGTCACATCATTTCCCTCCCACAGCCCCTCCAGTTTGCCTGTTTAACAGACGTCTCACCTCCCCCTGACAGTCGTCTACGTTCGCTCGCCGGTGGGCAGAGCGAGTTTAGGACGGTTGCCATGTTTTTGTTGCCAAAGCTCTGAAAGTGTTGGATAGCTATTTGGTAAAAGCAGTCTATGTTCATCTCCTACAACGAGCATCAACACATTAAACCGTTTACTGTAAATTAAACCAGGAGAGAAAGCAGTGCTTCACATCCTCACCACCATTATGAGACCTCTTCATAATGTTTGTGATTGTTTTAAGCAGTGTGTCTGTGAGTGTGTATGATGACTGTTTTGTGATTGTGATGTGAATAAACAGTCTTATTGTGATCCTGTGTATATGTAACGTGTTCTCAGGTCTCTCTTGCAAAAGAGATTTTGATCTCATTGAGATTTCCTGAAAAAATAAAAATTAATAATAAATTATAATGATAATGTTTTAGTACTGAGGCAGAATTGTGCGCATGGAAAAATGTTTTATATTTGTTGTGTGTGTCAGTAAAGTACTGTTTTAATACCAGAACTCAGGTATCAATACTGAAGCAATTATACTAACCACAGTATATCCAGCCAATATGACTTTTAATACTGGTCTGATACCATGTGATTCTACTAACAAAGCTCTGAAACACCTCTTTTTTTTTGTATTTTTAGTTGTCATGTAAAGCCACTTTGAAAGCTTATAAACTCTCTTATAAAGTCTTTATTTATACACATTGTTTGATTACAGCTCACTGTTATGGCTGCTAATACATTAGCAATTATTATAAAGAGATAAAATTGTGATTTGTCCCCTTTAAGTGTCATGTTTAAGTGGAGCACCCTAGCTAGCAAGCACACACGCACAAACACATGCGCGCACACACACACAAACACACACACACAGTGCTGCCGATTGGCTATAATGTGCCAAGAAACGCAGCAATGCACCAGCAAAGTCAGAGAAGAAGACAGTAAACATGGACGTAAACAATGCACTTAAACTTGTATTTAACACCTTTGTTAGACATCAACGATACACATGATGTGTTTTGGTGCGTAACATAACCTTTGTTTGTTTACAAGAAAACTCCACAGGGTGCCTTTAAGTTGACCATGGGGGCAAGCTAACACAAACTTTAATTTAAGGGATATTAAATCTGCATTCATTACTTTTTTTGGCCACTTCAGGACAACAAAAACTCCATATCAAGCTGAAAAAGGCACAGTTCTGACATCTTGTTTGACAGACACATTGTTATGGTGAACATGTTAGCAAACAGTTTCCTATTTCCACATCCAGCAGACACAGAGCAACATGATCATCTGTGGTGTGAGTGGTGTTTGCTTGTTGTGTTCATGTTAGCTCTGGTTTGGTTTCAACCAACTGTTGAGAAAAATATCTGTCTCTTTAGCTGCTAAATGTTCCACTGTCTGTCTGTCTGTCTGCAGTTTGGTGCTGAGCAGGTAGTGTTCAGTGGGTTTAATGGAGCTTTTTGATGAAAACAGCTGCCTGCTGCTGCTGGAAACACTGAGACTGAAAAAAATATGAGCTAAAAGAAAGTAACAAAGCTCTGTGTGGTTTTGTCACTACAAGCGACTCCTTTCACACCACGTGTTCTTTAGGAGCGACAGCTGAAAGTCATGTTAACAAAGAGGAGAAACACGCTACAAAATCAGTTCAGGAGGACTGAGTGAAATCGTCTGACACTGACTGACAGGGACACAGAGTTCATCTCTGCAGCGTGACAGTGTAGTGGTGAATTATTTAACAGCCGTTCAACCTTTACAAATGGCTCTGACCTTCTGCTGGTAACCTCCACCACCGCAGCCAGCCACCACTCTGTGGAGGGACGGACACTCAGACTCTCCACTAACTGGGTTTTGTCTCTTCACATCACTTTGGAGCACTCCGAGAAAATGGACATTTTCCTTTCTGTCTTTTTATTTTTTTAAATCCTTTCTGTAACACTCATGCCGCCACTCCCTCCACCACACTGACTGTATTTTTTAGTATTGATTTAATGAGATTTAATGTTCAAGAGTGTTTATTAGGGGGATTATCTCTCCAACAGAACTGCTGCTTGGTTTATTTGAGAGCTTCCTCAAAGAGCAGAAGCTTTTCTGCCAAACCTGACTGCGTAACCATTTGCTGTAAATGGTCAGTTGGGCCTCATGCAAAAATATTTTTGTATTCTTATCTTACAACTCTGACTCTTTTCTGTGAGGTTTGCTCGTACAAGTGTTCCAAGTCGGATTCAACAAACTCTCTTCAACAAACATCACAAACTTGTGGTAATTTTCTGGTTTCAGCCTGATGAACGTCGCCTGTTCACGAGGAGGTGAACGTTCCTTAGATTTCATCATTAGCGCCATCGACGCCCCTTAGATGTCCATACTGTATAAGACGACCTGTTCTGCTGCATGTGTGTGTGAGTTTCATTCACAAAAATGTTCCAAAAGAGTGAAAAGTAGAATGTGAGGTTGCTGCTGTCGTATTAGAGGAGCTGAAACAGTTAGAAAATATGAAT
This sequence comes from Scomberomorus guttatus, assembly GCA_038419695.1. Classification (NCBI taxonomy): domain Eukaryota; kingdom Metazoa; phylum Chordata; class Actinopteri; order Scombriformes; family Scombridae; genus Scomberomorus; species Scomberomorus guttatus. The sequence goes on from CM076461.1 coordinate 2,262,888, forward strand.
CCATCAGAGCAGCGCTGCACTGACAGAAATAAAGAGGGAACGCTGTGACGTGAAGTTAGATGCTAAAAAATGTCTTTCTAAAGCAAAGCGCTCCATGAGAGGCGTCATGTGACGTCACAGAGATATTAGAGGAGAGAATATTACAGCTACAGTAGGTGATGTTACACAACATGATGCTGGACAGAGAGCTGCAGAAACTTCATGACTTGTTCGACAGGTCTCGTAAATTTCATTCATATGAGAAAATTGATGAATGCTACAGACTTTCTTAAATCGCTCCTACGTGCCTCTTAATGAATCTGTTCATACGAGTGGTTCTTGCATGTGTCTGTCTCTTTCTTCAGATGATAAAATACAGCTATGAATTATAAATCCTGGATTACCGCCGTGAGACAGCAGCATCCCTCCTTCCTTTTCTTTCTCCACAGAGACCTGCGCACAGCCCGAGTCCAGGCCTGCAGAGGGAGCGCTTAATTATTGTTTCTGATGCTCCTCCACAGACGGGTGGGGCCTCATAACTAATTAGGTGCAGTTTGTGCAGGAGATGAAAAGAACACACACGGCTTCACCTGCTGGGTACCCCTGCTTAATAATTCAATCACACCCTCTGGCTGACTCACACAAACGTACAGCAGGTACAATACAACTTTACATACAGTAGATTCCTGTATTGTTTGTTTATGGCACTTTTTTGTTTGTACTTTTTAGGTTAATATGTTTCATTTTTATCTTCTTTCTTGTTTTTACTCTGACAAATTCTGGCAACATTTAAAGCTGGAGTGCAGGAATACAGAGTTTTTAAATCTGGTGTCTGGTATGACATTCCCGCCCTGGTGCACTGGTGGTGATGCATTTTATGTCAACCAGCAGTGATTAGCTCATTGGACTGCAAGGCATCCTGGGTATGCATGGCTAAAAGCTGTTGTACTTCTCGCTGTAGGACTGTTATACGTCACTTTATTAAGTTTTATTATTTCTTCAGGTGAGAAAGTAAACATTTAGATTCCCAATATGTGGTCAGTTGTGGTCAATCCAAATAACGCCTGTTTGGAAATTTGCTCCGAAATTGACTGACACTGTGTAAACAGTGTCAGTCACTGCCAGAAGGGGGAGACAAAAGTTCTGCACTGCAGGTTTTTAAGTAAAATTTGTATTTGAAAGATGTTTTTTTTAAACCAACTGATAGAAAACAATCCAATTAGAGACACTAATACACTTTTTGGATTTCCCTCCCCAACGTAAAGCTGATTTGTTGTTGTTGCCACTTTGCTTGTTGATCCAAGATGCTTATAGGTGAAAACTCTCAAAAGTACATCAAGATCACATAACATGACAAAAAGCACACTTACAATCAGGTGCGATTACTTCAAAATGTCAAGTGTTCATAAACTATCGAAAACAGCCTTGTCTAGATTTTGAAAGGATTTTATGAGCTTAAGATTTCCTGGTAAATGTCAATTTCTCCAAACAAATGCTTGATTTGGAATAAAGAGTGCAAGTGGCTCTACACTGACCATGTGAGCACTTGTTCATATATACAGATCATATATTGTACCTAAAACAGCTGCAGATTTTTGCCTCCTCTCGCTGCTTATCAAGCCTGGTAGAAGCCTGATTTTAACCCCAAATAGGTTTGCCCTGACTAATTTTAGAATTGGGCTGAGTTACTGCCAGATCAGTTGTTGTTTGACTTGCAGTTTGAGGTCACGACGTCTGATTAATTGTCTGAACAATCAACGATCTGGCTCAACTGGATTTCTGGCAGGTCAGAATTTTGGTTGCTTGTCCTCAGTTTCATCTCCAACATGGCTGCTGTCAAAAGATGCGTTTTACACTATAGTCAAGTCAATTTATTTATAGAACATTTAAAAACAAACACTGACCAAAGTGCTTTACAGAGAGATTAAATTATGGGATTATTCGATTCAATAGTTACAATCAAACAAAAACACATGAATGATCAAATATAAACATTAATAAGAGGATATAAGTAAATTAATAAAAACATAGAATATCTAGCGAAAGAGAAGAGATGGGTCTTTAGACAGGTTTTAAAGATATCAGCGGAGGGGGAAGATCTAATTAGTGGCAAACTATTCCACAATTTAGGGCCTGAACAACTGAAAATGCTCGATCACGTGTGGTTTTTAACTGGGTGTGTGGAATGGAGAGCAGTGATTGGTCAGCAGATCTGAGGGGTCTGGGGGTGGAACAGGGGATGAGCAGTTCAGAGATGTAACCTGGTGCCTGTTCATGCAGTGCTTTAAAAACAAATAAAAGAATCTTAAAATCAATTATGTACTTCACTGGTGACCAAGAGGACAGGGGAGGTGAGATAAGGTCACTCTTGGTCCCAGCGAGGCTGCAGGCAAGAAAGGGCTGACTGACTGATTCCTACATTGAGAGAATTGCAGCAGTCGAGGCGAGAGGAAATGAAAGCATGAACTATAGTCTCCTAATCATCAACAGACAGGAATGATTTTAACTTTGCAAGTGATCTAAGATGGAAGAAGCCAGTGTTGACAACTCAGTTGATTTGTTCAAATTTTAAACCAGAATCACAGACAACACTGAGATTTCTTGCATGGGACTTTACATTCAGTGACAGAGGCCTGAGGGCGCTGAATGTGGCTGCAGAGTTGTCTGTAGGGGTTAGGGTTAGGATAAGACGAGGACCTCAGTTTTATTCTGGTTTAGCTGAAGGAAACTTTTTGCCATCCAGGGTCTTACATCCTCAATGCAATTTAGAAGGGAGTTAACACTGCATGGTTTACAAGGTTTCAGTAGGAGGTATAGCTGGGTGTCATCGGCATAACAATGGTAGGAGATATATGTCCTGAAAAAAAGACCCCAAAGTAATCATATATAGGGAAAATAAAATAGGGCCTAATATGCAGCCGTGTGGTACTCCACAGGAGATGGATGCAGAATTCTAACAGAGGCTGATGGAGTGATCGACTGCGTCGAAGGCAGCCAAGAGATCTTTAAGAATTAAAATAGTGTAATTTCCTGAATCTAAAGACAAGAACATATCATTTGTCACCCTCATGAGAGCAGACTCTGAATTTGTCCAAGAAGGAACTACTTTTTCAAAAATTCTGGATAAAAACGAGAGCTTTGAGATTGGTCGGTAATTATCAGGAAAAGACAGATATACGTTATGATATACGTTGACAAAAGAGTGTGTAGCACTTTCTTAAGTAGATATGAGGGAATAAAGTCAAAGGGACGTGTACAAAAGGTTCCTATTAGAGATAATATGTGTCAAAGAGGAGAGAGAAAGCGGTTCAAAGCTGATGAGAATTGAGGAGTATGAGCTTAACTCTGATGGTTATTTTTGCTTTTCTAACTTTGTAAGGGACAAATGAGTCGAGAATATTGGTGCAAGTGCAGTTAAATACTGTGACCAGTTCTTCTGTGCCCAGACCAGCAGGGGGAGCTTTAATTAGAGCAGAGGAGAAGGTATCTGAGACCTGCAGTGAGAGGTGTAACAGGCCTGGAATAGTTTCCTGGCAGACTGAGTTTAGGAGTCTGGGAGGGCAGTGAGGTGGAAAATATAATGGGCCAATGGTCAGATAAACTTTATCTGGACATTGGGGACTGGATATGGTGAACTTGCTTTGATATTACTGGAGTATATTCTACAAGTTGTGGCTATAAAACTAAACTTCACTGCAGAACAGACAGATCAGATTGTCTGCATCTTCCAGACATCTGTGGCTCCATATTTTCCTTTTTTTCTTCTTACTTTCTGTTCATAGCAGAATTGCACAAAGTGACGTTGCATTTCTCTCTTTTTCTCAACACTGTTGAGGACACGGTCGTCTTGTTTGAATAAACTTTAATCAAATGGTCTAAGCACTACGTTGTGACTGCTCAAATTGATCCATACACTTTGAGCATAAAAGTCGAAGATTTTGGTCGTGCAGAAAGGAAGATTAAAATGTGTTAACACAACATACAACATTAATAAAAACACACTGTCTGTCCAGCTTTACAGGGAGGAAATGGGCCTATTTTTGCAACTACACTATGAATACCGACATTCATGAGAAAGTGGCAGCACTAAAAAGCAACAGCAGGACAGAAATCTAATGTGATTACTGGCCCAGTTCAAGCACTGCTTCAAACTGGATTTGTGGTTTTTCCACCAGTCATGAAAAACTGATGCATGAGCAGGTGTGAAACTGCTTAGTTTTACACCTGTAGATGATGTCAGAGGTTTTTCTTTTGTAAATTCACTGAGTTGAGCTACTTCTGGCTGCTCAGTATCACCATGATGGTACATTCACTGGATGTTCAGTACGTCTACACGGCTGTCTGCACTCACTCCATAGGCTCTGATATTGTGTATGTGTGTGTGTGTGTGTTCAGACGATCGCATTCTGTGTGACGTCAAACCAGGCAGCTGCTGCTGTTGCCGTGGCGATGCCATACCATAATGAGGCCCTCAAAGACCACACACTGCTGCTGCTGCTGGCAGTCAATTCATTTCTGCTCCCACATTAAACAGCACATGTGACACCTGAGGCCTCATTTATAAAAACTGACTTATGATCAAATTTCATCTTCAGTCAGACCCGTGACGAGTGTTCTGCTCTTTCTATGTTGATCTAAAGATCCCGAGTCCCTGCGTAGCTGCGTCCCCAACCTCTGAAGATAGATCTCAAAATTATCCCAGGAGACATTCTGGGCAGGGCTGTCGTATTTAAAGTGTGGTCTCAAGCAACCACCAAGCATCCACATTTCAGACGTGTTGTTTGATGCATAAATATGTGGAAAGATATCATACTTTCATTGTTAGCTTTGAAGGGCAGCACGGTGGCTAAGTGGTTAGCACTGTTGTCTCACAGCAAGAAGGTCCTGGGTTTGAACCCCGGTCACCCCAGGTCCTTTCTGTGTGGAGTTTGCATGTTCTCCCCGTGTTTACATGGGTTTCAGTCGGGTGCTCCGGTTTCCTCCCACCATCAAAGACATGTATGTTAGGGTTAATACTCCTGTCAGTGCCCCTGACCAAGGCGCTGGTGAAAGAACTGGAGTTGGTCCCCAGGCGCTGGGTCAAATGCAGAGGATCAGTACTTCTTCTAACATGGTGCAACAATATTTAATGTCCAATACAATCTGTAATCACAATTTTAAAGAATAACGCAACATTTAGGATTATTCATGTTTCCTATCACATTTCAAACTGTACTGAGTGATTCAAGGTACATCACAGTTACCTCTCATTAGGCTCTGAGCGACAGTAACACAACAGTATCAAGAATATTCACTGAACATTGTTTTGTTTCTTGGTCTCTGACTCTGACTGGTTTCAAGCCCTTTTGAACTCACTCATACCACTTTCAGACAGCAGATGTATGTATGACACACGTCTAGTGACACACGTCAATTGGTTGTTGCAGTCTCACAACACAACCAATCAGCTTCCTGAATGGCAACCCCATTAAGGACCCCATTCATGCACAACTCAACCTGCGTCCAACCCTGGTCAGTGACAAGGTTAGCAAGTTTTTTTTTTCTTTTTCAAACTGACTAAAAACCACTTGACTGCAAAAATGCTGAAATCTGTCCTTAACCTGCACTGAATTCTGGTCTCAGGTTTCTCCTCTACAGTGGAAATATGATTGCTTAACATCTGAGTTTCAAGAAAGAAGCCTTCACACATCGATTTACACCAATAACTGACCTTTCCTTCTGCCAGACTCCATCAGAGCTGCTGAAAGTTATCTGGATGAGATGTCACATCGTTATAGAAAGAAAAAAAATAAATAAATCAAACTATTATATGGACCAGAAGTAGTTCAGAGTTCAGGCAGATTTTTTCTGAAACTTTCCTTCATAAACCCCTCTAACAGAGAGTTTCCTTTAAATAAAACCGCTGTCAGCAGGCCGGCATGTAGCAACTGCAGTATATAAAAATAGTTATTACTGTTATAAGTAGTGACATGTCATGACCGATATTTTTGAACGTTTGACCTCAGTGGTGAAGGAACCTCAGAGTAAAGGATATATGAGCCTGTTTTAACCCGGCTGGTGGGATGAGGATTTTGGAACTGGAACAGAGGAACGGACGGTTTGGTTTTACAGTAACTCCAGCTCTCAGACTCCAGTCCAGTTTAAGCTTCTGACATCATCCCACTTTGTATTATATTTCTTGTGATGTCTCTTGATTAAACACTGAACCAGCTACAACTTTTACTTTTCTCTGAGAGCCTTTCTGGTCCCTTTGATCTGTTCTTTTAATGATTCTTTTTAAGGGCGATTTTACTGACTTGTGAAATTAATGGCATGTGAATATTATGACAACTCAACAAATAAAATATGAACTTGGTGAAAGTGCAAGATCGCTCTGATTTATACATTCATTTTTAATTTCAAAGATTTATCATTCACTTTTATGTGTCTTCTGGTCTTGAACTTACTAATTATCAATCCTAGTTTAAGTTGATCACATGATTACAAATAATGAAGCTGTAACATCCGTCTTTTCTTCGTCTCTTAGAAGAACATTTATAGGTCACAGAAATATCATCAGGCTGCAGCCTGCGAACTTAAACCCATTAATTTTATTTGGCTGTTGCTCCCATTGAAAATTCTAGAAAGGAGAAAGAGCTGAATGCAAAAAACGTAAAACATTTTAAATATAATTTCTACTGCTGATCAGCCTGTATGATCAGTGCAGAGTTCAGTTTGAGGCTCAGAGGAAACGTGAGAGTTTAAAGCAAAGCAGCAACAGTGGAGCTCCGATTTCCCACTGGACCCTGAAGTATGACAGCACACAGCTACTGAGTGTGTGGTGCAAAGTAAAGTGAAAGAAGGAAAAAACAGGAGAGAAAGAGGATGAAAATTAAAAAAAGAGAAAGAAAGAAAGAAACAATGAAAGAAAAAGAGGAGAGAAACAGGAAAGAAAGAATGGAGGAGAAAGATAAAGCAGAGATAATGTGGATGATGAATCAACGTGTAAAAAGACTCTCTGGCATCTTTAAGCTGTTTTTCTTCACTTTTTCTTCCGAGTCATTTAAAGAAAAGCTGAATGTGTGTTTTTTGGGGGGAATGTTTGTGTCTGAACATTGAACCTCTATCTGACCTTGATGAAAATCCTAAACATGCTGCGTGGACACTGCAGATATGACATCACTCACCTGCGCCTGAGATGATATCATTAAATGACGAGCTGCCAAAGGAGGCCATCTGTGTGCTGCTGAGGACTCGACTCAACCCCACACACACACACACACACACACACACACACACTGCAGATACTGACTGCAGCAGATAATCCACTTCTCTACAGTCTGACTAAAAGCAACATACATTTACAATTACCTAACACACCATCAAACAAGTACATTTTTAAAATGTTTCTTCCACTGATACATCAGCAACATGTGTTTAAGAAGCTACGTGTCACGTTCTCAAATTAAAAACCAAATTTCTAATAAACAGCATCACTTTGTCCCACAGAAGATGAAGCACTTCACATATGACTCATTAAACAACAAGTATTTGGTTCTTTTAAAAAAGCCCAAACTTCAAGACAACTACAGGAAATAAATGAACTACAAATCCCAGAGAGCACTGCGGTCACAAACATCCACAATGAAGTTAGAGGTTTAAATTGTTCAGTTTTAGATCTGTTCAGCATCTCTGGTGTCATGAAATGCCATTCAACCACACTGTTGTAAGTAATGTGATTTTAACCCTCTCGTATAAATACATAATCCAGGAAAAGTGTTTCTGTGTTGAGGATTTTTCATGGAGGGAGATTTATTAGTAGTTTAGATTTTTAGTTCATACTATCACACCAGGAAAAAAAAGGCACCAGAGTTTGATTAGAAGTGGACCAAAAAAGACCCACAATTTCAAAACAGCCTCGGTGTATTTTCAAACCTATAGTTGGTCTGAATCAGTGGATGAGTTGGTGAACTTGTTGCATTTTCTCCTTGCTTCTATTTCTCTTTACACAGAAAAAAACTGATTTCACTCGTCCACATCCCAGCATGCAAAGCGTACCTGGCTACAGGAGCCATTTAGCTCAAACTTGCAGAGTACGCCTTGTAGTCTGGTCAGATGGAGGTCGGATCACGTTCCCACCACAAACAAACCGCTCCAGAATTTGTTTGTGACCGGACCGAGACCACATCCTCTAAGAGGGTCTCTGTGCGGTTGTTTTGGTCCAAGTACGATTGCTGTGTTCAGATCTGCCCAAATGTATCGTACCAAGGAGGAAAACCATCCAGAGTCCCTTTAGTTTGGTCCGCACCAGAGTTTGATCATCAGCTTTCATGCCAGCCCAAACGAACCAAACTAAAAGGGGAAAACCCACCAAACAAGTTAGGTGTAAAAGCCCAGATAGCCCTGCACACCTACTTTTACTTTACCTGTTCAACGTGTTAATGTCCCTGTGCACAAAGCCAGATCCATAAAGAAATGCTTTTCCCAATTTCGTGTGGGAGAACTTGACTAACCTGCACAGATCCCTGACCTCAACCCCATCCAACACCTTTGGGATGAAGTGGAACGCCAACTGTGAGCCAGGTCTTCACCCAACATCAGTGTCTTCTGGTTTCAAGACTGAAACCAGTGTGAAGTCTGTTACAGCCCATATTCAAGGTGTAAAGTCTGGGGGTCAACATACTTCTCAGCCACATTTACCTGCTTAAATGAGGGTTTCGGTGCAGTTTTGAAGGAGTTATGGTTGGTTAATGTTATAATATGCAGATGTAGTCATAGCTCAAGATGATGCTGGTGTTTGTCTTTACTGGAAGCTCCAACTTGCAACTCAAGAGGACCAGCAGGACATTTTATCCTGCAGCATCATATTAGCTCCATACACTGCAGCTCTGCTCCCACAGCTTAACCACAACCACCACTACACGTTGGGAATGTTTTAAACCAAAAAACATCTGGCCTTTAAAGCCTTTTGCAGCTTATAAGTTACTACAGTTTTTACAGCCGGCAGTTAGGCTGTTGATGGGACATGGAAGCTCCAAGATAGCACATGACTGAACTGGGAGTATTAAGGATCCACTTTATTTTATTGCAGCTGACAGACAGACACTGAGCAGATGAATCAAGGAGGTATAAAATACTGTTTCTGCTCTCATCTGGATGTCAGTTTCAAGGATTTTTCACAAGCTTTCCAGATGTTGTTTAATGACGTTTAAGAACTTTTCAAGGTGAGACAACAAAAGGCAAACTTTCACATTCTGGAAAATGTAAGATGGTTCTCGCATTTAAGAGTCTCCAATACTGAATTTTCCCAGCAGCACACAAACACACCATCAAGGAACTGTTTTTTTAAAAAAATTCTTGCAAATACATTTTCATGTGATGTACATTACAATAACTGTTGATGGACCCATTTCTCCCCTATCCTGCTTTTACATCTCATTAACCTCATTTACTCCTTCCCTTTTCTCTCATCTCCTCCTACCTCCTTTCTCCTCTCATTTCTCTCCTCTTCTTTCTCCCATCATCCACTGTTTCTCCTCTCCTTTATCTGTTCTACCTTTATTCTTCTAACATATCCAGTTCCTCTATTACACCTCCTTTCCCCTCTCCTACCTGTCCTTTTACTTTCTATGTCACCCTTTTAATCTCCTCCCATCCTCTCATCTTCATCTCTCTGCTTTTGTCTCTCCTTTCCTGTCCTCCTCCTCCTCCTCCTCCTCTGTCTGACACAGTTACCAGGTGTTGACATATTGACGCGGCCCTGCCAAAGCGACGGCGCTCACCGGCCCTTTAAGGACGAAATCCTCCCTGGCAGCAGGTTGCTATGGTGACCATGGACCAACACACACACAATAAGAGAGAGTCAGGTAGAGCGAAGAGGACACCCGCTGTGTCTCATCTCCATAGTGTGTGTTGTTTCTGTGTGTGTTTTGGATACGATAAGATAGCGATGCTCCACTTTAGAAACCGTGTTTGCATCTTTTCCTCATGTCAGCGCGCACCCTCAGCAAGAAAGGGGCCAAAATACATTTAAACAGAATCAGAAAATAAACCCACTTTTTGTGTTTTTGTTTGTTTTTTACACTTTTGTCTTCTTGTGTTATAGTAGAAGCTAAATGTAAATTCCATGCATTTCTGAATACAATCGACTGATCATTTCCGTGACTGATTAATCAATTAATCTACAGAATTTAATTTACAATAACAAAATAACCATCTTAAGTTACAGGAGGTCTCTGATGTCTCTAACTGTTCATTAACTGGTTGCTTTATACATTTGAAAACAAAATATTTGTGTTTATTCAAGTACAATTTGAAAGTGAAAGTTTAAATGAAAATGTTTATGAGATGAATGAACAATTATGATAAATATTCATCATTAAACACAACAACTGTGATCATTTTTGCCAGAGCCATAACAAAATTGATAAAAACATTGAGAGGGGTGGGAACACTTTTAGCCTCCTACAACATCTCTAGGGCTCCAACTAACGATTATTTTCATTATCAATTCATCTGTCCATTATTTTCTCAATTAATCAATTAGTTGTTTGGTCCATAAAATGTCAGAAAATGGTGAAAAATGTGGATCAGTGTTTTCCAAAGTCCAAGATGACGTCCTCAAATGTCTTGTTTTGTCCACAACCCAAAGATATGTTTACTGTCACAGATTTAAGAAGCTGGAATCAGAGAATTTGGGCATTTTCTTCTTAAAAAATGACTCAAAACAATTAATCGATTAATCAACTAATCGTCGCAGATCTAAACATCTCACTGCCCCTTTGTGGGCAGAATTTCAACATGAATGTATTGTGTTTCATTCACGTTAGCTTAGCATTCATTGTGGAAAGACTGGAATTAATTAGTGGTAATTATTATGTTATGTACATTCTCCAGACAACAGGTAAACAGGGAGAAGGTGTTGAGTTTGCATTAACCTGAGAACAGAGCAAATCAGCAATAAAAGCCAATTGTTCCAAATCCAAATCCAGTAGATAAGAAAAGAGATGGATGGACTGATGGATAAACAGAATGTGATTCGATACTGGTTCTGTTGCTCAGACTGAGTCCTGCAGTGATTTCCATGTTGTTGCTATGAGCACCAGCAGCAGCCGGCTGGACATGACAGCCAACAGCCTCCCTCCCCCCTCCATCCATCTTTTCACCATCTCTCTCTCTCCCCATCACCATCTGCCCTCTGTCTTCCTCCTCTCTCATTCGCTCCTCATTCCTCTACTGTACCAACGACTCTTTGCTGATTTTTAAAGCTCCTTCTAATCAGCCATTTTGAACTAAATGTTCATATACTTTTCCAACCTCACTTCCCTCTTTTCCTCACCTTCTGTCCCTCCTCCATCCCTCCAACCTCCACCTTTATTTCTGTCTTTTCCTCAGTCTTTGCTGTAGAAATGCATCATAAAGAAATGTAATTGAGCAGACTTGGATTATGGGGAGGAATGACCTCTTAAAGTCAATATTTCACAAAAACACATCAGTCAGAGCTGAACTGTCAAACAGCAGTTTTCCTGTCTTACTCACTGTGCACAGGTCGAAAAGGATAAAAGCTGAAGGCACAGAGTTTTGCTTTTGAGCCAAAGATTATTGATTAATCTGCTGTTTAGTCTATAAAATGTGAAAAAATAGTGTGAAAAAATGCAATTTACAATTTTTCTAAACCCACAGTGATCTTTAATATGCTTGTTTTGTCCGACCAACAGTCCCAAACCTAAAGATATTCTAATTACATTATTTATATATTCATAGCAAGCAGTAAATCCTCACATTTGAGAACCTGAAACCAGAGAATATTTTATCACAATCATGCTTAAAGGCACCCTGTGGAGTTTGTGACCTCTAGTAGCACTATGATCACTTTTTTATGACCGACTCCACGTTTCCTTTGTCTGTCTCACGTTTCTGAACAGAGTAGAGGATCGTTTTCTCGCCCATAACGAACTCAGGCAGCTGCATTTCTGCTTTTTCACAAATGTGTGGATGAGAAAGAGTTTATATTTTTTACATGTATACATTTTTTAAGGTTTTGCTAAGTATCTAAGTATGTCTGGAGATGCTTTGTGATGTGTGATTTCCCTAAAGGGGACAATAAAATGTATCTTATCTCATCTTAGAGTTTTATATAGATATATAACTTTCTTTATAGAACAGAGAGTGCAGTAAAACCTTTTCTCATTTTGGATTCTTTTTTTTTTTAAATAAAAATACTGTTTTTCAGATTGCAATAAGTAACATAAGAGTTTGTTTTTGAGGGTCAGAGGTGTGAAGAGCTCAGTGGAGGAAGTCGGGCTCAGCGGGGTGTGTCTCCACAAAACCTCTAATTGTCCCAATAGTTGCTGAGAGAAACCAATAATTCTGCACACTGGTCCAGGTGTAACATCCACTGCACAGGACACACACACACAGAGTCAATTACAGAGAGGCTGTGACCTAGAGCCCTAGAATCATTGCGGTGGTGACTGATTGTTTCCGCAGCTACTGTTGTCATTGTGACAGCGAGTCGCCTCGACAGGAAGCTGGCCTACATCCAGCACCGTGGACACACACACACACACACACACACACACACACACACACACACACACACACACACACACACACACACACACACACACACACACACACACACACACACACACACACACACACACACACACACACACACACACACACACACACACACACACACACACACACACACACACACACACACACACACACACACACATTCTTAAAGATAAAGCTTCATGAATACCTAGAAAGGCTACCAGTGAGATAAACACTGAATCAGAGTTATAACTTTAAACAAACACCATACAAAACCAGCCTGAGCTGCCCATCAAGGCTTCCTGCTTCATTTAATCGATCCAGGAAGTGACCTGTATTGACGTTCCAGTCCAGTGATCGGGAAGACAGCCACCTCTGATCATTTGTCAATAATGCAAAAGTACAAACCAATAGAGAACGTGCAAACTGCTCCACAACAATAACACCACAGAATACGGAGACCTGCTGCTGTTTCTGTGACTGTGGAGGAGAAATCCAGAGCTGCAACTAACGATTATTTTATTATCAATTAATCTATTATTTTCTCAATAAATCCATGAATGGTTTAGTTGATAAAATGTCAGAAAATAGTGAAAAATGCCTGTCACACCTTAAACAAGGTGATGTCATTAAACTGCAACCAACAGCTGAAAATCCACAGATATTCAGTTTTACTATCACGTTAGACTAAGAAAAGCAGCAAATCCTCACAGATTACAGGCTGACACTGGAGAGACTTTGGTACCTTTGCTTGAAAAACAACTTTAAACCATTAAATCGATGATTTTTCTGTTGTTGCAGCTGTAAAAAGGAGCCTGAGACTGGCTTCTTCAACCTGCAATCATTTATTTTTTTGGCAACCAATTGGTGCAGCTGTTAATATTGACATATTATCCCCTAATATTAACTTTAAATTATTGACATATTAAGTTGATATAGCAAACAGGCAGACATGGAGCAACATTATCATTCATTTGGAGTCGTGTTTGTGTCCATAATGAATTTAAGACCAATATTTACTCTTTTTTCTGCTCTCTACCAACTCCTGAGGGAAATATCTGGCTCTTTAGCTGCTAAATGCTCCACTATGTTCACCAGCTAGTCTACAGCTAACTGTGTCTGTCTGCTGTTTGGTGCTGAGCAGGTAGTGTACAGTGGCTTTATCACTGAAATCGCTGCCTGCTGCAGGAAACTGGGTTGATGAGAGCAGTGACAGTGAACCGAAACGGTAAAGTTGTGGGCTGTTAAACCAAAACAATGAGCTGAAAGATGTGAAAACGCTCATTTATTATTGAGCTCAAGAACATGATAACACACGTCAGTTATTCTGAACGCAACACGAGCGCAGGTGTGGTGTACAAATTCATCTTACAGGTTTAATGTGTGATGATAGCTGGAACACTGTAACAATAATGTGTAAATGATCTTCCATACAGGGTTGAAGGTTGGTGTACAGTGGCTGGAGGGTTAATTAAGGGTTGAATTGTCATGTATTTGCTTCCTTCCTCCCTCTTTTGCTTTTTAGTCTGTACTAATATGTCACCTCGCTTCATGACATGATTCTTATGTAAATCTGAGAACATAACCTAAAGGTTTGTCATTCATATCAAGCCAACGTTACAACACTAGAAAAAAAAAACTCAAAATCTTTATACTCTCCAGTGATTAACACTCGCCATGTTTCAACCCAAATGTAGCGCAAATTTTATACAAATCTAGAAAATCAAGTAAATAAAAATATGAAATAATGCACGTTTCCATATATCACTGTCATGCAAATATCATCAAGATAAACAGCTGGTGGCGCTAATTCTCCAGTTGAGTATAGGACAAAATCAAATATCACAATATTTTTGACCAAATACCTCGATATCAATATTGCAACAAGAACTTGCTAGAACAGTCTGGTAAGTTCAGAAAATTACATCATTTTACTTTAATGCAGCCTTTAAAACCAGGAAAAGACGACACTTATGTTATATCACGATATATCCAAATGTTATCGGACTTTACTCTCACTGCCAGAAGGGGGAGACAAAAGCTTTAAACACATACACAGAGGCTGCTGCCACTGCAGCGCAGCTGGAGACCACAGAAGAGGAAGTTACATCAACAACAAACTCGCATCAACTTCCAGCATCTACTCATCTTCATCACAGCACAAAATGTCAGCTGCCAAACTTTACAACCCAAAGAAAAATCCTTCCGATATGCACCTGAACGAGACGTTAAACAGATAAAGAATCAGCACATACAGACACACAAACAAATTTCCATCCTACCTCGGCTGTTGGTTGCCAGGTCGGCCACCTTCTGAAAGGCATCCAGGAAGGCTGCGACCGCCACAACCGTCGTCCTGAGAGACACAACAGAGGAAGGTTTGCTTTAGGAGGAATTCCAATTAAGGAAGCATAAGAAAATAGTTGTTTTAGTTTTATCTTTTTAGCGTAGACGTTATAGTTTTGGGTCCTTGTTTGGTTGTGAAATGGTGTCACATTGAGGAAAAGAGAAAGTTAAACTTCTGCTAATCTCAGATTTTATGAGTTTTACAAACACTGTCAGGCTGGTGAATTGAAGGATGTTCTAACTTTCAACATTTAAGAGTTACAACACACATACATACATATTGTTGAAAAATGTAAACAGGAACACAAAAAATTAGATATAATTTTTCATGAACCACAAATTGTTAAAATGGCACATGACCATAAGGTAGCTGACAAAAAATAAATGTTTTGGATGCTGAATGACCTTTTTAAGCAAATTTTAAGTGACTGCAAATTGATTTCATGCTGTAATACACTGAATTGAAAGTAACTATTTCCTGGAAATCAATTTAAAATTGTACACTATGTTATAGCAAATCATCAGCAGTCATGTAAAATAAATGCAACCTTTATTAACAGCATAAAACATACAAACTCATAAAAAGGTACGGTCATTTAATCTCAGCTACGTAAGCAGTGTCTGAACTGTAAAATAAACACCCAGACAAACACTGAAGGAGCAGACGCAGGGTGAGGAGGAGGAGGAGGAGGAAGAGGAGGAGATGGAGGAGGAAGGATGCAGTCAAAGTGTTCGTAATCAGCTTTAGACCTCTGGTGACCTCTGGCCCAGTGCAGAATCTCTGGAGGCTGCTGCTGATCCATCTCACTGATAATGACTTTATAGTGGCATCATTAATCTCTGCCAGTCGTGGAAGGTTAATTGAGTTGTGCACGTGTGTGTGTGTGTGTGTGTGTGTGTGTGTGTGTGTGTGTGTGTGTAGATCCACTGAACCGGAGTTTCTGGGACGAGGCGACAGAAAAGGAGGAGAGGTGAACCTGACATTTAAACACTTAATGAAGCAGACTGATTGGATTTTCATGAGCTGTGGTTACACAGAGTTTCAACATGTGTGTACCTGTGTGTGCTACCTGTGCACACATTTACCTTTTACCATGTTTCCTGTAGTGGTTGAGTCTGCAGAACAAAAATGATGTAGCGTCTGAAATTTCATACACGTTTCTGATGCGACGTTTGGAAGCCTGAGTTTGGGTTTACTGCTACCAAACCCCAAAACAATCCTTAATGACTAATGATTATCAAAATCCTCAACGTGATTCATATTGGAAGAAATAAGACCAGAGCTGCAACGAATAATTATTGATTAATTTGCTGATTATTTTCTCAATTGTTTAATCATGACAAAGAAAAGCACTAAATTATCACATTTGAGGAGCTGAAACCAGCAAATATCTGCCATTTTTGCTTAAAAAAAACAGACAATTATTTTCTGTCGATCAATTAATTGACTAATCGTTGCAGCTCTAAATAAGACCCTACAGTTCTGTGGAGAGGGCGTTTAACTCCAGTTTTAACCCTCAAAAACAGCATTTACGCCAACATTTATTGATAGAATTCTCCATAAACCGGGTACATCGCTGTGCTAGCAGCTAAAAAACTGCTTTTTGTGTTTAATTACTCCAACTTTTTGTACCTTCTGGCTTTGGCATATTCTAATCTCATGGAAAATAGTAATGTTATTGATTGGAGTGCAGTAATAAAAATAGTGATGGAGGGATCTGTGATTGTATACAAGGTTTATGGCAGAGTATCATTTAAAATATCTGAGTTTAGTACCAAAAACAAAATAATACTTCCACAAAACATGTATGTGTGCGTCTTACCTGAGCTGTGACTGTAGTTTGCTGGCCTTGCTGACGAAGTCGTCCCAGACAGGGTAACTGCCCTGAGGAGGCAAGAAGAAAAACATCACGTTAATGGGGATTTACAGTATATCAAAACATTTAAAAGTGTACTCCACTGATTAAGCATCGTGCTCCTGTAACACTGTTGGACTCAGGAAAGGATCAAAATCATTCTTCTTCTTCAAAAGCTGGTGCCTACATTGCCCACAATGCAACTTAACCACCAGCAGCTGGGTCTGAGATTCAGGTGTGTTATGCTAGTAGCAGCTAATGTAGCCTGGAGCTGCTAGCCTCCAGCAGAGGTCTGATAACCTCACGGCTTTCTGACTCCACACAGATTGCTTTACTTTTCAAACGTCTTCAGCCGCAACCAACGCTGACTCGAGTCATTCTTATCAGCTTGTGCCAAATTTAATTTGATTATTCTAAGTTTGTGCAGTTGTGTTGTTATACTGTCATTTCACAATTTTACAAATGTATTGAAACAGTTTGAGCACGTCCTGTTTCAAACGACAAAAGTTTGTGTTGATATCAGTTCATTTCGATGGGATCACTGATGAGCGGATCGTTTGTCGGGGTGAAATAAATCTGCTTAAATTTCCCGCATTGAGCTCAACTTTGGTGAACTTTGACCTGCAAATCTGTGCTGCTGACTAACAGCAAACCTCTTAAACGGTAAGCAGGGAGTCCAAAATAGGGGAGGCTAACATATTAGCTGTGTTGCTTCATCCACTTTTTATTTATTATAACCTTTATTTTAACTCAGAAACACACTGAGGTACAGACCTCAGTCACTCACAATGTAGCTGAGTAAAAAAAATAAATAAAAGATCCAAAGAGACACAGATAAGAAACATACAATAAAAATGGCAATAAAAAGTTAGAATAATAAAAAGCCAAATCAGTAAAATAATGAAACATTAAGAACAAATAAAAACAGTTCAAATTTAAAACAAATGAATCAACTAAGTGTCCTAACAATAAAAATGAGGTCAGCTTTAGATTGTTCTGCATATTATTCCAGGTTGTAAAAAAAAATCCTCCTCATAACAAACTTGTCCCCTCTTCTCTTTGGGCTCTTTAGGCAAAACATATAAATTCTGAGCATTAGATGATCAGTGAGCCAACAGACAACAAGGAGACAAATCAATACCACCGATCCATACGCCCCTCCCACCCCAGCCTGTCTACGAGGAGTCCAAACAAACACCTCCAGGCATGCAAATACAGTTAGTCCACAGACCGGGTCTGATATGAGACAGATACAAAGACTGCAGTGCAGTAATGCTGGATGTGTGTTCAGAGACTAAGCTGCATGGAGGGAAACACTGAGCTGCTGCAGGCAAACACACAAAGACAGAAGAAACCAGGGTGCACTTCTAATGTCAGCCGGAGTCTCCTGATGTTTTTGGGGTGGGTGGGGCTTTTTTTTTTTTTTTTTTTTTTTTTTTTTACTGCAGCAAAAGATCTGAGGCATCTTCACTCACTGGATTCTCTTGTCTAGACTGAGAATTTATGTCCCCAATTTAAATAAAATATACTTTACAAGCCTACAAGAAGCCTACGATTAAAAACACACTTTATGTCTTGTGTTTAAAACAGTTACATGGCTACTTAATACAGATTTTATGTACTTATATACACAGTAACATGCAGGATTACTTTACAATACAACACCACCGGAAAACTACAACTTCAAACATAGACCATGATTAATTGATTAGTTGATCGTCAGAAAATTCATCAACCACTATTTTGATTATTGATTAACTGTTTGGAAAAAAAGTCAAAATTCTCTGGTTCCAGCTTCTGAAATGTGAATATTTTCTGGTTTGTGTAGTTCTCTATGACAGTAAACTGAATACTGTGGACTGCTGGTTGAGACAAAACAAAACATTTGAGGACGTCACCTTGGGCTTAATGATAATGAAAATAATCCTGATTTGCAGCCCTACATTATTTATTATTGTTTTGTTTTTATTTTATGTTATTTCATTTTTATTTGTATTTGTGCAGCACTTTGTAACTGGTTTTGAAAGGTGCTATAAAAATATAGTTTACTTACTGACATTAACGTGAGAAAGGTAGTACACTCATGGTTTGGGCAAGGATGCCGACACCATGTCTACACTGTGTCTGCATAGTGAAGGCGACACATCAGAAGCAAAGCAACGTTACTTTTACAATACTGTTAGTTTCAATGTGGTTACGCACGTAAGGACGATAACAATCTTACAAGTGCACTGCCTGTCACACGAGCAAGAACACTGAGGCAAGTCTGAGGCTACAGCTTCAAATCAGAGTATTGGTGTCACCGTGAGGTTACTAGGCAACCAGAAAAGACTCAACCAAAAAGTCGTCTGATGCATAATCCCCAGTAAAACCACAACTTGTCATTTTTACAATGTGTTTTTTTTTATATACGCTTTAAACAAAGAATTATATTGTGTTAATTAGTGACCTTTAGAGGTGCTGGTAGGCATTAATCTCCTCATCCAACTCTCGCCAGGAAAGTGAATAAGTGTATTTCCCAAACAATTTATTTAGGTCAGAAGAAAAAGTAATTGAATCACAGTTATGTGTGTAAAGTGATACTGTAGCTGCTGTGCGGCCCGTTCAGACAGCTGTGATGATTAGACATGAAACATAATGCATTCGTACAGCCTGTGACAGTGACTGAACAACTCTATGCTCATTCTGAGACTCTTACTGTGAGTGCTGGTACTGTATTGTATTATATTATATTGTGCAGGTGTTTGCTCGTTTGGAAAGCTGCCGCACTTTGTAGGTGCGCCCTGTTGTCAGCGTCATTCCTCTCTAACAGTGCAGCTGAGCAGGGTGTGTTCAGCCTTGTTCTGTTTGTGAGCCAGCGTCATCGCCTGACTACCGTTGCTATGGTAACGCTGCTGCTGCTGCTGCTGCTGCTGCAGAGGGGCTTCAGACAGAGAAGGGTTTGCGGGGAGGGGAGGGTCACACGTGCATGCATCCTCACCCAAACACACACACACACATTTTTTTTTCTGTGTCATACATTTGCTTTGTTTCTCTCACTCTCTCCTCCATATTCAATACACACATCTTTTTTTCTTTCACACACACACACACGCACCCACACAGCATCTTTCATTATTCTTATGCTCTGTTGTTTCATCTTTCTGCTCTTTATTACTCATTTATCATCTCTTTTTTATTACACTGTACCACATCTCATCACATCCTCTTTCTCTCTCTCACTCTCTGACACACACACAGACACCGAGGCGAGGGCAGGGACGCTGCATCTATCAGTCACTGAGGACATAAATTGTCACCGTGGCAACAACCGGAGGCAGCAGCAGCCTGCTGGTCCTTCAGGAATCCATCGCTCTGTTTGTTTGGCTCTGTGAACGACTGCACAGGCTTTAAACCAAGAAATCCCTGTTTGCTTCTTCTTTATCGCTGCTCGCGTGAGATAATAACACAAATCTGCCTCCAGTTCCTCAAACGTCAGCATGATTGTGTTTTTCTGTGGCATTAATGTAAATAAAAAAGCCAGATGAAATGACTGAATATTCAGTCTTTATTTCAAATTCTGACTGGCTTCTTCCACCTTCCTTTCTGCTCTACAAAGAGAGTTGGACTCCACCCGAGGATGTAACTCTGTATCAGAGATGAACTAAATCTAACCACTGACGTTTAGTAGATTTCACCTTTTAAAACAAACAAAACTCCGCCTGATGTCAGATAATAAACACATCAGAGCTACAACACTGAACAGAGCAGAAAAAGATTCACGTCAGCCAGTGAGTCAACGCCAACAAACAGTCTCACAGAAAAAAAACACAGAAAAGACAAAGTGACCCATTTGGCCGAAGTACCAAAGCCAATGAAGCTGCCCAGTCTGATGTTTCCATGACGATCTCAACACTGATACACCAGTTTCAGTAGCAGCACCCCAAAAAAGAGACGAGGATTATTTTAGCTCAGCCCCGACTGTTAATGGGGTTAAAAGGCTTTAACAGAGTTTTCTTTCAGTTAGCATCACGCTTGCTTTTGCAGATGTTTAACACAATATAGAGTGTTTTTAAAAACACGAATATAAAGTTTTAAATGGGACAAGTTTACTGTTTATATACAGTATCAGTGCTGCAATACATTACAGTGCACTCTGCTTCCTGTCAATCACCTGAAGAATCAGAAGTTCCTTTGTTCTGTTATTTCTCTCCGGTCTCTCCTTTTCCTTCTCGTCTCTGTACTTTATGGAGTAGATTCATAAAGCTCAGGGACACAAATTTTTCACTCAAGTTGAAACATTTTGATGCATCAATTTGCCTCACCCCTGGCGAATTCACATCTAAATCGCATCTTTCCATTGACTTTGTATTTAATCACGCTGTTTTTAGCAGTTGAGTCTCCTGGCTCTCATCAACCCCCCCATATAAAACCATAGACAGTCATTTCCACCAAACTGGAGCGTACACCACCAGCCCAGCACTAATCAGCACGCAGCTGAATTTAGCAGCTAGCTGGTGAGGACAGGAAATGAGGAAATTTATCAGCTAATGAGCCAGATATTTTTCTCAGGAGTGGATGGAGACCAAACCAGAGCTAAATACAGAGTGAATATTGGACACAAACATGATTACAACAGGATGATAATGTTGCTCTGTGTTTCCTGGATAAGTAGGCAAAAGATGATTAACACATCAGACATATGTTTATCTCACAGATGTGTGTTTTTGAGATTGTTTGGGAGTCTTTCTGTCTGCCCAGAGTCCAAAAATTACTTTCAACACTGAAAGAGCAACTGTGAGCAGGTTCCAAATTCACAGCTGTAAACTGTAAACCTTTAGTTCAGTTTCTATTTTACAGGGAAAAAAAACATTATAAAAGAGTGTTTAAAGGCAGATGTGAAGCTCGGTGTAAAGCAGCTCACAGTATAAGAGGATGAGCCAGGTTCTCCTCCAGGGAAAAACATGCACATCGGTTCCACTTAAACGGATCAACAGTAATGTGTCTGCTTCAATTTCTCCAGTACAATGAAGTGTGGATGATGAACAGCACACTGCCAGAGACCCACAGACACACACTCACATCTATACAATATGTAACATGAATAAATAAAATACTGAGCCCAGGTGAAGCCGACCTGCACAGAGGAAAAGTATATTTTGTGGTGAGGAAATGAGAATGAGAAGGTGCCAACGACTGTGATGATACACATCTCGTGCACTCGATTCAATCAAAACGAGGGTAGGAGGTCAATCTCATTTCAGAGCAGTTACATCAGGCCCTCAACAGTGGAGGAGACCAGAGATGGTGGACTACACAGATTTAATATCAAAGTGCTTTTTACAGCTACAGTTGGTTCAAAACCCAAACATATTCAATTTGCTGTCATAGAAAACTGAGAAAACCAGCAAATTTTCACATTTGAGAAGTCAGAAACGGCGAATTTAACATTTTTAAAATGGTTCTAGGCCTCTAATTAAACAGATTTTAAATTATGACAAATGTGACAAATCAAGAGTTTAATAATACATAAAATCTAAAAAGGTTTGACTAAAAATCTATTGACAAAAACAAGTTTACCAAAGTTATGCCTTGTAACAACAAGCTGCAGCAAATTGTCACAGTTTCCTGGATAATAATCATTTAAAGCTGCAACTAAAATCGATTAATCGATTACTCAGTCAACAGAAAATTAATTAAAACCAGCTTCTATTTTGGTAATTGACTAATTGTATTAGCCATTTTTTTAAACTGTGACATCAAATAGCACTTTTGAGGCTATTTTCAGGAGATCTGCTTTGTTTCCACTATTCTCCGCCCATTTTTGGTGATGCGTTCATGGTACAAAAAGTTCCAGAAAAATAAGGATCACAATGTGCACCTCGGGGCAAACGGAAACCTTAGATGTAGTTTGCCATGTTGGATACATGTTGTTTTGGGTCACCAACCAGCTTGTGCTGGTCCCAGCAGTACTCGAGTTCTCCAATGGGATACAAACTTCACTCTTATGTTCGTGTAAACATCAAAGAAAACTATTTACAATATTGGTGCCACTTCTGTTGTCTGTTCTACAACTGCTTACTTCACCCACCAGCAAATGAAAATGCCACATTCAGGCGAACATATAAAATATACCCTTTTGTAAAATACAGGAAACAAAAGGAAGAACCTTATATAAAAGGTTTTAGGAAGCCCCAGGTTATGGATTTTTAAGTTCCTGCAATAGAAAAACAGCTAAAACTATTTCACATATCATCTCTAAATGTCAAACGCTGTGAGAAGTAAGAAAACAACCTTATTAGTGACATACAAGCATTTTGACTTTCATTAACCGAGCGCTGGTAAAACAATGTCATTGTTTTCCTACAGTTAAAATGAAGGATTAGGGTCTGCTGTAAGGAGTCTCTGCAGGCTCAGTGTACAAACACGCAGACAAAACCTGTACATGGAAAGGACAATTAGAGGCAGCAAACTGGAGTCTCCTCCACAGTGACACAGTAAAAGCTCTCTCCACCCACACACTTGTTCCGTTAACGGGGGAAAACCTGCGTCTGGCTGTCTGTAAGTCACGTGTATGAATTAAACATCAGGCTGCCGTACAGTACGTACTGCATTTCACTTCATTACGATGTTTCAGCCAGCACTTAAATAGGAGGTGCTCTAGTTTTGCTCAGATTTATAGTGGTAGTCCATCCAAAAGTACTCCATCACAGACGAGAGGAGGAGGAAGTAAAGGAGGGGACGATAAGAAGGAGAACATGGGGCTGGTTTCAAGATTTTAATGCAAATTTTGTTTATTTAATTCAAAAATATCAAGACAGCACAGGAAGCCAGCGGGGTAGGAAAAGGAGTCAGAGGGGAAGAAAGAAGAGGAGAAAAATGCAGGTGAGGGGAAGGAAATGATGGCAGAGGTGGAGAGAGAGGAATAAAAGGCGTGGTAGGAAAAAGAGACAGAACAGTCCGGAGGAAGAGCAGATGGATAAAGAAGAGGAAGAAGAGAAGGAAATGAGAGGAAATGGGAGGAAGAAGAAGACAGGATGAAGAGAAAGAGGGTGTGGCAGTTTTCCCAGACCTCCCTCTGTGAACCAGCCACTACACCTGTTAGTAACCACCTGTCTGTTATTACATCACCGTGGAAACAGGTGTGTGTGGGCTCAATGGCGCCTTAATGCACAGGCTTACCGGGGCTTAAGCCTCAGGCCTCAGGCCGCGGGCCCCGGGCCCCAGGGGCCGCACGGGACACAAGCTTAAAAAACAAACAAAAGAGAGTAACGGTAAGCTACCTGTGACACGGGGTCAGACGTGATGAGGAGTCAATCATCTCGTTGTGCTTCAACACGTAATGACGTAATGATTCACATCGTAATGATTCAAACGTTTTCACTGTCAAAGTAAAGACATCGAAAAGGACAAAAATATCACGTGGACCTGGAGGAAGTGATTTCATTTCAGGAGTTTCTGCGCAGTGAGGTGAAAACTGACAGAACTGCTCAAAGAAAATGAAGAAAATTGCAGACAGTGTTTCAATACGCTGTCAGTCATGGACGTATTATAACTCTACACCTTTTCCTTACCGTCACCAACACAAGCAGAAACCATCTTTCTCTAAACTTTCCCCTGTTAAAAGTAGACTGTGTGACTGCATGACATCACTTAGCTTTGTCTTGACTTATTGATGACATTGATGATATTGTCCTATATTGATGAGTTGTGCTCCTCCCTTTAAACACACACTGTGAGCGAACTAGAGTCCAACTCTCACCAAAAACCACCAACCACAACCTGCACATGCATTAATCTAAACCATAACCTAATTTAACCCTGAGCCAAGTTCAAACCTAAAACCAGGTCACACACACACACACACACAAGCAATAACCTGCCAGTCACTGCAACAACAATATGGTCAAAACTGACCCAAACCAAACATGTATTTAAATTTCCTTTGTACAATCACTGGAGAGTCAAAATGTTACTATATTACAGGAAAAAAAGAAAAATCAACAGTTGCAGCTCTAATCTGAAATTCAGTATGTATGTTTTGTTGATGTTCGTGTCATTTAGGGCTGCAACTGATCATTACTTTCTCAATTAATCATTTGCTCTATAAAATGTCAGAAAACAGGAAAATGTCGATCATAATTTCCTAAAGTCCAAGGTGACATCCTATCCCGTCACAGTCGACTGATGAGGCCGATGTATCAGTATCAGTGTGTCAGACGATAAGACGATAAGAACCTGAAGTACAGAAATGCCAAAGATGCGTCTTTAAACTGTGTCACTGTTCTGTAGTTTGTCCACCAGACGCAGAGACGAGTTTATTTTTCAACTGTAAAACATCCAGTCCAGAACTTTATGGGCTGCAATTATTACAACAACAACAACAACAATAATAATAATAATACTAATAATAATAATAATAATGGAGCTGGGTAATGTTTGGTAATTTTTGCTTTAAATGTGACATAAATTATTAAGCAATTATTGTCAGTTATAGTTATAGTTGCCTAATTGATTAATCAACCAATAATCTCATCTGAAAACCATATTTACATGCAATAGAAAAGTGTACAAGTTCCTGCTGCAGCACAAGATTTCATGTCTTTTCTTGTAGAGATTATTATAAACCAGATTTTCCTCTTTTATGTATGTCAGAAAATCCACTAACACTGGAATATTCCTGGAGAGACTCATAGTTTTCCTGTGAAGCTCAGAGAAGAAGAACACACTGCATCACTGTCCTTCACCCCTAAAATGAATCAGTAGCCTGTAGCTGTGTTTGGTTAGCAGGCTGACACTGGGTTAACATGCTGTAGTCATTTTTGGAGAAAGCTGCATCTGAAAAATAAAGCTCCACATCCTGAACACACCCACTTATCTCCCCCCTCTGCCCCCCCTCCTGGATAATTAGCAAATTAATGATGACGCCTGGAAATCTCCAATAAATCCGCAATAAATGTCTGATTTTTGTGGTTTTGTGCAACAGGATCAACAGGAGCCTGCAGGATCTGCTACAGGCGGCCTGTCTTTAATATTTCATGTGTGCAATATTGATTTTAATCACAAGTCAGATCCCAATAATAATCGTGTTACCTTCATGTCTCCTATGACAGTCTGGAAAAGCCCCCCCAGGGCGCTGCACTCCCTCTCCATCACCGTCTCCATCTTCAGCTGTGTGAACGGAAATTACAAACACTCACTCGCAGCTCCCGTAGTCCATAAATGAAGCGTCAGGAAACAAATGAATTAAAGAGAGGTGAGGGGGGGAAGCAGCTGGGTGTTGATAAAGACGCTCAGACTGGCGCTGCAGGGTTTCCCCGGCTGAGAGAGAGCCAGACACGGACAGAAGCAGCAGCAGAGCCGGCGGTTAGTTTCCACTCAGAGGAGATGAATCCCATGTCTGCAGCAGGAGACGCATGTTGGAGCAGAGAGAGACCTGACAGCAGAAAACAGAGCGACACAGCCGGAGAGATCCAACTTTACCCAGCGAGCTGCTCCACACTGCCGCTACTGAAGGAGACCAGGCCCGGGAGCGCGCATGAATAGCCGTGGACGCGCCGCAGCTTGGCCCCGCCCTCAGGTGATGGAGCTTTTTTTGTTTGTTAAAGATCCCCTTCAGACATGTTTAAAGATGCATGTAACATATTCTACTTTGAATAATTATCTGTGTCTGATGTGGTTTTTCCACAAAAAATGTTTAATTATCTTGTTAAAATCCTTAAAATGGCATCTACTCCTTCTCCCTCATTAAAAAGAATCTATTAGTATGCAAATATTGTTCATTTCACAAGTTTAACTGCTGGACACCAGATGTCTCCTCCTTCACTGTAAAGTCCATTTTCAGTGTTTGTGCTCTGGAGGCTTCAAGTTTCCACATCACACTTGTGTAATTTGAATATTGGACCAGGATTAGCTTTCAGACTGGTTGTAATGTCACAAATCCTGCTCGTAGGCCCGCAGCTGAAAATCAGATGTTTAATGAGCTCAGAGAAACTTTCCACCTGCAGGAAGAAGAAGAAAAACATGTTTTTACTTTAAAGGAGAGAGAAGCAAGGAACAGTACTGTGATATTAAAGGGTAAATAAATAAATAATAAAAAGTTATGGACACAGAATATAAGGAGTCTATAACACAAGTCCTAAAAATAATTCATCCATATCAATCAAAAAGACCACTTATCAAATATAAAATACTACTACTAATAATAATAATAGTTATAATAATTAAATATATTGGGAATCTATAAGACAAGTCATAAAAATAAAGGAAAGAAGATTTAAAAAGTGAATCATACATATTTGTGACTGCAAATGTCTTAAAATAAGTAAAATGTGATCAAATAATGAAAGAAAAATGAAATGTAAGACAAATAAGAAAAATAAAAGATAAGAATACACTAAGTGTCACAGTAACGACCTTTAGCCAAAATTATAGTGTAAAAAAGAATCAAAAAATAAATTAAATTAAATATTGTACAATAAAATACACATACAATAAAATGTTGATCTGTAAAATTGTTAATATCACTATTAACTTCTATTTTTTAGCTGACTAAATATTGACATTTAATACTATTTTTATCTAATTACAAACTGGTTTAACTGTTGCTGTTGTCCTCAAAGACTAACAGCCAGAATATCTACAAAAGATAAAGTTAAAACATATTCTGGATATCTTAAAGTCAGTTTAATTACAGTCTCTGCAGGTTAAATAACCAAGAAGGACCTCACTGACAGTAAGAGTCTCTGTACAGACAGCAGCAGCACACAGAACATGAAACACACAGGTCACAAAATAATATTAAAATAAAATATGAAGCCAATAATCAAGCGTCAAACAAACAAACGTCAGCTGTAAAATAAAAACACAATTTCAAGGAACGTAGAATCAGATATATGACAGATTAAAATTCTTAGAAATAAATACATAAGATAAATACTAAAATCATAAGACAAAGAACACCGATGATCACAATCAATAACATTTCCCTCCTTTTGTGCTTCTTACTAATGTTACTGTATGTTACTTTTCACATCATTGACCTAAACTGACACTAATTAGACCACAGACCCCCATCTGATGGGGGTCATTAGATGTTTGTATGAAACCCTGATCACTCAGATACTTAAAGCTACATCACCACCTAGTGGGCATTTCACTGACATTAAAGTAGAAAAAGAAGAAGGAGAGATAAAAGATGTATCCAGTCTTCTTTCAGACAGCACAGACTTTTATATACTGTTACTTTACTAAACAACATGTTAAAAGCTGAATCATTTTCCTCTGGAAATTCAGTTTTTGTCCCTGCTGCATGTACAGTACAGTCTTATTGCTGCAGGTCGTTGGGCTGTATGCAGCCTGAGAGGAACACCTGCAGACACGACTCAGGGCTTAAAAAATACAAGTGTTTACATGTTTAGTGGGTAAAAATGATTATTTAATGTTTTTTTCTTTATATTATACAGTTAATATACTCAACAATTAAACATCAGTCAAATGAGGCATTAAGATGCAAAATAAAACATCACATCTATCAGTAAGTATCAGGTTTAAGGCAAATTAAATGTGATTTTAATTAGTGTTAGTGAATTAATAATAATGCTTTTCTTTTTTGGTAAATGGACTGAATTTATAAAGCACCTTTCTAGTCTTCTGACCACTGAAAGCACTTTACACTAAATGTCAATGATGAGTATTTGGACTCCTGGTCATTAAGTAAAATGTCCAGTATAGGAAGCTTTTATATAGGAAGCTTTTATATAGTTTTTTTTCTTCTTCTGTGTAAAACATGTTTTTCCTCAGACTGCGTTCTGAGGTTTGCAGCAGTGATTATATACTTTGGAACATGTGAATCGCTGGAAGTTGTTGTGTATGTTTTATTATTGTGTGTTATGTAATCTCACGTGGGATGGATCATTTTAATAGTACGACACAAAAATACAAAATGTATTCATTCATATATAAATTCTCACTTTTACGTGTTTTTCTCAGCTCCAGAGACTCATCTGCCTTCATTTACCTCTCAGTTTTCCCATGATGCACTTTCTGTCTCTTATTTAGACTCCACATGAGTCTGTTGACTGTTGGATGATTTATTCTTGTGCATCATGTAGATTATTTGTCCACCTGAGTTCAGCTGAACCTCATAACTGTACAGACCAGAGGATCCTCATGTGAGTTGGAGGACATCTGGTGGTTAAACTCTGTCAGTGAACCACTAGTTATATGTTGAGGCGTCATTCTCTAAAACAGAGAATATTTAGGAGGTTTATTATTGTTTTAATGTATCCCATCATCATTCATACCAGAATAATACAGCACCAAGCTTTTTACAGTTTATTCCTCGTGTTTTGTGACACAGATTTGAATTCAAAGGCAGATTAAAATTATAATCTATGTGTGCTTTTAAAGTGCTCTCTAGTTTCAGCAATAGATTCAATTAAAGACACAACATCCATCTTTAAATGCTGCATTTTGACTTTAGTGTCCCTCACTCATGGGCCAAAGAGTTTCCTCTACAGCTGAGAGGGGAAACATGCAGACTTCTTGCCTAAACTGAAGCTTTGGGAGGCAGGGACTGAAACCAGCGGGGCCGACCGGTTTCCTGGAGGAAGACGTGGGATCAGATGGTGAAGCTGGCAGAGCTTCAAACAGTCACAGTCGTGTCATTTTAACCACAGAGACTGCTGGTTAATGACAGGGAGCAACAACACACACACACACACTGGTAGTCAGTGCACAAAAAGCAGTGTTCTGTGTCATTATCCCCCCCCCAAAAAACAGGAGACTAAACTAATAACAGCTATCAGAGAGAGGGGGGAGAGGGGGAGAAAGAAGAGAAGAAGTGGGAGGAGAGAAAGAAGACGAGGAGCTGGAGACTGATGAAGACTCAAAGCATCTGAAGTCTCATCATAAGTCTCATGAACTCTCTTTTCAAACAGCATGAAGAAGAAATTATGAGGGAGTCACACCGAGACATGAGCAGCATAAAAGAGTCTTCAGAGTGATAATGAAATAGTAACCAGAGATTTTAAGGTTGCAGAAAGAAAACACCTGCTGTGACATCACTGATGGAGGCGGGACCTGAAGTTAAAGCTCATAAAGTTTGATTTTAACAAAAGGAGGAGCGCAGGAGGTCAAACCGTAGAAAAAGTTTAAAAAATGTGAAACAAAGCAACATGATTTGCAAAGTGCAAACAGCTAAACGCAGCTGTGAGTTGGCAGACTCGCGGTCTTGACTCTTGATGCCCGTCCTCTGTAATTTTCCTGAGAACGACCACCTGCTTGGCAAACTGCCTCTTTGTCTCTGATTGGGCATCTGGTTGCTTTTAATCCCAATTGAGCTGTAATTTCTGCAGCTGGGGAGAAAAACCATGAAACCGCTGTGTTGTTCTTGAGGGTGAAAGTTTACACGGTTGTTTACACACTGAACAAGCGTTGTTGCTCTTTGGAAGATAAAGACAAATTGAACAAATTAAGAGATTGTGTCACGTTACATGAAATGAAAATATGTTTATTCATTCATTTTACCACTTTTACAACAATGCCATGCAAACACTGTTTCATTTATTACCACATTACAAAGAGGCAGCATGCTCTGCAGTCATGAAAAAAGACCATCATCATAACACACTGACTAGATATTTTTTGCATCTTATAACTCAAAACTATGTTTAAATATGTGGCATTTAATACACTTTTATTGTGACTTCTGCAAGGAAGAAAATATACAAAGTTATGGAGATGTACTGTGCTTTGTGGCCTTTAAACATCAAACTGAGGATGGGAGGAGGAATAAGTCACGTGGGAAGAAAGAGGGAGAAATGGGGTGAATGAGTGAAGAAGAGATGAAACAAAAAAGCTAAGCTGCAGGGAGCTGAAAGAGAACAGAGGAAAGAAAGGTCGGGAGGGTCTGTTAGCTGAGTTTGAGGCCCAGACAGAGGGCCAGCTCATTCTTCTGGATCTTCCCGTCTCCGTTGATGTCGCAGTGACCCATCAGAGCTGTCCTGAACTTGTCCAGGTCTGTTCCACTGATGTTGGACTGGATTTAAAGTGTTACCAGAGAGGTCAGAGGTCAACATCTGCATCACTCCTGGTGGCTCAAAATGTCTAACAAGCTCCATCCAAATGTAGTGTAAATATTAACTAAATTTTATAGAAAATCAGGCAAAAGGAAGTTAATGCTTCATATGTTGACCTTGTTAGCAAACAGCTGCTTATTTCCACATCCAGCAGTTACGGAGCAACATTATCATTCATTAGGAGTCGTGTTTCTGTCCACCTGGTGAATGTAAGCCCAATATTCACTCTCTTTTAGCTGTTTCTGCTCTCTACCAACTCCTGAGGGAAATATCTGGCTCTTTAGCTGCTAAATGCTCCACTATGTTCACCAGCTAGTCTACAGCTAACTGTGTCTGTTTGCTGTTTGGTGCTGAGCAGGTAGTGTACAGTGGCTTTTTACAGCTTTTTCTCTGAAAACGACGCTATGAGAGCGCTGAGAGTGAACCAAAACAGTAAAGTTGCAGCCGGACAGATAAACAATGAGCTGAAACTCACTATAAAGCTCCGTAAAGCCGAGGGGAGCTGCAGAGTCACTGATAATTCTCTGTAGGTTCATCACTACGAGCCACGACCAACACATTACACACTGACAGTGAATATACTGGTAATATTACAAAATATCTTTAAAAGAGTGCAATGTTAAACTGGTGGAGAACTATTTTAAGACTTGGTGAGACTGTTTATTTAAAGCTCACTCTGGGAAACTTCACTATTTAAATGAGAAAACAAATGCCCAGAAAATGTCACTCAATCATTGAAATAACAGACTAAAGAAAATGAAAAGTCACATTTCAGGTGTTTTGATATGATTAATGAAAAACTATAACACATCTGTACAGCTTTACATGGAACTGCTGTAACATCATAATGGATGAAAAAGTTTTACCTTCACCAGCTCCATCATGTCCTTAACAAAACCATCCACCTCAGGACCCTCCAACGCACCTGTCTTACTCTATACACACACACACACACACACACACACACACACACACAGTAAATACCCTCATTTAATTATCAGTAAAGAATAAGAAGAAAATTCACGCACTACTTCAGGCCACAACCTCCTTCATTGCAATGTGACGACTGAAAATCAATTTGAAACACAGCTTGTAGGCTAAAATATGAAATATACTGTAATATACTACTCACTGAAGCAGTAGATCAGTGAGTACACGGACTCTTTAGATTCTGTATAAAACCTCATCCTGGTTCTATTATTGCCCATTTCATTAGATTTTCATACACACAAGTACACGAATAAAAACTCTCCATCCAATTAATCCTTAGGGGGGAAAATAATGTAAGTATAAGTGTGAGTGTCAACAGATTATTAAAAAGACATAAATTCAAACTTACAACATCGTAGTGAGCAAATATCTTCTCAAAGTCTCTCTTTCTGTCCTCCTGACTGCAAGCCTGAAACCAAAGACTGAGCATCAAATATTCCCTCATTGTACCAGCACAACCCCAGTGAGAGCATAACATCCATTTCAGTCATAAAAGACATATATTAAATATTAAAAAAAATATTATAAAATTATACGAATGAAAAACTCTCAACAAACTCAATTTTTCAAACTTACGTCCATTTTAAACTTCAGTAAGAAATTCTCTTTCAAGGCCAAAATTCTGGAGAAAAGAGTGAAATGAGTTTAAATGATTTATGACATGATGATTTGAATATTTCACTCTTAAAAGTAAAATTAACAAATCTGCTTTAAAAAAAATCACAGTAAAATAAAGTGTATTATTTCAGCATTGTTTCCTACCAAAGTTGTATACAGTACTAGTACTACTTGCTGAAGAAGGCCAAGAGATACAGCCAAAAGCTCTGGAAACAACTAGTAAGTGAACCTTAAATTTATAATAATATTTATTTTTTTAATCTGCATTTTTAAATATAAAGCTAATCTGTCAAACAGATTAAAATAATGCCTGAAGTTGTGTTTTTCTTTGATAATTCAGCCATGAGCAGATCAGATGTGATCCAAAAATGTTGATGATTCTCCTCCT
Organism: Scomberomorus guttatus; assembly: GCA_038419695.1. Classification (NCBI taxonomy): domain Eukaryota; kingdom Metazoa; phylum Chordata; class Actinopteri; order Scombriformes; family Scombridae; genus Scomberomorus; species Scomberomorus guttatus. The sequence goes on from CM076461.1 coordinate 2,295,665, forward strand.
GGTCACATGACACATCAACAATACCTGGCCAGGTCATTTAAATCCAGTCTGCCATCCCTGTTTTTGTCAAACATTTTCATCTACAGGAGGAAAAAAACAAAATTAAATTATTAGCCAATGAAAAAGCAGCTGTGTAACCCCCCCAAACCAACTGTGACAGTTACCATGGTGTCAGTGTACGCCTCCAGTTTTTCAGGGGTGATGGACTTCCTGTGTTGGAGGAACAGGTCCTGAAGGAAGCCCTGAAGGGACACACAAGACGCAAAAATAAGGACAGACAACCAAAATGTCTGAAAGGCGGCTAAAGATGAAGATGAAAGTGAATCTTATAAAGCAGTACCACAAATATTTAGTATTTTTACTATAACACAAATGATTGTGAGTGTCAAAAATATGAACAATTAAATGTTTGCAAATATACTAATCATCACTTTTAATCATTACTAGCAGGAAGGTTTCAACAAGAAATTGACAGTTTTTAACAAGACAAAGTCTACAGTCATGCTAGCAGCTCTGTGAGGATGTACTAGAGCTCGATGCTAACATGTTTAATGTTTACTTTGTTCACCGCGTTATGCAAACATGCTAATTAGTGCTAAACACAGAACGGTAAGTACAGCTGAGGCTGAAGGAAATGTGATTAGTTTCTCAGATATTTGGTCACAAACCAAAGTAACAAAATGAAAGTTTGATCAGATGATGGCACTAGATGAAAAGTCAAAGTTACTATAATTCATCCTCTGGGGAACATGAATGTGTGAACCAAAGTTCACAGTAAAATTCAACAGTTGTTCATGGTGGCGCTACTGTAGGAAAAGTCAGAGGATCACCGAAGTCAAAGTCAAACTTCACATTTAGAAATAATTCTCAGTTACTTTAAATGAAAGTTTGATCAGATGATGGCACTAGATGAAAAGTCTTTGAAGTGTCTGATTATAAAACCGTAGTTATCAAACAGCAGAAATCTCTCATTCGCTGCCATCTGTTGCACCAAATCTTATGGAGGACTGTTCACAGGTTTCAGAAACGTCCTCAAGACAGAATAACACAGACAAAAGCAGAAGCTTGACTGCAGAGAGAGTAAAAAACGTTTCCTGTGTAAAACTCAGCAGTTACCTTGAGCTCAATGGCTGAGATGTAACCGCTGCTGTCTGTGTCGTAGTTTCTCCAGATCTGCACACACAAGACAAAGACAAATCACTGAAAATACAATAAATACTCCATAAACTAAAGCTCATTTAACCCTTCAATATTTACATTTTAAATATACCACTGATATACTTTTCTATTCTCTTGAAAATGTTTTTATAGGAGAATAAATGTCATTAAAAAATATTCTTGTGTCAGATAGTATCTTTGCGTTATACCTCTACTTATACAAAGTTTCACTTGTAGACTGATATGAGTTTTGTACCATGTAAACACATTCTCTCCATTATTGGATGACCTTTGACCCTCACCCTCATGAACTCCACGCTGTTGTTCAGCGGCGTCTCTCTGCGGAACAGAAGCAGGAAGTTCTCCTCCTCAGGCAGCATCATGGTGGCCAACTAGAAAGAGAATATTTACATCTGTACAGGTCAGAGAGTACAGAGATGTGCTGGTTGTGACTTGTTTACATGATACAGTGACTCAATCATAATATCCAACATCACATTTTGTTAAGAAGGTACCAACAAATATTCTTCCTGTTCCATATTCCAAAAAAGATGCTAAAACCAGTAAAAGTCAGAAATCACTCTTCAGTGTTCTTGCAGACTGCTGACTCGACCTGAGTCGAACATTTCTAAAAATCGCAGGCTGAAAATACAGCGTATGTTGATGTTTAGTCTCTAAAACCCACCGAGTGTTCTGAGAATGTAATCGTACCTCTTGGATCTGCAGACGTCCGTCAGCTGTGGTGCCGTAAGCAGACATGAATCTTTCTCTCAGTCTTCTTATTTTGTCCTCAGTTATCTCCCCTTTCTGAAAACAACACAGACATGATGTACTTTGTTATATTAAAAATATAAATATTCCATCCGTAGGTGAAGTTACAGCTAACTGAGACTGACTCTAGTTGATTAAACCTACTAATAGTAAATCTCAAAGTAGTATTTTATACATAGGAAATTATCAAAAATACATTGTTTTAAAAATATTTAATTGCAAGAGTGCACAATGTATTTATGTATTTAAACATGCTTTCTCTTGCATTCTCATAATATTCATATATTTTACCATGAAGGAGAAAATAAAGAGAAAGTGAATAAACAAAAGGAAGAAAAGAAAAACTAATTGATTAACTATCTCTATTAAATAATTCTTTATGTTTAAAACTTCATTAATTACAGTTGTAATTCTCACTGTTTAATTATTATTAGTGAGCCAAGTATCTTGTACAGGTGAAAGACATTGTTGAAAACATTTAAAACAGACTGATGGATGACAGTGAGATAAAATCTGGCCTCATTTCACTGATCAGCATAAAGCTGATGACAATAGGATCAATAAAAATCATACAAAAGATCTTTAAAAATTGTAACCTCAATCGCTTTGATACTTATTACTGCTGTGAACACCTAAATCTAATATACTGTATATACTGTATATACTGTGTATACTGTATATACTACTGTATATACTGTATATACTGTATATAGTACTGTATATACTGTATACACTGTATATAGTACTGTATATACTGTGTATACTGTATATAGTACTGTATATACTGTATACACTGTATATAGTACTGTATATACTGTGTATACTGTATATACTGTATATACTGTATATAGTACTGTATATACTGTATACACTGTATATAGTACTGTATATACTGTGTATACTGTATATACTGTATACACTGTATATAGTACTGTATATACTGTATACACTGTATATAGTACTGTATATACTGTGTATACTGTTACATTTCTTACTTTGGCGCCCCCCACTGGTACTATCAAACATGCACTGTGGCAGACAGAAATCATGCCGTACAGATCTGACCTGAAGAAGCAACAGACTCACTGCAGCTGTCTCATTTTTCTAACTAGAATGAATGAAATCAGAATAACTTGAAAGTCGCTCTGAACACATTAAAGTAAACTAACTACACTTTACTACACTGTAGCTTTAGCTGCGTCTTTCTTATTGCTAAAAAATATGTATTTAATCATTTTAAGCAGGTAGGAAGACAATAATAATATAAAACTACTGCCTCACATTTTTATCTCTTTACCTTCATCCCGAGTGTTTCCAACGTGTGCTGAAAGAAAGTGTCCAGCTCCTTTTCTTCAATGTAACCGTTGTCTAAAAACACAACCAGACGTCTTGTCAGGTCAACTGGACAAAGCAGCTAAATATCATTAACGCCCTAATGGAGTAATTAATAATTAATGTTAAAAAAATGTCAAATCTCATTATTCTACACGGGTTGTTTTGCTGTTAGCTTCCTGCTGGCTGATGAGGCTAACAAATTAGCAAACAACCATTTACTGAGGATCAAGGAACATTTTCAACATTCATTGTTAACTAATGTTTCATCCACATTCTTCAGCAGGTTGGTTAAAGATGTGGACTCATTTACTAATGACCAGGTCTTGATAAGAAAGGGGACAAACTTCCTTTTACAACAAGCTTCAAACTACCATAAATAACAACCTCAGTTTTCTTTCACTTTGCAAACTGAAGACAGGCTGCTTAAAAGAACTGAGATTTGTCTACCAAGTTATTTATTCTATACACATTTTGATTTAACATGAATTTTATGGAGCTTTAAGCTATTAAATATAAGATTCAGTCCTCTCTGTAGCTCAGTTGGTTTAATTATTGCTTTTCATTTGTAAAAAAATAAACTTTGAGGATTTTTGTACATGATCTCTTAAATTAAGATCAAAACAATTGTTTTTTTCTCCCTAATCTTTGACTTTGGGAATACAAGTCTCTGATTGAAATCATTAACCTAATTTCCATGGTGGATACATCCTACAGTAGCAACAGACAATTATTAGATAAAACGTTAAGAAAATGTATTAAAATCTCCCTCAAATAGGTCTGAAATGGGGAAAAACTGGCTGATGTAATAACATTAACCTGCATTTTGTTGATATAACAAGTGTATTGATAGTCATAACAGAAAAAAATGCATCATCAATATTGTTAATGCATCATCAGTTAAATGTAATTTGTAAACTCATATTTTAGAAATGATGGATTCAAGATTCAAGGTTTTATATTTGTGACGCATTTAAAGGAACGTTTGTAAATGGTTCAGTCTTCCTGTTGGAGTAAAAGAACAATAACATATAGATATTAACTCTTCACTTCTTACCGTCCGCGTCAAAATGTTGCCAGATCTGTAAAAAACCTGCAGCGTCCAGGCTGTCCAAGGTGCTGTCCATGGTGCTGAAAACCAGTCCAAAGGTCGAGCTGGTGACCAACAACAAAGGAAAAAGCTTCTTCTAGAGATGAACAGTAGTGTCTCAAAGAAGAGAGAGAGAGAGATGATCTGTTATCCTCTGAAAAAAAAAACAGGGACAAATTTATTGTGATTTCACCTTCAGGCGTCTCCTGAAATCTGCGAAATGAGAGAAAAGAGTTTCAACAGCTTGTATAAGAGGGAGGGAGGGCGAGCGAGAGAGAGAGAGAGAGAGAGTCTGACCAGTAAAACAGAATTTATTGGTATAAACATACAAACACAGAAATATTTGACAGCTTGGTGTCACATTTCCAGACTCGTAGGGCCACTGACATAAAAAAAATAAAACACATTATTTAACTGATTTTTAAAAAGCAGATTTTTTGAAAAAATAATGACAAAACTGAAAAATATTTTCCCAATAAAATGAAAACCATCACCATGTATTTTTAAATGGAATTCAATACAAATTCATCAGCATGTTTCATTGATAATAAATCAGATTTGAACCTCATCATACAATATAAACCCCAGAGTTTCTGTATTTAACTCTGAAATAAAACCCCATTTATTCTATAAACACAACCTTAAACACATTTGCAGTGTTAGTACATATTTACATTGATACATAACACATTGGTAAGTGCAGCAGTACATGATTAACAGAAATCAGCGCATTATGGTGAGGATACAGCAGCAGTGTTGATAGCTGATTTAGATATTAAATATGAATCTGAGGCATTAAACGCTTTTTTTTTTAACTATTTGACCAAACAAGTCCAAAAAATGACAGTATTTGAACATTTCTGTTTAAGGAGAAAACAAATCTCATAATTTTAGGAGTTCGGTACTGAAGTCACCAAAAACGAACTATTTAGCATTTATAAGTAGTATATAATCAGTTAATAACAGGTTTATAACACACTATAATGTAGTTGTAAGCAGATATACTGTATTTGTGTTTATTAATGTATTTGTAAAGAACTATAACTCCTCCTGTGGGCACCCATAAATGTACACTGGTGTATAAACAGATAATGAATCACAATATAGTAAAAAAACTGTTGTAATAATATAAAATATGACATCATAGGAGAAGTTATAATTGTTTATACTGTACATTAATAAACACTTTTATAACACAGATAAAAAGTCCTTATATCTGCTTATAACTACTTTATAAACCATTTATTGAATGTCTGTATACTGCTTATAAACGTTAAATAGGCAGACTTAACACAAAATACTGTGCATTCACAACACAGCACAGTAACTTTGACTGTTAGGTTGATGTAAATACTGGCCATTACACACTTATACACTGAAAAAAACCCTCTCCATCTTACCCCATCATATTTACTGTATATAACTGAGTCCTTAAAACTCTTTTTCTTAAAATTAGTGGAAAAATTATTTCAGCCTATTTCTAAAACAAATGAATTTCCTTTAAGAAGTTTCTAGAATTATCTGGAATTTTTACAACTTATCAGTTACAGTCTTGTTTCAAGATGTGGACTAAATTAAAGTCATCCTATAACTCAGCCCATTGGATGAAGTTTTGTTTGTTTTAAGAAATAAACTTTTGAGGGGAGGGTGAGATAAAACATTTTACAGTGTAAGACATGTCTGTAGAACTGGAACTACAATTTGTTATGAAGCATGAAAGGTCATTCTTGAGTTTGTAAATAGTAGTTTGACAAAATCATTTTGACTCACTCACTTGATAGCTTTTTCTAGCTTGCTAGTTTGCTCAGTGGTCATCACCACATATCAGTTCCTTATATATGAGTAAATACATTAGGTCACATGATGACAACTGAGAAAAATTCTTTTCTGCTGATGGACTCAATGAATGCCCTGCACAACCCTGACGAGCAATATCAACAACAAAATATTTGCATTATATTTAATAACAAATAAAATTATGGCTTATCATAATATCTGCATTTCTGACATACAGCCAGTCCAATGCATGCTGAAGGTACTGTAACATTACTGATCATCGGCTTCCTTGAAATGAAATAAAACCATCAGCTGTTTTTTACTAGTTGGATTAGTATCGTTAGCAGTCGTAGAAAAGAGAAATGTCTGTTTTAATGAACAAAAAACCTAAAACTGAAAATTTGTGTCAGTTTGAAGCAGTCTTTATGTCACTTTGACCTTCTGAGGTATAAAAAAAAAAGATTTTAACTTTGGTGTCAGCAGCCGAGAGCAAGAAAGCTCTTTGATTTTGACACCTCCCCATCGGGGAGCTGCAGCTGCTCATACCTTTGGCATTTTCTAATTTGTGGACAGCCTACTGTTTAAAGTTTTCAGGATAGGAAAAACTTAATTGGAACTTGTTTATGTTTAGTTAATTGTCCAGAAGTGATAGAGATCACTGACCCACCAGCCACAATTTACCTGCAGGACAGACGTAAAACCAAACTGCTTCAATCTGGATCTACTTAGAGTTACACAAACAAACAAGTCAGAGTCATTCTCCTCAGTGCTTTGGACTAACTGAGCTTTTTATAGCTGGACATGGTTATCTAAGCAACCACAGATCCCCTCTGCACCAGATAAAGCCCATCTGGTCCGCTCTTTATGGTCCTATTAGAGCTGTTGACAGAGACGGTAATGGAGTTGTTTTGGCCGGACAGCTGGGACTGATCCAAGGTCAGAAACTCCTCTGATAACAGGACAGATGCCACAACTTACAGTGTCCCCTGCTCTTACATGTGCCTCATCAGAAATAATAAAAAAGTATCATCATTGTCTCTGCTTTCGAGAGTTTGTATGCAATTGACCTCTTTAAAGTTTGTGGAGAAAGGACAGCTGAGCAGGATTTGAGTGACTGTAAACAGCTTGTTGTTGGTATCAGACTGAAACATTGTCGTCACCAGACTCGTCCTCTGATTTGTTTTCGGACTTGATGTCAGCGGCAGGAGGAATCTCCTCCTCAGCTGGACTGAGATCTGTGTCTGCCACAGATGGAGGCCTCACTGGAGACAGAGGGAGAGAAAATAAAAAAGATCAGACATAAGAAAGACAAAGAAAGAGGGAGACAGGAGAACAAAATAAATAAATGTTTTCTTATCTTTTAGAGCCTGTAACCACAAAACCTAGACCGACTTTGAAACTAGAAAACTTATTTTGGCTAATAAAACTAAACTAAACACATTAGACAAAATAAACTTTTAGCAAATCTTTAGACAGTTTGACAGTTTGACAGTTTGATCAGAACTTGTGAAAACTAAAGTTAAACCTAAAAATGATTCCTAATATGACTGAAGCCAGAGAAAGATAAATTTAGGCGCTGAGGGCGTTTACATGCCACAGTATCCTGGTTTGTACAGGAGAACTCCAGCTAGCACATGCGCAACACATAATACTCCAAAAACCTGATCATAACCAGGATACTGGTGCGCACTCCATGTTTCAAAGATAGACTCAAATCACCCAACAACAACGAAACTAGGTTGACTTTGAATGCAGGAGAATCAGGTTTTGGACACTATGAAAACTGACTGACAAAAGATGACTTTAAAACCAGAAAACACAACTGTAGTGTCTCTTCCTCTGCCCGTGCTCTCACTGTCGGGATTAGACACAGTAAACACTGTAATATTGTTTTTACTGTAAACATTTCACACTATGACAAGTGCATAGAGAAGACTGAAAATCACTGAGATCTTACAGGCGGAGCAGTAAGGCTGCGACAGATCACATTAACAATTAACTCTTTTGAAGTGGACTTGAATTTAATAGCCGCATATCCCCATTCAGAAAATACCCAGAGGAAACCTGGAGTACTGAATATTGTCAAAATATGTTTTGTTTTTACCACCTGACTGATATTGTTAGGCTGTAACTTGCCACTAAAATCCCAAATAACATATGAAACTAGGAATGTAGGAGGGAGAAAGATGTCATTAATGTACTGTGATGCTAGCGTAAACAAAATTGATTTATTTTGTGAAAAGCATTGTGATTGGTCGAACCGTAGGCGGGGAGGGACTTGGCTCGCTCTCGGTCTTCCTCTCTCGGAGCAGGAAGGCTGGCTGAACCCTTCAGAGACGACCACTGTCTGCCACCGCCGCTGGGTTCAACCGCTGCGCTGGGCGGCTCGAAAGCATCGCCGTCCGCGGGAAACTCAACTGCAGGCAGACGTGGAGACACAAAACACTGATCTGTCTGCATCTTTAAGAAACATCTGAGCCAACACGTTACGTTTATTCTAATCTGACATTAAGAGTTTGTCGCCTCTGTTTGATTAGTTTGTTCCCAACTTATACCTGAAAATAACAGCGACTGAAAGTAGATAGACACAAAAAAATCAGGACTCAAAGTACTAATGGGTGCTGAGAACAGATGTTTAGACTGATTAAACTCTCAGATAAAAAGTAATAGAAAGAAAGAGTCTGATGGTTAACAGGAAATAAATAATGATGTTTCCTTTTTGAAACAGGGTAGGCAGCTTATGTGCTTGTTGGTAAAACGGTGACAGTTTTAAGAAAATTATCCTTTGACTTTCAAAGACATTGAGTTATAAATTTTATCTACACACTGAATCTAAAATGGAAATTAACAAAAATACAATATAAAGTATTTAAAAATGCATATTTATGAACTATTTATGACTCCTGATCTGTACTTTGTGTTGTCTGACTTTTACTAATTAATTTCAGATCAATAATTCATTAAGTAAAATTCTCTTCATGGAGGCATTTTGGAAATGAATTAACGCGGCCTGTTTTAATACCGACAAAAAAAGATACTGAACTTTTATTTAACTTACCCCAATAAAACTATGTTTCTGATGGAAGACTGACCCTGTAACGCAGTGCTTTAGGAAAAAAATAACTGAAGTGAAGTGTGTGCTAACGCCTCTGGAGGTGTATAAATTACAGTTTCTTCTTGTCTCTGATTTTAAAAACATCTTTTTACACAACAATTGTAAAACCTTTTTGATTACACAGAGGAAATGCAGCTTTAAAAATACTAAGTTCCTGTTAGTGTTAATTACACAAGTCGAATGTTAAACTTGGACATGTCAAGTACTGTGTGTGGTGTGTGGAGGCGTCAAATATGGCCTTGAAAGCATTCATTAAACAAGTTGTCAACTGTTAAATTGAGTGTTATATTTTCAGCTATGCTCCGGCACACAGGGAGCGCTGAGTCATGCAACCGTCATCATTAAGAAAGAAGATACAGAACCAGTCAAAAGTTTGGACACACTTTCTCATTGAAGTGAATGGGAAGGTGTGTCCTAGAGCTGTCAAAATTGGCCAAAAATGACATTTGATTATTCCTTCTAAAAAAACACACGTAGGTTCGAACCATTCAAATATCTATTTTTGCGCATTATGTCCAGAAGAAGGCAAACCAATATAACGAGAGACGTAACTACTTGTCGATATGTAAACATGGTTAGAGGCATTGAATACTTTCTGCATTATTCAAACAGTAGAACAAAGACCTATTTTCACAAACTGGAGACAGATCAGTGAGGCTGGATATCGAACTTCAGTAGTTGTTGAATAGCGACTGAAATTTGTCCTCAGCACAGAGTATGAAAAGAAGTCAAGTATCAAAAGATGGAGTTAAATCTTTGGTCATATTCTTAGTGTTGTTTCCTGTGCTTATTCTTAGTTTAGATATTGAAGATATCGAGAAAAAAGGTATTGCCCTGGTATTGTATTGTCATCAATATTGAAAATATTATAAAATAATACCAAACTATATCCAGCCCTACAGATCAGTAGCTTCTCATTATGGGCGGTACAATGCAGAGGCCTCTACTGTACACTGGTATAACTGTCTATTGGACTTAGACAAACCCAGGATTGTGGGTTGAAGCTCTCTGATAATCAACATTTATTTGGTATTGAACTGGATCAGAGTGACAGTGACAGGACGGGATTAGTGACAATAAAAGTCACATGACCAGTTGGGAACAAGAGGAAGTTAGGAATGGGCAGAGGAGGAAAAAGTCAGATCCAGATGCTCAACCACATGTACAAAATAAATAATGTAAAACAGGAATAATAAAAACACAAAATGTTTAACCATAAAAGTCACTGTAACATGAAGTTAAAGACTATGACCAGAGAGCCTGTTTTCTATTCTGCGTAAATTATGTTTTTGAAAACTAAAACTGAAAATTTAGCATATTTTAATAGTCAGTTTTTACTTGGACATCATTTGTGTCTGTGGAGTTGTTCTTCTTCTACCACTGTCCAGTTTATTAAGGTTAAGGTTAAGATACCAACCGTCCAGTGGAGACAGGGGTGCAGCAGGATTGCTGCTGGTGCTCTCTCTCTCCTGCTCTGATGGCGCCCTCTTCAGGCAAGGAGCAGGAAGTGGTCCTTTGGTAGACGAGCTGCCTGCTGGAGCCTCAGCAGACTCATCTGAGACACAAAGACCACAGAGATTTATTCTTAGTGCAAATCCCCATAAATAGGAATTAAACTACTAAACCCAAACTAACCAGACTTTTTGTTGTCCTATTTGTCCCTGCTTACCATTGACGTCGGTGCTGGTTGGTCTGGGACTGGTTGGACTGGTTGGACTGGTTGTACTGGTGGGACTGGTGGGACTGATGGGACTGATGGGCCTAGAGATGCGGGGATTCGGCAGGGGTTTGGTTACCTGGGGTGGAGGTGGTTTGGGGCTGACGCTGGGTGATTTGAACCTGGGAGCAGGCTCTGGTCTGGACTCATCAGCGTCTGCTGAGACAGCGACAGAAACAGTGATGAACAGTCCTGATGTGGGAGATATCATGGTCTAATTTTTACTTAATGAATGTAATTATTGTGCGTTGTAAAACTGTGAACTAATTAATTAAATCAGAAAATTTAAATGTTTATGAGGAAATTTCACAAACAATGCTCAAGTCATGTCTTGTATATGGCGTGTACAGAGTAATGTATTATAATATAATAAATATAGCTTTTGAATGTCATTTACTCAATTTTCTGATTTTCTGTTATATTTAGTTCTTCTTGTTTTTTGTACTGCTGTAACATGAGTTTCTCTTTGGTGATCAATACAGTCTTATTTAATTAAACTGTATTGTTTAAGCTTGTAGCTATGGCTACAACATGTAACGTAGGCACTTTGTATCATGATATCAAGGAAACCTACCTGCACCAGCGTTCACCTTGTCCAGCAGGAGCGAGGACTCAGACTGAAAACAGACACAGGGAGCTTTTAAAATAATAAAGGCAATGTCACAAAATGTAGGAGTTCACATATTTTACTAATTACAGTTATTCAAAACTATTACATGTTATTAACTGTTGACCCACCTTCTGAGCAGCTTTTCTCTCCTGTCTGGCCTTCATCTCAGCCATCAGGTCCATGCCCATTACGGGGACACCGATATGACGTGGGATATGGGGGTTCTCCTTCTTCCCCACGTTCTCCTCCTTCTCAACAGTCTCATTCTTCTCTACGGTCTCCTCCTCTTTCTTCTCCTCCTCAGCAGCGGTTGGAGAGACCTCAATCTCAGAATCTGTGGGGTCCTGGGACGGAGCCTTGTGGACCTCCTGTTGCGGCCCGGGCGGTGTGGGGGATGCCGACTCCTCGGTTACTGTGGTAACAGAGGAAGAGTGTGGGGCACTGGTGGAGGAGGCAGGGTGGGGTGGGCTGATAGAGGCGGCCCCATGGCTTTTCTCTGAGCGGGAAGTTCGGGATTTGATGAGGTTGAAGAAACCGCTCTTCCTGGATTCACGTTTCTTTTCTGCTCCTTCCTGTGTGCTTGAGGACGGACCTTTTACAGCGGGACGTCTGGAGAATTTAAAAATAATAACAGAATTAGAAAGAAATATACTTTTATTTACCCCTGCAAAACTACCAAATAAGTATCTGGTTACTTTTTTATGCTGATGACACACAACTGTACTTCATCTGTATTCAATATGATTTTAGCAATTATTTCTTCCATTACTGAAAACCAGGTAATGAGAAGACTGAAGAAATGCGATCATATGTTTTCATGTTGTTTTCTGTACATCAACATCTTGAAATGGTTAAAAACCAGTTTCAGTTTAAAACATGACTCTCACTTGAAGCTAAGTTTAATGACTTTCTTGGAGAAGAACTCCTCCAGACCCTCGTCCAGCTTTCCCATAATGCTGTTCTGCTCTGCCTCTTGTGGCGCCGAGCCGCCGGTGGCCTCCCGCTGAGAGACAGACGGCAAGAATAAAACAGAATAGAGAGACAGAGACAGAAAGATGAGACTCAATTAGGTTAAAGTCAAGATCACCATTTATACTTATACTGATATATTTCAAGATTTAAAGGTATTACCGTGATATGAGATTATCCTTTAATAATATTTGAGTTTTGTAATAAAAACTTGTTTTGTTGTTAACAGATTTAGATTATATGATGAATGTAAAGTAAATGACCGGGGTGTGCTGGTGCTGGAGAAAAAAGTTATTACTGATAACTGCTGGGAAACTACAGTTGGTCGGCTGGGTTTTGTCCTCTTCTTGGGTTTTGGACGGAATTTGGTGTGATGCTCCAGCGTCTTGTGCTCCACAGGGGGCAGCTCACTCAAACAGGCAGGCTTCGTGTCCAGCGGAGTAGGGGGAGGGGGGAGGTCTCCATAGCAGGCTGACATTCTGTCCAATGGCTGTGAAGAAGGAGGAGGTGGGTCCTCAACATGGATAGGAACCTCCTCCAGAGCCTTGTCCAGGTCAAACTCCATCTCTGTTACACAAACAGAAGGCATTAAAATGTGGAAACGTTAAAAACCAATAATGTTTAGCACAGCTTGTTGATGGAATCAAGACAATTTGATCAAGACAGATCTGCTGTGATGTAATGTTAATAATCCCATAATAAACTTCTCTTTCTTTTCATGTTCTTCCCTCCTTTCATCATCACTATCAAATGTCATGGCTGTATAATTGTTTTCTGAAGTCTGGTTTCTCTGCTGCTTTTATCAACTGAATCCTTTGAATGCACGAATGTGGAAATAATGTACAACCTACCAACTGGGAGTTTCTGGCTAAATAAATGATCACCGCATATAAACAGATTTTCTTTTCATGGTCCAACAACATGTCAGTAGATACTCGGTGTGTGCAGAGAGAACAAAATGCCACATAAAATTTCAGTTAACATACCTATAATAATGTGAAATTTGAGCGGGAAGTGATAAAGGTCAGGGAGAGTATGCTACTGTTTTCTTTCACACATGGAGATTTTCTGTGACACTCACCAAAAGCCACAGAGACTGGACGCAGCATCCTGACCAGAATACTCTTCCTCTTGGATTTAGGAGTCATCTAAAGAGCAAAAACAGAATAAATACAAATCCTGGATGTCAGTAGATGTGTTGGTTTAGGCTTCTAATGGTTTCCACATAAATGTGCGCTCGACTCTGTTTAGACCATGATAGAATATTTTTAACTACCACACTTATACCTCTATCTATTCAGAATATTCATAATCCTGTTAATACAGGATGCTATACAACTTTTGTGTTTCCCAACCATGCAGGTGTCCATGTCCTCCAGCCCATGTTTTCGGTCCTGGTCTTGTTTCTGTTCCTGGTCGTGGTTGTCTGGCTGCAGAACCGTCTCATCCAGAACCTCTGCCTCCATGTGAGGCTCCTGACGCAGCAGAGGTTGGTCCTTCCTGATCAGATGGTCGGCCTGGAGACAGAAGGAGGAAAAGAAGGGGATGAATGGATACAGACACAAAGAAAGAAGGACAGACACAAAGAAAGAAGGACAGACAGACAGACACAGAGACAGACAGTCAGATAGACAGACAGAGAGACAGACAGACAGAGAGACAGACAGAGAGACAGACAGAGAGAGACAGAGACAGACAGAGAGAGACAGAGACAGACAGAGACAGACAGAGAGACAGACAGAGAGACAGACAGACAGACAGACAGACAGACCACTAACCAGAGTACGCTGTGATCTGGACAGAGACTCCAGGATTTCATCCACAATGCGATCAGACAGAAATGATGCAATGCTGAGCTTCACTTCACTGTATCACAAAGAAAAAAACACACAGATTAAACACAACACAGAACTGTCCAAATAACAGAATACCTGTCAGTCATGTCAGACTATTGTTTACAATTGTTAGACCCTTATAATTCAAGAAACAGTCAGATATGTATCACTGTTAACCGAACAAACTGATTTTTACGTATCAGGTTCTCCCTATTGTTTGGTGTTTGATTAAGAACTGTAAAAGGTAACAGAAAGCTGCAGTAGTCATTGACTTATTTTAGGGAAATACCTTACAACTCAATAACTAAAGACCTGATGAAGTTTAAGCTCAGCTAACCTGGTAAACACACACACACACACACACACACACACACACACACACACACAGCCAATCAAACCTGATCTTATTGATGATGTCGACCCCGGACTGCTCCAGCAGCGTGGTGGTGATGAAGCTGCGAGGAACAGTCATCCTCCCTGTACCAGCCTTCAGCAGCTCCTGACGAAGGCTGCTCCTCTTCATCACATGAGGACACAGACCCTCAGCGGCGTCCACCATGGACACCAGCATCGTCTGGGGGAGGAAGAGTTAGATCACATCCAAACAATGTTCCCACAGCAGACGGCATGTTACTGTTAGTTTTGAGGTAAAAACAGCAGCTCAGTGCGTTCGAGATGAGTACCTGCAGCTGCTCGTCCATCACCCTGGACACCTCTCCAGCCATTGACTCCAGTTTGTCCTGAATGGCTCCAACACATGCTCCCCTCGAGCCCCCGCTCCTCAGGTGGTACAGGTTGGGGAGCAACTGGAGGGACGAGCGAGGTATAGAGATAATGGAAAAGAGGGAGAGAAAGACAGCAAGAGCATCTTTTAGCATTGAGTATTTTTTGGCCCGTCATTAATGGAGGCTGTTTGAAATGACAGCTTTGAAAGCTAAAAATGCCAAAGTGGTTTTATTATTCTAGTATTTAACATCCAGACTAGTTCTGCTTTCATGAGTGCAGACACACACATTAAATCTAAAGAACTGAGGCCAAAGTGAAACACTGATGACCAGTTGAGTCAAGGAAGGAAATATTCTTATACTTTACTGAGTGTCTAAATCAAAAATAAAGATAACATTTTGCCATTTAGAAGGCTGGTGGATTAAAGTGGTCAGCACAGTCTTAGGTCTTCTTACAGTCTTTGAGTTCTTGGCATCCTTCATGAGGTTCTCTGCCACCTTCATGTCCTCTTGGACCAAGTTGGTCTCTGTGAACCTCAGAGAGTTCAGATGGTCCTGCACCCTCACACACATCATGTCCATCATCTGCACAGGGAGCAAAGGTCACAGAGAGGTCAGTCAACATCAAATACTGTTCATTTAAGAAAAAGTCTGACAGTAGAGTGTGTGAGTGTGTGAGTGTGCCTGCCTGTTGCGTGGTGGTGGTGACTATTCCCTGCTGCAGCCTGTACGCCTGCTCCTGGAGATATTTACGTGTCTCATGGTTCCTCAGCAGGTACTGCTCCATCTGACAAAACACAATGAGTGATGTTTAAATCTTAAAATTCCTTTCAGGATTTTTATACGTACAGTATATCAGATGACATTTCAATCTAAAGAAGAACAGGACAGTAACCTTTAGCAAGGCGTCCTCTGTCTTCTCAGGGCTTGCCTTCAGTGCCTGAGCAGCATCCATGATGGGAACAGGCATGAAACGAATAGTGTAGTTCCTGATTGAGAGAGAAAATTAAATTAACAGTAAATTGTCATGATGTATTCATGAAAACTAGTATGAAGTCAGGGAAGAGCTTTGTTAAAACATCACAGGTGGTTTTATTCTCACTTCTCCAAAGCAGCTGCGACATCCTGCAGCCCCTGAGGGCTGATGTTGTTTCTGTCCCACACTACTGTCCTGCAGACACACACACGCACACACACACACACACATTTTGTTTCAGAATTTCTGGGTACTGAGACTTCAACAGTTTTCAGACTTAAATACTTTGCTCTAAAAGTCATCTAAGATTGTGATTGCATCAGTGCAAGACGCCACCCCGTTTCCCTGCTAACCTTAGTTTGGTGTTGATCTGCAGGGCTTTGGCGAGCATCTTTGCCCCCATGTCTCCCATGGCGTTTCCACTGATGTCCAGTTTGGTCAGAGAGGTGTTGCTGCCCAGAGCGTTGAGGACGATGGAGAGGTCAGCCTTCAGCCTGGAATCAGCCAGGGACAGCGAGGTCAGCGGCTGGAGGACAGAAGAGTGGAGCGATGTTATAAGCAGGGTTTTTAGATAATTTTATACTAAGTGCCAAATAAAGAAATAAAAGCCAAACTGTGGTTAAATAAAGTACAAAACAAAGGACAGACAGTTAGGGTTTCTAACAGAACGGGAAGTTGATCATGTTTGGAGAAACACGTGGACATGATGTGATGAGAAGTTTCACTCACTGATTCCTCCTCTTGAATCATATGAACCAGGTTGTCCAGGACCTGAGCCACATTTCTGATGAAACATTTGTCAAAGATTAAAGTGTGACTAAACACTTTTTTTAAAAGAAACTTATTAAAGATCAAACTGTAATATTTTCAGGTTAATTCTCAGTGGTAAGATGTCTAAATGTTTTAGAATAAACCAGTCCAGTTGAAATATAATGATGATATTCTGATGATGCTGTCACCCACTTTGACTTGATGTTGTTGAAGTTTTTGCCCAGTGAAAGGTGTCTGATGGAGCGATTCTTGGCCAGCCAGACCAGCAGTGTGGTCAGATCCATGTCCAAACCTGAGCAGTACAACACAGAAACATGAACAGACCACGAACAAAGTCAATACAGCATCATCTAAAATGTTTACATTTAAACTGTCCCCACCGTTGTCAGAAATGTCCAGACTGGAGATGTTGGGGATCTCAGCGATACAGCCCTCCAGGATCTGAGATCCTCCTGAACGCAGCTGAAAGCAAAACACAGTCAGTTTCTAAATATACTTATAAATACTAATATCAATAATTAGGTTAAGGAGCTATCAGGAGTTTTTTGTGTGTTTTAGCACATTTACATAATGCTCCTATTGATTACAATCAACCATTTTCCAAAGCATAACACTGACATTGATTTCCTCCCTTTGTATGAACTATAACAGTGTTAAAGTGCGTTTAAACAGTGTTTTAACAATATTCTACTTTTAGAAAGTACACACAGTGAGGGGCAGACCAGTTTAAGTCCATCAAAGTTAAAATATGTAGCACAAATCCAGTAAACCATGTTTTATTCAGCAAATGTTTTTGCTATCTCGCCTTCATCAGGGTAGGATGATGAACCCTGATGAACTTTTAAAGCATGCTGAGGTTCAGGTCAGTTTTACCTCACAGCTGCTGAGATCCAGAGACACATCGCTGAGGTTTGGGTTGCAACCGAGCCCCAACAACAAAGCTCTGCAGACAGAAAAACCACCGACCAATCAGACTGTCAGTTTAACAACAGCTTACAGAGAGAAAATATTTTACACTTCATCAAAACAACATCAAAAACTGTAGGAGTTATATTTGTGATGAAGGCCTGTAATCTCTGTTTCAACCTGCTTCATGTATTTCTAATGCAATAAATGATCTTTACCAGAATGCCTTCAGAATCAAAGATAACAAGAATCCACTGACCTCTGTGTTGTACAGCTTGATTTGTGATATTCTCAAATACAAAAGTAAAAAAAGATTCTTGCCCGTAACTAAGACTGTCTCTGGCCTACCACTTGGAAACTTGCCTAAATTAAGAAATAAACTCTACACAGTGCCGACTGGAGGTAAAAATAATGACTTATAGCTGTTCGCCACACTGACACTTTCTCTGACTTTGTTTTGTACTGTGGGAGATCACTGATTGATTGTCTCTCTTTGGTAAACCTCTACAATGTTTTGCAAATGAGCGCCTTGTTAAAATGAGATTTGGGTGGATGTTTTCTTACTTCAGAGCCTCCAGAGGAAGCCTGGTTCCCGACAGGCTGACTGAGTTCAGAGCCTGAGAGCAGCTGAAGAACTGCTTGAAGGACGAAGGGATTTCTTTACTCTTCCTGAGTGATTGTGTGGAGAAATGTTTTAAAATCAGTGAGAACACAGAATAAAATCCATCAAACTGTGTGATTAACTGTACATATGAAACGTATTTACAAATTACATAGCTTGATCACTGATAAATGAATAACACATGTCCCAGAGCTTCTTATATCATGTCAGATGTCATCTGTAATAATATTAATGAAGTTCATGAGTTCTGTTGTGATACAGAAGAGTGAGATTTTAACATGTGACCTGTGAGAGTAGACTGTCTTTGACATGTTGAGGACAGAAAGATGCTTCAAAGATCCTCTGAGCAGAGACACACACACCTAAAAAAAACAAAAAACACAAACCTGAATGTCAGCACAGGAGATGTTACAGGTATAACACAGGCACAAACAGACTGTGTGTTGACAACTGTTTCCTGTGAAGTTTCTGCTGCCTGAATGCTCCTTACAGACATACAACACATCCAAAGTAGATTTTCTTCAGACAGTCACTTAAACAAAATTGGATTAATCTTTTAGTTATTGTGGTTTTGGTTATATTTTTTTCACTTATTTTCTGATCTTTATTTTTGGCTTATTTTATCTTTACTTATTTTATTGATCAATGTGATTTTAAATTGTTTGTTTTATTGTTGCTGTTGCTGTGTGGATCTCTGGAAGACCGAGGAAAATCCAAATAAAGAATAAAGTTATTGGAAACTTTATAACAATTAAATTACTTAGTCCATAATGACGTACTTTAAAAAAAATCACTTCCATGTCACTTATCTATTAATTTTAAAAAAATTTTTATATGTTGCCAATTTATTTGCTGCCAATAATTTCAGATTAGTTTTAATCAGAGAGAAGCTACATTTGCAAGCTTCAGTTTATAAATGTTCAATGTTGCTCTACAATAAAAGGTCTTTGTGTGTAGTATGTGTGTAGTATGTGTGTAGTATGTGTGTAGTATGTGTGTAGTATGTGTGTAGTATGTGTGTAGTATGTGTGTAGTACGTGTGTAGTATGTGTGTATGTGTTTATGTGTAAGGTGCTTTCACCTGCTCCAGAGAGCAGTCACTGTTGGACAGATCCAGAGTTTCCAAGCAGTTGGACTGACTGAGGAAACTGTGCAGATTCTGTGAAGAAAAAACACATCAGACATCGACACAAACACAAGGCTGGTGTCATGTGAAAACTGTAGCTCGCTGTGCTGCTCTGTGTATTCTTTATCTTATGTCAATGTTCTAAAAAAGTTTTACTAAACTTTAGGTTTGCAACGTTTGTCTCAGGCCAAGAGGAACCATTTAATACTCACGCTGAAGGCCAAACAGGAAGACAAAAAACATAAAACAGCAGAAAATAGCTGCACAATTTCTGTTACAAACTTCAACAAATGCAGATTAAATCATAAAATACATTTTATCGTTTCAAGAGGTTTTGAATGTTTTTAATATGTGACCTGCCCTTAAAAAAACACACTCTGTGACTGTGTCATACATTTACAAAGAAATAGTCATTATAACTGGTGATTCCAACTTCCACTCAATTAATATACTGTTTATGTTGTTGCACTGTCTTTGCCTGACTATATGATGGCAAAAGGAAAGTTATTTGAGTTGAAGTTGGATATATGACAGAGGGAAGGGAGGCGGCTGCGTACCGACAGGTCGTCACCTCTGAGTGAGTTTCCCGACAGGTCGAGGTGTGTGAGGGTGGAGGAGATGGCCGGGTTGGCACAGAGAGCCTGACAGAGACTGTTCACACCTGCAAAACATCATCAGACAAACATGAACTCCTGAAAAACATAATACAGTACAGTGATGAACTTTTACTACTCCTCTGTTGTTTCTGCATGTTCACCTTTAGGAGACATGGAGGTTCTGGAGAGGTTCAGGTGCTTCAGGCCCATGGGCAGTTTGGCGAGTTGAGCGCTCAGAGCAGACGCACCTGCAGAAAAGCAAACGCACACTGAGTGTAAACAGCTTTACAGAGGTGAGGGCCTCCACCTAACCACCAGAGGGCGCACCATGTGAGTTAACAGTGACTGGATCTGCATGTTTTACAAAGCCTTTCTTGAACAAATACAATGTAATAGAGAAACCATACAACAGCTTGTTGATGGACAGGATTTTTAACTTTAGTAATTCACACAAGTGAAAAATCAAATATTTTGCATATTGTAGAAGATAATCTAACATCCATCTAATGTAACAATATGACAAAAACTATTTCCTCTGTATCTATCTATCGACCTTAAAAAGGACACACAGAAAATGTTTCTGCAGTGAAGACTCCACAGCGTTTGTTAGAGAGAGTGTGTGTGTGTGTGTGTGTGTGTGTGTGTGTTTTAACCTTTGTCCTCCAGTGAGTTGTTGCTCAGGTTGAGTGTGTGTATTGTGGAGGCGGGGTTGTGTGACAGAACGCTGGCCAGTTTCTGAGCAAAATCACTGAAGAAAGAAGAGGGACAACATGTCTAAGTACAGTTTACCAGTCACACCTAAACATAATGTAATATTGTGTCCTGGTGGTTCTCTTTGACCTCTGACCTTCTGAGTCCAGTGTTGTCCAGCACCAGCTCCTCCAGCCGGCTGGATCGAGCAACCACTCTGAGGATGTGGTCGCACACATCTGTAGGCTGGAGGGCAGAAACACACCACACACAAACACGATGACTTATTATTATATAGATTAAGATGACACCATGTTTTCAGTTTATTTTCACGTATTTCTGTGAGTGTGGGTCATATTTCACTCAGCTACATAAACAAATAATGATAATATTCACCAGCGTTTTAATGTTTTGCTTTGTGTTCATCCCTGGCTGATGGTTTGATGAGAAATTAACAATGAATATCATGTTAACGTCAATTAAAGAAATAAAAACTGGATAAAAATGATCTCGCTCGTATAGTTTGGCTGAGGCACCAGAGGCCCAAAAGTCTGCCCTTATGTCTTGGTATCCACTGTCACATACCGTTTTGTGAAATATGAAACACAAAGCCAAGTGTTACATATGTTTGTAGTAACAGTGGAGTGGATTTTCTAAAAACTAAGCAGCGTGATATTACCAGTTTATAGTCTTTGGCAGAGAGTTTGGTGAACCACTGGTTGTACTCCAGCGCTGCAATGATTGGCACCAGATCCCTGCACACAACAAAACAGAAAACATAGGTGTTATATGCTATGGAGTGACATTAAGGCACTAAAGGCTGTTAAAACCAAAAAACAATGAATGTATGCCCATATATACCCAAGATATTCAAGACTGGAAGACAAAATCCTTCCTCATCAGCTCACCTTCACTTTAGTTGAAATCTTGAAATTCGTTGTCAAACTCACACATATGATACGAGATGAACCCAAGGTGCTGAAAAGGTGTACGTACCTGTTCTCCAGGTGAATGAAGTCCTGCAGGTTGAGCTCTCTGGTGTCCTGAGTAAGATAGATGGTGTCCACATCCTGAAGGAGGTGTAGATGACGACAGGTGAGACAGACAGAACAGCAAAGAGAAGAAGCAGCTTTGTGACTGTGTGTTTAAGTGCAACAGAAAAGCAAAGACAATGGACACAAACAGATGTGAAAAGCAGATGTAATAAGAATCTGCCGCAGTTGTTAAAGAGGAGAAAAGGTAGATTTGATTTAACAGTGATGAAAAAAGAGACACAAACAAAGTAGCAGAAGAAGAGAAAACTACTGTATAAGAAGTGGTGGATGCAAGTAAAAGAAAAAGGAGGAAAAAATAAAGAAAATTAATCATATGAGGAAGCAACAGAAGCCCAGACAATAAATGAACACTAAGCGGAAGATTAGCGGAAATTAAGCAGAGGAAGAAGAAGAAAAAGCAGAAGAACAAGCACCTAAAAATGTGTCAGAAAAAGTGTATAAAAAGACATTGTAGCAGCTGATATAAAAGAAGAAATAGGAAGCAGAACAAAGTATATATGTATGCAAAAAAAGATGGAAATATGAGAATAAAGCAGAAAACAATAAGGCTTCAAGTCTACAGCACCGACCCATTGGACCTCCTCTCTGTAGGGCAGACCCAGGTAGTCACACACACACCAGTACTGATGAGAGAAACCGCCTACAAAGAGTCACATGACAACAAGATTGACTTGAAACATTAAGATACAAAAGCGTAAAACATTTTTTTTTTATTCGAATGCATTTTAACATTTTCAGGCTGATTTACCGCAGGGTCCCAGATCAGCCGAGCCCTGCTCATCCCAGATGGCCTGGAGGGCCGCCGTCCTCTCCGGAGGCTTCAAACTCAGCTTCCTCATCACCTTCCTTCCTTACAGAGAGAGGGAGGAGGGGAGGAGGAGAGAGAGAGAGAGAGAGAAAAGGAAATCTTATTTCTAAACTTAATTTAAATTCAAATCCTCAAAAACAGAAAAAAACAATAAACTTGACAAAACTGAACGCACAATTCTGAAAAATCTAAATACAGCATCCCAGACAGACAATGAGAGAAGAGAAGCAAGGAGCCAGTGTTTCAGAGAGCTGCAACTGATGAACGAAGACTAACCCAAACTATTTTCATTATCGATCTACAAATTGTCTCGATCAATCAGTTAGTCTATAAAATGTCAGAGAACAGGGAAACATGTCACAAATAACAAGCTCCCAGAACCCAAATTAATGTCCGAACAACAGCCCAAAAGCCACATATATACTGTTTACTATGATATAAGACAAAACAAAAAAAAACAAAAAACTGAAACTGCACTTTTGATGCACTGAAACGAGTCAATTTTTGGCCAAAAAATGATTCCCATAATTTTTGCAGATTACTTGACTGCGTGTTTCAGCTCTAAATTGTATCACTGTGAAAAGTCAAACTATCCCCTTTTAGCCTTTTAAAATCTACAAAGTGTCTTCATAAACAATTAAAGGACAGCGTAAGGCTTTAAACTGTCCCTTCTTTCCCACCCTCTGAAAGCCCCTGAAGGTCTCATATTCTCTTTCTTCCCGCTCAGACTCTTGTGTGGTACCTACACAGGTGAGCTGGCGGGGCAGATCCGGTGCAGACAGCTTCCGATGTGAGCGATCACCTCGTCTACTTGCTCCACCGAGCTCAGCCGGAGGCTCCATGGGCCGCGTTCACACTCCAACACCAACTGCAGGGGGCGACACATACAAAGGAACCTGAATGACTCAAAATGCTGCTGAGAGAATAAAATGCTGACACCCCACGCTGTCATTATGATTTTATTTCCATTTAACAGACTGGGTGCAGTCTGCGCAGTTTTAAAAGTCCATTTTTGATGTGTGTACATGTGTGTGTATGTATAAAAACAAGCTGCAGTCCAGGTGTGGTCAGGTGTATTTGTGTGTCATTAATGCAATGCTGTGATTTCAAAACTGCTTTTTGTTTGTTTGTGTGTACCTGAGTGGGCTTGTTGCTGCTGATTCCCTGGATATCCAGGTAGCTGAAGGAGTTTTCAACCTGAGGAAACACAGACAGACGTGTTATGAAATTCACCTGTACATCAAGTTAATCATGTATTTCTACAGTACATTTACTTCATACAAGCATTACAACAGCAACGTGTTGAGTTTTAGGAAAACACATAGGGCTGTTGTTTGTGTCCTTTAATTAAACATTAAACATCGTAAATATAAAAGGATATATGTCCCATGGGAGAGTTTATTCTCAACAATGTGAAGGAAATAAACAAAACATAAACTGGTTGATTTGCCTCTTCCTGAGAACTGGAGGATTTTTTTCCAGGAAACAGTTGCCAGACACAGACAGTACATGTAAAGTCTTTCAATAACTGAATGTAGAAAGACTTCGGGTGACGCACACACACTCCCAAGTGACTATATTGGCTTTTACTTCCCCTCCCTAATATTCAATAAAAAATTTCAAGAACTTGGTAAGGTTTGTTTTTTCCCCAAAGAATGCAAAATATTGACTTGTAATGCAGATATTAAGCTTCTGAGGCAAAATTTTTGATTAGTTTAGCAAAGATGTGTTTCAGAAAGAACGTTGCAACTTTATTAGATGGAGACTACAGGTAACAGCCACCCATCAAAGTCTTGTTTAGCACATCTGGTTAGCACACACTAGTGTACAAGTAACTTCCATAATTATGTGAACACCCCTATTCACATTCTTGTGTGTACTTTTGGTTTGGGGCTGTTTTTCCTAGTTTAGTTCCAGCATACAATGATATTTTAGACAATAGTGTGCTTAGGAAAGGCCCTTTCCTGTTTCAACATGTTAATGCCCCGTGCACAAAGCCAGCTCTCTAAAGTGATGGTTTTCCCACTTTGGTGTAGAAGAACTTCAGTGGCCTGCAACTTAAGGATCCCTGACCTCAACCCCATCCAGCATCTTTGGGATGGGGTTCACTAATGCTCTTGTGGCTGAATGGGAGCAAATCCCTGCAGCCAGGTTCCAACATCTGGTAGAAATCCTGAAACCAGAAGAATGGAGGCTGTTATAGCAGCGGATTAATACCCATAGTTTCGGTATGACATGGTCAACTATCACATAGGGGTGTAATATTAGGGTGTCCACATACTTTTGGGCATTAGTGCATCAAGCAGAAGCTGGCACTATCACGTTAAATCAAAAATCAATGTCTTTGCTTATTTAGCTTGTTACCATACTGTACTGTTGAGGTTGACTGAGCTGCCTCATCAAGCTTCAACTTGTTTTGGAGTTTTAAAGTAGAGACGAGAGCTAAAGACAAGACCAAGTGGGAAGCTCCCATGGATGAATAAAGAGAAGTGGATACAGCGTCGCAGGCGGGGCCCCGTTCATTCCTATTAAAGTTGTTCAGTGGCGCATGAAGCCAAAAAAGCCACTTCCTGCTTTAAAGTAATTGCCCGACCTCCGCTGGCTAAGACGGCTATCTTCCAGTTTAGTCCACTGGCTAACTTGAATGAGGATAAAATGATTAAATCGTGCAGCTCTAGACTTTCAAAATGTGATCGGACCGAATGGATCAAATTCTGATAGGGAATCAAACCACCGACCTGATTAGTGGACGACCCGCTCTACCTCCTGAGCCACATTTTGGTTGCCTAAAAAGTCTTTTGGTTGTACTAAAAGCAGTGAACTGTTCAGTTTTTCCAGCAAGTACATTTTGTTTTAAGCCCATTTTTTGCTAGCCAAAATTAGCACTAGCAGTATCACAGTTAACCATAGACTATAAATGCACCGTGCTAACCAAGCTAGCAGCTAGCATTAGGGTCAGCTCAACCCTCTCATCCAAATATGGTCACTTCTGGCTCCAAAAAACCAAGATGGCGACAGTCAAAATGCCGAACTCGATGGCTACGTCCATTATTTTTTTTACAGTCTATGGACAAGACACGTTAGTTAGTGTGTCATCATAACCTCCACACTTCAAAGGCTTTAATGAATAGATCCACATCACAAAATCTACATTATCAGCAGTTCTCCAGTGAGAAATTCCTCCGATGATGGAGACAGGTTTGAGCAGAGTTTGGATGTACATGTAACTGCAAGGCCTGTGCAGGCTGAATCATTTATATTACATTAATCAGAAACAGACATTTGTTGATATGAAACTATGAAATCATTACTATATGGACCTAAACAAAGCCTGGAGAGACAAAAGGCATGTACAAATACCAGCTACAAATAGTCTGCAGAACAAATGTCTGGAGCAGCCTCACAAACACATTTCCTTTGAATCCAGAGAGAGACAAAATAAAAAATAATAGTGGACTCCTAACTCACTGCCAAAGTGAGCAAGTGAACGGAAGGAAAAAAGACAGGAAAACAAAGATAAGAGGACAAAGAGTCAGACAGAGAAAAGGGGATTGTAAAAAAGAAAGTGAAATGTTGAGCAAAAGCTGCAAAGTGAAAAAAAGCGAGATATCAAATGTATAAAAAAGCAGGAAGGACAAAATAGATAAGAGATAGAGAAAGTAAGATGAGAAACAAAGGGTGTAAATATAATTTCTGACTTTGATCTCACTGCCAGAGTTGTGGAAAAGAGAAAAAGGATAAGGAATGTAGAGAGAGAAAGAGAGAGGAAGAGAGAGAGAGGGCGAGGGATCTAGAGAAACAGTGCCCCCTCCCCTTCTTTCCTTGCCAGCTGTTAAATTCCTCCATTGTCTTTTTTTCTCCCTCTGCTGCCTGTCTGCTGGGACTGTACACACCGAGGAACAAACCACCCTCTGTTTCACTCTCTCTCTCTCTCACACACACACACACAAAGTTTGCCCAGCTATCCTTGTTAGGACATTGCATTGACTTCCATTCATTGTGGACAGCCCAACGCTAACCTTAACCTAACCTCAATTCACATCTTACCCCTAACCTTAACCAGGACCTCAGAAATGACATCTTTGCCTCATTAGGTCCGGGCTTTGGTCCCCATTAAGGGACTACTGGTCCTGATAAGTCGGTGTTACCGGAAAAGGTCCCAATGAGGTAACAAAAACTCACGCACACAGCTATAAAAACCACTGGCCTATTCTGGAACAACAGATCAAGGGTCAGCTGGCAGAGAGAGTTCACTTATTTTATTTGAACTGTGCTACAAAACAGCTCTGCTGGCCGTTAAGTGGTGGACTTTCTTCACACCTTTCCATGGATGATGATGGCACTCACAAGGATATAGCTGGCAATTTTCTATAGTTTTTTCTTATTGTCAATAAATCTCATGTGCAGAGCCAAACCAACAATGAACTAATGTACTTACAAGTATTGTGTGTGTGCAGCCAAAGTCTGAAATATCTTATACCTCTGTGCCGTAGACCTCTGTTGTTGTCCAGAAACTATTAAAAACACGTCAGTGAGCCATGTTCCTTCATTATGAAGAGTTTAGTCACTTTAGTTTGTTTAGAAACGGCTCAAAAGACTAATAACAGTGATTTATGCTTACAGTGCTTCGCTAGCTTGTTGTGCTACATATCACAACCTCTTGACTTTGTGCTACATTGTAAATTTCTCAAAGGAACTTCAGTGCAAAGTCAAGAGGTTGTGATTTGTAGCACAACAAGCTCGTGAAGCTGTAAACAGAAGTTTAACTTATTAGAATGACCAACCTTCAGTCTATTATTTAGCTCATTTGATTCACCCACAAAGTTAGCTGACCATCTATAATTTACTCAGCAAAGATATTTAGAGCTACCTTTGGCTCTGGAGGTCTCCTTATCCCAACTGTAAAAAAATTAAAAAAAATCTCCACACACATATTATTTTGGATGTGAAAAAGTGAAATTACTTCACATATTCAAAAACTCAAATATCTCTCTCTGCCACAAAGGGATGGTAGTACCTTTAAGAAAAAGAAAAATCACTTCAGTCTTATCACATTTTATTGCCAGGAAATGATCTTTTCTGCCTTCTTTACGCAGAGGTCAGAGGTCAGGAACTGTAGGTAGTCTGTGTTTAGCTCAAAGACACGTCAGTAGGATGGGGGTTTTAATCTCAGACACCGACTCTCCAACATCCAGAGTTCGTTCCTGTATCAGCAAACTCACTCTGCTGCAGACTTTACCAGTTAATGCTGTGTGTATTGCAGTTATTTA
This sequence comes from Scomberomorus guttatus, assembly GCA_038419695.1. Taxonomy (NCBI): domain Eukaryota; kingdom Metazoa; phylum Chordata; class Actinopteri; order Scombriformes; family Scombridae; genus Scomberomorus; species Scomberomorus guttatus. Next base: position 2,323,583 of record CM076461.1, read on the forward strand.
TATGTTGTCCGGCCTGAGTCACACAGTGATTAGTGAGAGAGCAAAAACATTCATGAGAACTATTAAAATAGAGGCTGAGAAAAGAAAAAAGCACCAATAATTTTAGATCTGCATTTATGGTTTCATTTCTCTTTTCAGGTAACTCTGATGACTCATAATTTCTAAAGCAGTACATGAAGCTTAAAACAGGGAAGTTCATGAGTTCAGGCTACAATCTGAATGTGAAAAAAAAAACGTGAATTTTTTTGAGTTATGATCCAAAGTGTTCGAAATTTTTGCCTAGTTTCAAGTTTACAAGTTTCCTCTTCTATAATTTATAACCCTAATCTAGCGGGACCAGTCTGGAAATGGGTTATCTTGTCAAACAAGCATTTAAATTATTTATTATCCCTTGAAAGTGTTTTAACTTCAACAATTTTATACATTTTCTGACATTTATTACTTTCTTTACCTAATTGTACTGTGAAACACTTCAAAGTTTACTGCAATCAAAAAAAAAAAATCTTTTTTTTTTTTTTTTTTTACTGTTTCCAGCATGTTTTTCTCTCTGTCTCGCTGCCCTCCACGCTGAACTTTTCTTCCTCCCAGTGTTTTCCTTTCCCACAGGCTGTGTTCTCACAGCTGCATTCTGGGTAAAACTATCAGATGTCTCCATATGGTGGGACCTGTTCTCATCTGGGTCGAGAGACATGGAGAGACAGTGCGAGCCGGAGAGAGAGAGAGAGAGAGAACTGAAAGAGACGCTACAATATCAAGATAATTCACATAAACTTGATCAGAGAACTACAAAGAAGAAGTAGATGAAGAAATACAGACACAGCATGAATGTGGGTTTATTAAGTGTAACATGAGGAATAAAAGCAGAGATAAGCAAAATACATGCAGCAGAAAGTAAAGTAAAGGGCTAAATCTGTTTAAATACAGATTGAATTTAAAGGTTAAGGCTGGTGATATTCTATATTTGTCTTACTGCCAACAAATCTGATGACAAGACAAAAACCAACAATTTGATCCTAATAACAAGTATCATATTATCCTTTAATACACCAAATGATGAAGTTACAGAGTTACAGTTAGTGTAGGAGATGATATGTGACTAATGCTGAATTCTTCTGTACTTTGTGATGAATTACACATTCAGCATTTTTTAATTGAACGTCTAATTCTACCTGCATGAGTGTCAGAGTCAGTCTAAGCGTCAGGAATGTGCTTGGACTTGCTGTGTCAGATCGACTCAGTCAAGGTAGAGACAGAAGGACAGAAATGAACAAAAGGGAAAGAAAATTTAAGTAGAGAAGAACAAGAAGCAGCATGTCTGGAGTGACCAAACAAGAAACCAAAGAGGAGGAGAGGAAGAGGAATAGAGGGAGGAAGATGTGGGGGAGGAGGAAAAGGAGCAATAGGGGAAGGAGTAGTATGAAGATGAGGAGGAGAGGCAGAAAAGAAGGGAATGATAAGGAAGGATAAGAAAAAGAGATTATATTCTTGATTAATCTATTCATTGTTGTATCTATAAAATGACAGAAAAAGGTAAAGAATGCCTGTGATTATATCTTAGAGCCCCTGGTGATTGCTTATTTTGTCTGATCAATAGTCCAAAATCCAAAGATATCCAGCTTACAGTCATGTATGACACAGAAAAGCTTCAAATCCACAAATCTGAAGAACTGCAACCAGCAAATATTTGGCCTTTCTGCTTAAAGTGATTAGTCGACTATCAAAATAGTTGCAGAGGAAGAAGAAGAAAAACCAATTACAAAAGATAGAGAATGACAATGAAGTGACTATGAAGTTTAAGTGTTAAGATCCAATGATATTTACGCAAAAATCCAATGTTTACAGCCTGGTTCTGTTGTTTTATAGTCTCTGCTCCATGTTACAAACTGCACACACACACACACACACACACACACACACACACACACACATATACCAACCTTGGAAGGGACGCGTGCTGTCAGCAGATAGGCTCGATGTGATGCCAAGGCCTGAGGACAGAGACACACACTGGTCAGACAGAGAGACACCAGGAGCTTCTCACTACATCATATCAATGAACACCATAAGACAAAATCACCACTGATGTGTCAAAGAGAAACCTCCTTCTGTCCTTATGAGTCATTTATAGGCCTGACTATCATTTATTTGTCAATACATACCCAGAAACTAGATTTTTGCTTTTTGCACTTTGAGAAACATGTTTTTTTTAAAAAAACTTTTCTTTATTTAACAAAAGAACACTTCTCAAATGTTAAATTCTGTCTAAGTATAAGCAGCCATACAGAAGCTTTTCTTATAAGTAAAATAGAGTCTAAAACTGGTCAAATTATTCTTCTATAAATCTATAATCTATAAAATATCTGATTAGAGAATAAGTACATCTCTCAGCACTTGACAGTTTTCAGCGCATTTCAGTTACCAAATCAGTTACCAGTAGATGACAGTTAAAAATAAAACAATAAATAAATCTAAGTTCACAGTGACTGGCTTTCTGTTGTGTTAAGAGATAAAAACCATACTGTACAAATACAAACAAAATGTAAGAACATGGAAGGATGAAGTTATACCACAGCTTATTGTAATACTGAAACTTGAAAAAGCTGCATAATAACCATAGTAAGAATTCTCCTTACTTTACTAATCTGTAAAATGCTGGCTTGCTAAACCTCGAAGCTCGAAGCTGACCACACTGGAGGAAGTGGTGGAGGAAAGACTGCTGGCAAAACTGCTGGAGATCATGGCCAACACCTCCCACCCCCTCCATGACATGACAGCCAGGCTAAGGAGCAGCATTAGTAGCAGCAACAGGCCGACCCAACCCCGCTGCCTCAGGGAGCGGCACCGGAAACCATTCCTGCCAAGTGCCATCAGACTTTACAATTCATCTGACTGTGCCAGGCCCAGTGACATCACACTGTCTGTGGATCAACTTTAACTCGACTCTCAACCTGACAGGTATTTATTTATCTATTTATTTATTCACTCAGTCACCTGCTTTTTTAATCACCACAGCCTCTGTGTTTGTATCTGTTGTGTTTTTATTGTGTTTTAATGTCTTACTGGTGTTTTTATGTATTTTTATCATCTGTCATGGCTGATATGACAATGCAATTTCGTTATGTTATCCTTTGGATTCAGTGTATTTTGTAAATCAATTCATAATCCAATTAAAAAAATGCATTTTCACATTAGACTGAAAGGTGATGAAGGTCTTAGATGAATAGAAAATCTTAGAAAGGTCTTAGAAAATTTGCTCATTTTCAGTCCAAACAGAGGAGATGGTTTCCTCCGGGCCCTTTGTCCACCCAGCTTCGTCTATTTTCACTTGCAGAGAGGCTGGCAGAGGTCTTGGCCTCTGGAGAGGCTTTTTCACTGAGTGGGATAATGATATATATTATCTTTCACCACGTGTTGAACTTCTGTCCTGCCAGAGACTGTGTGCACATTACGGCCGCTCCCTCAGCCAATGCCAGTGTGTTTCTGACTGACGAAATTAGTAACTTATTTTCATCACAAGTGTGTGAAGTGTGTGCTCAGTTATGGTTTGAAATGGTGCAAATAAAATAGACCGTGCATTCACAGTTTCACTCCAGTGAGATTAAGAAAAAAAGAAAGAAAGAAAGAGAGAGAGAGGGAGAGAGAGAGAGATGGAGGGAAAGCGAGCAGTAGTTAACAGGAGGCTGAGCCAGCTGTGGTATGTACAATAACCCTTCACAGATGAGAGGTCACGCCAGGTCACATGTGCTCAAGATCAGAGTACAGCCAATAAGATACCAGGTCCTCCCCGACGGATGGGAGTCTCAGCCAATTGGATAAGATATCAACCTGCCTGAGGGATGAAGACGCGTTCAGAGACAAAGTGAACAGCCTGTTTTCAGTTTAGATGTCTGGTTCAGGTGCTTTGCAGACGTGAAAGCAGGCTGATGTGTGTGAGTGAGCAGGTGAGCGAGTCCACATAGGCAGACTACCTGATAAAACAGATGAGCAACAGTGAGAAACCTGGACCATGATGCACTGCTAACAGTGTCTGATGTAAAGCCTACAGTTTTTTATGATTCAGCCGATGTAAGAGTGAAACTGCAGATGACAGATTGAATAATAACATGGATGATGTGTCTGTTTTGTCACATCTGAAGGGACTTTTTTTTTTAATAAAGTTTATTGCTCATCACCATTTTTTCAGTTACAGAATCCACAAAATATAAATCTGTAAGGAATCTCTGCATGTATGTATGTATGTATGTATGTATGTATGTATGTATGTATGTATGTATGTATGTATGTATGTATGTATGTATGTATGTATGTATGTATGTATGTATGTGTGTCCTTCGCGTATCTCTTGAACCGTTCATCCGATCAACTCCATACTTGGCGGGTGTATGGCTGGGAACCCAGGGGAGTGCAGTGTCGAATTTGGTACAATTTGTACACGTGATATGTTTAATTTTAATAAACTTTGAATAAACCAGCAATCAGCGAGCTGCTCCGCTCTGTGCAGGGGCAGGGCGGAGCTTCAGGGCTCTGCCGACTGACTCCAGCATGTCAGAGAGACCAGAGACGAGGGAATGAAATGAGAAAAGAACATTTATTTACTATTAGAGTACTTATTATTTATAACATCTGTGTATAATATAATGTTTCTTTCATGTTGTTGGTGTATATTCTCACTGACACCTCACATCAACTGTATTAATCTTTCTATGTGTTGAAGCAGCAGCCGGAGGCCAAACAAACAGGCAGATTTTGAACGGGCACTGCACTAGTTTAGACAAAGTCAACAGAGCTCAGGTCGGACAAGCAAGCAGCAAACACCACAGTCAGTCAATGTTTTTTGTAGTTTTGTTTACTAAGTGGAGATTTATTCATCACTAAACTAACATGGATTGCGCAACAAAAAACAGTTATTTTACTTCATATTTACACCAACTGTAACTAAACCAAAACTAGCTTAATAATATACGACATGTTTGGGGGTTTAAGAGTAAAAGTGGTTTTGTAACTCGATCAAAAAACCTGTTTAATTAATCTGTTTAAATTAGAGCAGCAGCAATTAGTCGATTCTTTGTCAATCGACAGAAAAGTAATCGGTGACTATTTTTACGATCAAATAATCTTTTTTAAAGAAAGAATACCAACCATTTGCCAGCTTCTCAAATATGAGGATTTGATGTTTTTCTTTGTCAGATGTGATAGTAAACAAAGAAAATAAAAGACATTTTAAGACATCAACTTGGCCTGTGGGAAATTATATATAGCAATATTTTCTGACATTTTACAGACAAAATGATTAATTGAGAAAGTAATTATCAGATTAATTGATAATGAAAATATTTGCAACCCCAGTTTGAATTATATTTCACAAAAATAACAATATACCTCAAGTTACAAAACATAATGCCAATAATGTTAGACTAAATGACCAAATAAGGAAGTGTAATTCATATTTTCCTCTCATGTTACACTGCATGAATAATACTGATTCTGAAAGACAAATTTGCAGACATGAACAGATACGTTTGGATTGTCAGTTAGGTTTCAGTAGTAGAAGCACTTACAAACAAACGTAGAAATAGATTTACACACTGCTGATGTGGTTCAGTCCTGCACCATAAGGCCCTTCATCACTGATCAGGTGTTCAGGTGTGCTGGTTGCCACTTAAATCAAAACAAAGCTAATAAATGATGGCAAAAAAAGCCACATGATCAGTCCTTATCGCTAACTGACTCTGGAGTGTTTTCTGAGTTCACTCTTGGTTTTTTGGCTCAGAGATGTTCTTTCTCTGACAGATTCTGGTTTATTTTTCTTCAACATAACGTTGGATCAGGAAACAATCTGTGTTAATTTTTTAAACAAACAAAAACAAATCTGCCTGACACATTATCACGAAACATTTAGAGTGTTTTGCCTCATTTCAAGAGATTATAGCCCGAGTTTCTAATCTGAGGATCTACAGCTGTGGAATGTGTGTGTGTGTGTGTGTGTGTGTGTGTCCAAACGCCCTGTGGCTGTGAGTGGGTTACTTAAGTCAAGTCCTGACAGGAGCTGCAGTCACATTCTGCAGAGCTGTGGTACGGTGTCAAAGGAAAAGAAATATATTTAAAAAACTGAATAAAAAATGGGTTTAATTGCACATCCTGGGCTGTGGGGGGCGGGGGGGGGGGGGTGGGGGGGGGTGGGGGGGGGTAAGTCAGAAGCAACCAGAAGGTCCCAGGTTTACAGTCTGATACCCATTAGCCTTTTTTTGGTAAGTAACACACACACACACACACACACACACACACACACACAGAGCTGAGGTGAGTTCACATACCTGCAGTTACATGAAACCAGATACCCTACCGCAGTAACACCCACCTCTTTCTTTCTTCCTGACAGAATGCATACTGCAGCATCCTGAATAGTCATGTGATCAGCCCACATTTACACATCACTTACTGATTTAGTCAAGCAGCTCTTACTCAATATGTTTGTTATGTCACCCATGATTCCCCGTAGCACATCCCCTAATGGGTTAAGCATTAGTCTGAGCTGAGGTTTGGCCGACAAATACAGGAAACTAGGGACAGAGTTTGATATCAAATTCAAATCCAGTATCAAGTCTGGATCCTTTCAGATCCCTTATCAAATGTTATTAACTTTTACTTCATACTTCAACATTTTAAGGTAACTTAAGGCTAAAAAAACTACAACACAAAGATGTCGGATCACCTTTTGTTGGCTGAGAAAGCAGAAATATAATAATTTTTAGTGGCAGCTAAATTAATGTTCCCAACCTGCACCTGAAAATGAGATGAGCAGCATTCAATGTATCTGAAAGCAATTGACACCTTCTGGACTCCTTTAAGCTACTCTAAATTTCATTTCTATTGAAAGAGATAGTTGATCTTGTCAATTCAAAGGTTTGTGCTGTATACAAAGATTTGATAATAAGCTATCACTTTCAAAATGTTAGTATGTGTGAACAAAAGTTATGTGGTAAAGTTTTGCAGTGAAATACAAGTTAGTACTTCACTGCATTAACTGTGAAATCTGCATGTAGTTTTACCAGTTTGTTGAATGATGTGAAAGAAAAACAAAAGTTAAAAAAAAACATGAACAAGGCCAAGTATGTGTACTTTAGTCACCCTGATGCTCCAAAACAGACACAAGACGGTGAGAAAGCTTTAAAGGTTTGTCTCAGTGGAGCTGCAGAGGAAAACAAGGGAGCCCCAGTCAGACAGTCACAGACACTGAGCGTACGGTGATGACTCACAGCAGCAGCTCCTCTCACACTGAGCTACTGTAGCCACAGCCATTCAAAATATTTGACTTAGTCGACCATAAACTCAGCTCTTAAGACAGAAAACACGTCAGAACAAAGAAAGGCCAGCAGATAGCTGGTGTCACCGTGCAGGAAGTTCTTCCCAAGTTACCTCTGAAAGAACAAACCTGCCATTAAAGTCAGTTTCAGATGAACTGTGAATTTCAGGCCACCTTTTTTTTGTTTGAGTTGTTTTGATTATCTTTGCACTGTGACTAAAAAAATGTTTGGTTGTCATACATTAATTCTAGATTTATAGACAGATTTTAGATAAAAACACAGAACATAGACTGAGAAACAGTCCACTCCACAGTGGTCAGAGGTCAGGGTCAGATACAATGTGGTTACAGGACAGGTTCACTAACTAACTGGACCAACCCTTTGTTTCCCAGAAAAAAGTCCACTGAACAGGATAGAAACCCAGTCGGTAACACTTAAATCTTAATTTAGAATCACAAGGAGTGTTTTATTAGCTTAAGGCCACATTCAAACAAACAGATATTAAGTCATCGGATAAAAAGGTGGATCCTGGGTCAAATTCAATGTCATCTGGCAACGCAGTCCATTGGCCAATCACATACAGTATGTGTGAGTGCACACAGCAGGTAGAAATCCTTAAAATCTTGTCTCAAAGGAGCATAAACTACTGTGTAACGTCTTGGAATCAACCTGCACTTCCTGGTTCATATTTTAGCTCGTCACTGGTAGCTGCAGTAACACGCCCACACCTACACAGTACAGTTTAAATTGGTTCTGTCTATAATCGGCTTGCCAGTCGTCTGTAAAGCACTTGCAGAATTGCACCAACTTGCACGAAATGTGCCAAAAAAGTCGGACTGTTTGATAGCCAGGCAACTATTTTTCAAGAGTTTTAACAGTAATGACTACTGCAATTTTCAAAAGCCTCAAAGTGATTCTCAGAGGGAAATACTTTCAGGCAGTTTACTTAACAAGGATAATTTTTATTGTATCGACACACAAGCCTTTGAGAGGAGTTTAAATTGAAACTGTGCCAATCACACAAACCATTTAAATACCAAACCCTGTTATTAAAAAATACATTTAAGCACAGGAAACCAGGAAGTGCACAGTATAAACATGAGTCCACATGTAGTCAAATTCATACTGCAGCATGTAGGAAAACAGCCGACCAGCTGTCACTTACCAGCACTCTGTTCTCCACCTTGTCACCTTTGACCTCCAGCTGGACTTTGCGCCTCAGGGTCAGTTTCACCCTCCGACCCACCGCCTCCCGCACACTCTCTGCAACAGACAACAGGGTTACAGGACACCTGACAATTAAAACCACAAAAGCTGGAGGCATCAAATTACAACTCATTACATGACGGGGACAGAAGTTTCAGATGGGAAATTTGATGAAGCCCGTTCAGCTAACTCTACCAGAAATAGAACTGGTCGTCACGCCTCTAATGCTAACCGAAGGGGTTAATTAAAGTAAAAATGATGTGGTTCTCCTTCAAATGGGGCCATGTTTACTGTGGCCATAAGTATGAGTCCACATAAACAACCCATTATAGCAGCGGTCAGTGTCATGAGTGGAATTTTTCTGATAGCTTGTTTTGTAATGTACTGTGTTGTTTTTAAAGGATAAAGCTGATGATTTCTATATTTTTTTGTCAACAAATCTCATGTTTGGATCCAAACCAACCAACCATCTAAAGCCTGATATATGTTATTCCTCTGTGCCGTAGACCTCACGTGCCAAAAACTATTAAAAACACGTCAATGAGCCGCATGAGATTTGTTGACAAAATCTCAAAAAAAAAGTAGAAAATCGCCCGCCTTAACCTTTAAATACATTAAAGCTTAGAGGAGTTAAGGTTAATCTGCTCCTTTCTTGATCCTCAGCCTGCTGTTAAAACTAAAAAAAAAAACATCAAACCAAACACAATTTCTGAAAGAACATCAACAAAGAGCTGAGAGGAAATGTTGGCAGTTTGACAAAATCAGTGAGGAAAGGGCCCTCCCTGAGGGTTTGAGGGTTTGATTTTCATAATTTTATCCATTAACTGATGATCATGATAACATTTCACTTATCAGCTCAGCTTTCAGAGATTTAGAAAATGCTGACTCCAGCAAGCAGCTTTCTAAAAAACATCAGTCGGACAGAAATAGTCTCAAACACGCCTTTGGATGATAACACTGATTCTCAAATCTCTACCACAGAGGTGGTGAGCAAAGTTTTATCATGACCGATGACCATAACGGACAAATATAAGAGAAGAAGATCCAGGTTAACAAATAAAAAAATCCCTGTACCTAGTAAAACATGTAAAGTGGTACTTTGGTTGTTGTTGTAAACAATGATGGACACAGCAGCTAATTGATCTGCTTTTCTTTTCATTTTCATTTTCATGTAAAATACTCATCTGTAGGCCTGCAGCTACCGATTTTTTTCATTATTGATTAATCTGACGATTACTTTCTCGATAAATCAATTAATGGTTTTGTTTTGAAACCTGGATGTCATGGAGCCCGAGGTGACGTCTTCAAATGTCTTGTTTTGATTAACAATCCAAAATCCAAAGATGTTCAGTTTACTGTCATGTACGACACAGAAAAGCTTCATTTTTGAATAATAATGTTTTTTTTAAATAACTAAAGCGATTATTTGATTATCAAAATAGTTGCAGATTCATTTCCTGTTCTGCTAATTGATTAATGGTTGCAGCTGTACTCACTTATGCAGAATCACATCTTTAAAGAAAATGCTTATTGAATTGACTTTGACATCGTGGAGCCAGCTGTGGCTGCTGTAAAGCCTCTATATTCTGCAGTCTAAATGTAGTGTGAAAGGTATAGTCTACTGTCTATAGAGCAGCAGATATCCTTCCTTTTCAAGCAAAAACACAAAACATTATTCATTCCTGCCCAGACAGACTTGGATCCTCCTACATTAATTTGGCTCTGTTTTTACGTTGGGCAAGAAGTCTGGTGAACTTCTGCTGCTTTTTTAGCAGTGGTGGGAAAATGCAGACAGATGGAGAAAGAGGGGGAGGGTGAAGAAGTAAGAGTTAGAAAGAGAGCACACGAGGGAAAGGAGGTGGAAGAAGAGACAGAAAACAAGAAGGCATGATGTTAAAGAAGGAGGTGTCTTGATGACATCATGCCACCCTCCTCCCCTCTGCGCCCAGACACATGATGAGGTCATGAGGAGGATCAAAACATTACAGCACGAAGCAGCAGCGTGGAGGCCGATTAGAAACACATGGACCTCTCCCTCCGTCCAACACAGTCACATCAAAACAAGGAGTTTCCCTGCTGACTAATTACATTAAAGAAACAACCTGCAACTTTTAAAATCTAAATTACTGGCAATGATCCGGCTTAAAACAAAGACATGAAAACTGACCTATCTGCTGCTCTATATACTGAATGAAATACTCAAACCTATGATGTTTTAATGGCTGCAGCAGTCCAATAAATGGGATTATGACCACAACTTACAGTAAACTTCAGTTTGAATGACTTGCTTGCTTTCGCACAACAGGGATTCAATACCCTAGAAACTAGCACTAGGGTCAGCTCCACCCTCTCGTCCACATATGGTCATTTCTGGTTCCAAAAATCCAAGATGGCGACGGTCAAATCGCAAAACTCGAGTATTCAAAACAGCAGTCCACAAACCAATAGGTGACGTCACGGTGACTACATCCATATGTTTTACAGTCTGTGGCAGTGACAGATTTAGAACTGGGAAAAAATGGGCGTTAGCATTGGATCAGCTCAGGTATCAGAATCAGTATCGGGAGAGAAAATGTCAGATTGGTGCATTCCTAAAAAAACACACTACAGAAAGGACGTCGAGGTGCCTTTGCACTGTGTGATTTTGGGCTGTCTGAGACAAAAGGAAATCTTTGGTCTTCAATCCAAAATGGTGCTCCAAGAACTCACCGCTAAGACTCGTCCACCGATGAAAGACCGCCTACGTTTCCAAACCGACCAATCAGAATACGTCATGAAGCGACACAGAATACACTGACACTAAAGTTTTGAGGGAAAAACACACTTGTTCTCCTTAATACGCCCATAACACACACACACACACACATAACATCATTGTACTGTTATTTGAATATGTTTGGTTGGTGGTCTTGAGACTGGGGCTGCAACTGACGATTATTTTCATTATCGATTTATGTTCTGATTATTTTTTGATTGATCGATTCATCATTTTGGTCTATAAAACAACAACAAACGCCCATTACAGTTTCCTAGAGTCCAAGGTGACGTCATCAAGTGTCTTATTATGTCCGACCAAAGGTCCAAAACTCAAAGAGATTCAATTTACTATCATGTAAGACGAGGAAAAGCTGCAAACTTTAAAACCTAAAACCATAAAATATTTGTCATTTTTTCTAAAAAATTACTTAAATAATTAATCAGTTATTAAAATAGCTGCTGATTAATTGCCTGTCGATCAACTGTGGTCCTGTATGTGATGTTATGCTGAACTATCAATAAATTAAAAATAAAAATAAAATAATTATTAATTGCAGTTCTAGTCTGAAAGGTAAAGAAGTTAACCCAAAATAAAAAATAAAATATATCCTATTTTTAAGAAATACAATTGTCTCATATTATTTTTACATTCACACAGGTTTTATATATGTTGTGTGAGTGTTGTCAACATTTTGCTTCACTCAGCTTTCCTGCACACCAACAACAGCCTTATTAACTCCTTCTTCTAGCTTTAAAATGCTGCTGATGAGCGGCGTCAGGTCAGTCGGTCCTATTAAAACCAACAGCGGGGCTGCCAACAAAAAGCCCCATTCATCAGTCAGTCCAGTGACATACAGTGTGAGATGGGGCTGCAGACACCGTAACACAGAGCACGGGGTTGCTGTGAGTCAGCCTCACCACCCTGTACTGGGTTTGCTTTTGATTTATTCTGACAGTCTATTAAAAATAACAGGCTTAAATCTGTACTTTCTTTCTTATAACTTTTTAAAGCCCCAGCTTATAAAAAATGTGGACATGTGGCTCAAAGAATTAAACGGCAACAGCTTCAATCCATAAACGTCTGCTTTCAAAAGTCAATTTAGGTCAAACTCCAGATTGACTTAACTTATGTTTTTTAAGCAGCCCTGGCTCTATCGGTGCCAATGTTTCATTTATAGGCTACTTTTCCCCCAACAGAACTGCAGTGATTAACTGTTTTTGATTTTCTTTTTGACACTCAGTCATCCAGGCAGTCTGTGTTGATAATATCTCACAATCCAAAGGAATTTCACAGGACACACCCCTTTCCCAAAGCTGTCTCTCTCCTCCATTTCAGATAAGGAAGTGGCAGAGGAGAAACTCTCAGGTAGCCAGCCGAACCCTCAGGGCATGAAAATAACTAATGACTCAATATACTCAAATAAAATGTCTTAAAAACAGTGATAGTTGCACCATTAAATAGACATTAGTAGTATAGTCACCAGTATGGCTCCTACAGGGGTGAAGATAGATTTAGGTTAATGCAAAGAGCTAGTTTACACTTTATGTTGCTTCATAGTAGTTTTTTTTTTTTACCATTTCTAGTATCAGTTTAGCATTTCTACAGTTCTCCTATGATAAATAATCGTGTTTAATTGGTAAATATATGATGGCTTTATGGTGCTTTCACCCCCCCAAAAAATAGTTCCTATATTATTTCAAGCTATATGCTTCATAGTGTGTGTTTCCATTATATTTTAAGCATTGCTGTGATGTCCCTAAAGTTACCTTAACTGGGTTGTTATAGTTTCTGGTAAGTTAATGTTGCTTTAAAGTATGTTTATGTCCTGTGAAACCTTTGTGACAGACATCGGTGAGTTTATATCAACTTTTTCTGTTGTTTCTGCTGTGATTTAGCAGCTAATTACAGCTGCAGGCACTTCCAATGTACCTGAGATACAATACAGAAGCTGAAGCAGCTGGTTAGTTATCTCAGTCTACCAACAACAGCAGCCAGTGTGAGTCAGTAGCTGAAGTTACCGACGCGATCTCACCGCTAACTTAACTAGTTAACGTTATGTTAACGTAATCTTACCGAGCAGTTCTGTGGGAATGTCCGTTTTTTCCTCCTCCATTTCTTCTGCCGAGGTAAACACCGAAGAGGGGTCCGGTGGCAGCGGGTACACCCGAGAAGAGAAGCGGCTCTGGTGGGGAGGTTCAACCTGGAGGAAGCGACAAAATACGGTAAAAGGTGTTGTCCCGTTTTTCTGCAGCTAACCTAACGTCGGTTACCTGTCGACACCCTGCTTACCTACAGTAACTGTTACTGTCTGCATGCCTGGTAACGTTACGCACACGCACATACATACACGCACACACACGTTACTTCTGCATTGTACTGGTTTGATGTGACAGGAAAGGTTGATTAAAAGGTAGTTTCAATATGAGGCAGTTTAAATCCAAAAGTGAAGACAGACAGTTGGTGTGTGTGTGATAAGCACACACACTCCAGTGATCCCTCCTCTCCTGCAGTTGTCCGGGAAAAAAACTTTTGCTGCTAAAAAAATGGTATAATGGCGACACCTGGTGGCCATTTAAGTGAATAGCATTTTTCTGTATTATGTCGCATTCAAGTGGTGTCGAAATAATCGGAAAAATTACTTCCCGACCGGGAAAATTCACGCGAACGCCCCCTCACGACCTGCCCAAAGTTGATGTACGTAGAAACATGGCGGACGAAAGTAAATGTTTGGTTGATGGCAAGAAACATTTTACTAATTCACGTATTGCGTATCATTTTTTTTTTTTTTGCTCACACATAATTTATAATATGGTATTTAGTTGATGGCAAGAAACTTTTTAAATTTCCCCACAGTCCAAAGTTACATCTTTAAATGTGTAGTTTTCTCTAACAGTCCAAAACCCAAAGATATTCAGTTTATCATCATGTTCGACAAAGAAAAAGCAATAAATAATCACATTTGAGAAGCTGAGACCAGCTTATTTTATTCACTTTTGCTTAAAAAATTACTAAAATGATTATTCAATTATCAAAATAGTTGCTGATTAATCTTCTGTTGATCGACTAATCGATTAATCGACTAACCTTGCAGCTCTAGAAAGAGGACTTATTTTGTTTTATTTGAATAACTTGAGGAGGTAAAACACAGTAATCCACAAGAAATAAAGCAAAAATTAGAAGAAAAATCACAGTTTTGTGTGTCCAAAATATGTTTTTTTTCTGTATCCTATCCTGTCCAATCATCTCGCGGCCCCTTTGATTAATCCAGCGACCCCTTGTGACCCTAATACATAGACCCCCGCCCTAATACATAGTACACCAGTGGTAGGCAAATAGTGGTCCTCCCCCTGAAGTTTTACGGTGTGAATTATAACACCGATTTAATTCCATAACTTTATTGGAGCATAACAGATTTGTTCTTCACAAACACAAATAGGTGAGTATGTCTCTAGTCCCGAAGTGCAACACAGAACATATGTCCACATATGAGTCACTTTTAGCCAAATTAGTATTAAAGTAAGCTGGAACTCTTTCAGCCCTCAGTTACAAATGGATAAACAAAGGATAGAAGCCCCCCAGTGAATAATCCTGAAAAAGCTGGCCCACGGTTGAACAGGAAACCTACATTTACTCAAGTACTGTACTTATAAGTTATCAATACATGGTAAAATGTGTCAATAGTTTTAACCCATTATGCCAAAGACACAAAACACAACATTATCTAAAAGTATCAGGTATCTAAAGGGGCGGGTTCAGCAACATTATAACAGATTTTCACTCACACCAATCAGGTTTTTAACATATTATTTATTTATTAATTAAAACTTATAAACTCTCAAACCCAACAAGAACTCATTTTCCCTCATTCTGGTTTTTCAGGTTTAGTGCGACAGCTTGTCTGCTAAAGTGCGACACTGGTCTACGAAGCCTTTTACAGACAGGACAATGCTTTAACTCTTTTAGAAAAATCATTCAGTCTGTGTCCGAGCTGGGAATCTTATCTCAAGCTGCTGCTTTGACACAAGCAAGTTTTTATATCTCATTCTTTCCTCAGTCCTCTGGTTTATTTGAACTCCCTTTCAGCCCTTCTTTTCCCTCGTTCTCTTTCTTTCACCTTCTGATTTGTTTTGTGTTAATCAAGCTTTCCTGTCTTATTTCCTCTTCCTGCTATTTTGCATTTCTTTCTCTCCTTGCCTTTTCCTGACTGAATGGGTGTGTACCATTACAAATATAGGCTAATATGGATTTAACTAAAGCACAAAAATCTGTTGTAGTGGGCTAAATAAATAGACAAAATAGTTTTATAAATGTCGATCTTTAAAATAATTAATATTTAAAAATGTCGATATACTTGATCTGACTTGAAGTAGCAGCTTTACGGCACAATAGCTTTAAAATCCTGAGCCACCAAAACCGCCTCATCAAACATTATTAAACTAAAATATATAATGTATATATTATTATCAGGAATACTGCATGAAACATTATAAAAGTGTCCCACTTTACACCTTCAGAAAAAGATGGACAGTGCAAAAAATACAGTTTCCAGGAATAATAAAGACCATATTGTGCATTCTTATTTTGAACTGAGACCAGAGTCATAATGGCTTTAATGAAGCCAACAAAACAGTCCTCTGGTGTCAAACTCTGCATATACTGCACATCATTCTGCAAGGAACAACAGGTAAAAAAACACATTTTTGAGTGGAGGGAGACTTTAACTTTTCATTTTGTCCAATACTGTACGACTAAATACCTGCAAAACTAGGTGTTGTCGAGTGAAGATGGAGAAGTTGGTCCTGGTCTGGTTGAATCAGATTCAGTGTGTGAATCTTATTTAATCACTAGATGGAGACAAGTAGCCATCAGTGAGTTTACATCTGCACACCAACAGTAACCAGCAGCTGCTTTAATGGACCTGGATTTAGTCCTGAACCAGAAATATTGTCTTACTGCATATTTTTCCTCATGCAACATTGTTTTTAAAGGGTTTACAGTTATGTCCCATCACTGTGATGTAATTCTCACAACCAGGTATTCACTTGTCAACTCACAACTTTGCAGCTTTCTAGAGAACAATAATGTCCTTTAGCCACAAGCTTTAGACCTGCTTGTAATATAGTAACTGCTGCAAATGTACTTCTTATTGTTTATATATACTTCTGGTATATATTCTGTATTATATTGCATGATATCGTGCTCTTTTATTCTACTGAAAATATTTTATCATTTCTACGTACTCTGGGATTACAGATGAAAATTAGCAATTTGGCTAACTATTTTCAGAAATGTAATTAATATGTGTTGTCCCTGTCATATAAATGAATAAACTAAACTAAACTGAGTTCAGTCTCCATAAATATATATAAATATACTGGAAATACTGCAATCATATTTTAGAGTCTGCTTGTGATGGCCCCCAAATCTTTCCTATCAATTTAAAACTCCTGAAAGAGAAAATATAAGCATTTCACAAGTTTGATGATCCTTCTTTTCACCGTGCTCACAATGGAAATCTAATAGATACAGTTCAGCATTTTAAAGATGCATTTGGCTTGATAGCAGATCGTTCTGCACCTCACACAAACCAAAAAAGTCAAATTGTCAATTGGAATAAAACTTGATTCTCCTTTCAAAATGGAAAAAAAAGTATTCTACAATCTACTAAACTATCTACACGGGATTATCACTGTCCTTAAACCACTGGACACCATTTAACACAGTGCCGTTAGTCAAGACTTTGAGTTTGATTTGGATTTATTTTGAATAGTTTAATTTTCCTACATTGTTTTCAGTGTTGTTGTTTTTTTTAGAGTTTAAAGGAAGAGATCAAATATATTATAATGAAAAATAAATTCAACTGAGCCAATTCTTGAGTGGGTTGTTTTGGTAATTGTTGGTTAATAGTTCAGTCAGTTAGTTAATGTTCAGTGTATACTTGTTAAAAAATGTCTGTAAGAGCAACGTACACTTTTTATTACCCTGTCTTCAGATGTAGCAACACCTGACATGTCCATAAGACAATATAGAGGTTTATAGAGATCTTGCAGATCTGGATTTTGTGTCATGGCTTCATGGTTTTGGGACTCTTTGTGTTCTTTGGGTATTTTGTGTTACACATATGTTGGTTGGATTGTGGTTTGAGTGTTGTGTGTTCTGGGATTTGGTTTGCTCTGTGTTTCCTCCTGGTGTCTTACCCATCAGCTCCCAGCCTGCCCTTGTGTTGTGCCACCTGTTCCTTGTTGTCTAATTAGTTCAGTATTTAAGTTCAGTTTTCAGTTCAGTTCTCGTTGAGTCGACTGTTCTGTTATGTCTGCTCAATTTCGGTCAGCCTGTTTAGTCATTTGTTGCATTCAGTCCTGCTCAGCTCTGACAGCTTTTGTTTTCTGTGTGCCAGTCCCAGAAATAAAGGTTCTTCTTCAGACCTGCTTCGCCTCTCTTTGGGTCCACCTGCTCCGCAACCTGACATTTTGGGAACATGGGAATCCAATATGACTGTTTCTTTTTTTACATGACTTAAACATGACAGCATTAATTTAATCCCAGTTTGCAGAAAAATCTCTTTTGAAAGTTTGAAGTCTGATTCAAAGATTTTGGAAAACTGGGTTCAAAGGAGTTTAAATCCTGTCAGAGGGAGA